>OX637461.1:34255312-34855312 GCA_951799995.1 Trifolium subterraneum
GATGAGAGAAAAAATCTCCTAATTGTGTTAAACGATAATTGAATGAATACTCTTCATCTTGCTCTATGTTGTAACATCCTTAAACCAATATAATTCAAAAACTATCTCAATTTTATCATAGAATTTTAAATCAAATTACTAAAATAATATTTCAAAACAAACACATAAAAATATTTAAAAAGAAAATTATCCCGTGAACAGAGTAACATACTATAATAATTAATTCAATTGAAATTCTAATTAAAATGGTTTGTGAGAATTTATTAATTCATTATACTGATTGATTAATATTTTGATGTTAGGTGTACATGTTTTTTATTTATTTATTTTTGGTGCTAAGAGGTCAAACTTTTTTTTTTTTGACAAAGAGGTCAAACTTTTATTATTAAATAAATGGAAGGAATATTCGGCAGGAAGAAGAGGAAGTAGTTGTTGGATTGGTTGTTTGTTTCCTTTTTCCAGCTGACGAAGACATTAGACAGCAGGGAGGCGTTACTTCCTAATATATACACCTGTATATTAGGCTGATTTAATGTTAGGACGATTTAAACATAAGATAATAGTAATTACTCCATCCGTTTCTTTTTAACTGTCGTTTTTTATCGGATTTAACTTTCTATTTAACTGTCGTTTTGATATTTGGCTAAATTGGACAATTGGTCCCTTAACTTATTTGTTGGTTTCATATTAGTCCTTAACTATTTAATGTTACAAATTGATCTTTAACTTTAATTTTGTTTTCTAAATGGTCCTCTATGTTATTTTTTCTCAAAATAACGTTAACTTTGCTTACATGACTATTGACGTGACCACATAACACACGGAAATCAATGGTTTGTTGAAAAGAGAAATCCGTCAATAGTCATTTTTTACAAAAAACAATCATTTTTTAACAAGTTAAAAGGACTAATATGACAAACAAAATGTAAGTTAAGGGACCAATTTGTAACGCTAATTAGTTAAGGGACCAATTTGTACCATTAATTAGTTAAGGGACCAATATGAAACCAATAAAAAGTTAAGGGACCAATTATGTAATTTAACCTTGATATTTTAAAGGTATGATTTGTCAATTATACCCATTGTCATTACTGTTATATTTCCCAATAAAACTAATTATTGCTGTATATTTGAAAAACTAATTTATCTATTTGTACATAGCATATTAAATTTTTGTTTTGTAGATAATATATTAAATTTATTGGAAAGAGAAAGTGTACGAGAACATGTCATTGAATATTTTGGCCATTGCACACGCTTTGATCCTTGAACATTACAAATGTTGTAACTTCTCTATTCATCATAAATATTCTTTGCCTTAAATGAACTCACGAACTGTAGTGGTCTTGTGAGTTAAATCCAAGGAAAAAATGCTTCTTTGTCTTGTACATGGTTGACTTATTAAATTAGTGCTTTTGCAATGAATGTGTTCATATGGAGAATATTGCGCTCAGTCCAGAGAGCATTCTCATAGTGATCCTGAAGCTTTTATTTTAACTAAAATAAAAGAGTGATATTGAACGAAAAAACTCAATTGTTCCTGACTAATTAAAAACACTCAAGAGCACTTGTTAGATAACAATGAGATCAGAATTACACTTAAAATATAATTAAGATGTTTGTCATCTTTAAAACATCAAATTGAGATTTTGCCTCAATAGAATGTTATATTCAATGGTGTTGACAAACACATGTTCAAGTTAATAAACACATGTACTGAAGCCAAGCAAGCATGAGAAATTCTTCAAACTGCACATGAAGGAACCTCAAAGGTTCAGATGTCAAAGCTACAACTCCTCACAACAAAGTTTGAAAACTTAAAGATGGATGAAGATGAAACAATATGTGAATTCAACACTAGAGTTCGTGACATTGCAAATTCATCTTTTGCCCTAGGAGAAAAGATGTCTGAAGAAAAGCTTGCAAGGAAGATTCTTAGATCACTACCTAAAAGGTTCAACATGAAGGTGACAACCATAGAAGAAGCACAAGACCTATCAAGGTTGATGAACTCATTGGCTCATTACAAACCTTTGAGATGTCCTTAGATGATAGACCTGAGAAGAAGATCAAGAATATGACTTTTACATTTGAGGAAAGTTATAATGAAGATAGTCTATCATAAGCTATAGCCCTTGTTAGCAAAAAGTTCAACAAATCTTTGAACAAGATCCAACAGAGGTGGAGGAAAAATGTCCCAGACAAGACGTCCAACATCCGGTAACAGGGCAAAGCGAAGGAAGAGGACAACGCTGAACAACACAAACGGGTAAGGTGCTTTGAATATGAAGGTTTTGGTCACATCAGACCTGAATTCCCTAATTGTCTTAAGAAACATAAGAAGGGAATGACAGTCACATTTTCTGATTCTAAAGAAGAGAATGAAGAACTAGCCAACAAAGCGTTCACTGGAATGCACGAAACTAGTAGTAATACTAGTAATGATGATCTTCTTGATGAAGAATTGGCTGAAGCACACAAGCATGTGGTCTCAAAGTGGGAACAATCTAAAGGTGTGAAAAACACAAGAGGGGGGGGGGGGTTGAATTGTGTTTTTTAAAGTTAAAAACTTTTCTAGCTTTAAAAGAAAATGCAGCGGATAAAATAAAGAGAAAACCGTTGAGTTTTGAAGATTGGCTTCATTTTTAGTAAAATAAGCCTGAGGCCAAATGTTGGTTCCAATGTTGTAACATTGGGAACCACGGCCTAATAACGCGCCTTATCCTTATCTTGGTTTAGCGCGCGGATATGTTTGAAGGATTGAAGAAACAAACTCGCGTTACTTTATGCAGCAAGGAACGAGTTTGTTATTTGAAGATTGAAGATCTACAACTGGAGTTTTAAAAAGATAAAAACAAATTGAATATTATTTGATTTGTAACCGAATTCCTTATCAAAGGGAATTTGTTTAGAGAATCCAGCTCAACTAACGATCATATCTTTCATGAAGCTAAAGAAGATTCATAACTCTATATAAAAGAGCAAGCTTCATTCGTTGAAGAGTACCTGAAACTATTGAAGATCTAAATGCAGTTAGTGCGAGTTAAGTTTTAGGCTTTAGTATTCTTTTAAGTATCACGATTGATACTTGATTAAGAATAGTTGTAATCACTATAAAGCTTTTAAGCACAGAGGGTGAATCGTTTTAGAACAGAATTAAAATCCATGCATGTTGTGTGGTTGAGGGAACTGAGAGGTGTCTCATATCTAGGACGTTCTTAGGTAGAAATCTATACGAGTAGTTGCTAGGTGAGAAGCTGTAAACGGGGCGTTCGTGGAGAGCTTTGAACTACTTTACCATAGTGAATTTTCTTCCTGGATTGGTATCCCCCAGAGTAGGTGAGTTGCACCGAACTGGGTTAACAATAACTTGTGTTATTTAAAATTCTGTCGTTTTATTTTTGTGTGTTCAGGAGGACTAGTGTTGCAACATCGTGCACCACATTGGACCCTCACGTGCCAGAATTTCACAAACAAACATAGAGAGAGAGAGAGAGAGAGAGAGAGAGAGAGAGAGAGAGAGAGAGAGAGAGAGAGAGAGAAGAGAGAACACACAAAAGTTTATACTGGTTCCTCTCACAAACCGAGAGTAGTTCAGTCTCCTTGCACTTCCAAGGGATTTCACTAAAATCACTAAAGATTGCAATACCAAATGCTCAAGCACACAAGCAAGAGACTTCTTACAATCTTAATACAAATAGTCAACACTAAGTCACTTGTTAGACAGAGGTGTTCTAAAAATCTAAGCGTTACACAAGACTCACTAACACTTAAATCAAATTTGAGTGAATGAAATAGTTTCAGAGCTCAGAGTCTTTGAATATCAAAAGATATTATAGTTTAGCAAGAGTTTTGTTTCAGTTGAAGGTTCAGTAGTGCAGTAGTCTTTTCTCAAGAGATATGTCCTTTATTTATACTCCAAGCAATTTGAGACGTTGAGATAAGATTGTTGTAATTTACGATAGACAACTGTTAATTCTAGAAGATATGAAATTGATTCTCTTTTTCCAAAAGAAGTAAATCAATTCCACTACTTCATCTTTGTCAAAACGCTCCATCATTTTGAGTAAGGGTAATACATAATAGTACTATACTCTCCATTTGATGATAAGGTTGAGGATAAAGATGTTGTACTACTTGATTATTCCTTAACCATGAGCTTTCAATCATCAAAAAGAATGTCCTAGAAGCTTTTTGCAGAAGTACAATATATCTTGAAAAAACATAGCATGCTTCTATGGGACATGATGAACCTTTAGCTTCTGATAAAGTCTTCAGATGCTATAGAAGTCTTCAGACCTTGAATAGCTTCACAGGCTCTAATAGTCTTCAGATTGTGTTCTTCAAAGGCTCAATCTGATCTTTATCAGAGCTCATAGCTATGATCATGTGTATGAATTTTATACTATGTTCCTACACACTAGATCAATAATTAGAAATTCCAATTGTCCATTTAATACTTTGTTATCATCAAAACTTAGGGTATTTTTCAATAAAAACTCATTTTGTTCCAACAATCTCCCCCTTTTTGATGATGACAAATATAAAGTATTAAATACAATTGTTGTTGATTTAACAAATTATGTTAACTTCAGGTTGTTGAGGTTTGTAAACCCCACCTGAGTTTGAAAGCTCCCCCTAAGTTGTATCCATAATTAATTTGAATCAGTTTAAGATATAATTCCATAAACTTGATTGTATGCTTCATATTTGACTCTCAGAGTGTGAGGTTTGCAAGCTCAACTCTTGAGTCTAATAAAATCAATTAAAAGCACAATCTTAATTATCTTCATCTATAAATACACAATTAAGTTTATCAATTTGTTCTCCTCAAGATAACACAAATATAAAGAATAATA
Organism: Trifolium subterraneum; assembly: GCA_951799995.1. Lineage (NCBI taxonomy): Eukaryota > Viridiplantae > Streptophyta > Magnoliopsida > Fabales > Fabaceae > Trifolium > Trifolium subterraneum. The sequence goes on from OX637461.1 coordinate 34,260,172, forward strand.
ATAATATGAATGAGAGAGGTGTTCAGAATCTGAGTTTAAAATTCAGAGACAATTTCAGATTCAAGATGTATTGTTCAAGCACAACAAATACAATTGTATATTAACATAGTATTACTCCCCATTTTGTCATTATCAAAAAACATTAAACAAAAAGAAGAAGTAAAAGCAAATAATAAAATACAGACAATGTGCTCAGACATAGAATCCTATGGGTTCCTTTTGAGAAGACTAAGGATGGTTTGAAGAGAATTTTTAGTTGACCGTTGCTCCTTAATCAACTCTTCAAGCTTCTGATTCTGAGCCGCAAGATCTTGTCTGACTGCATTCTGAAAATCCATTAACACTTCAGATAATCCTCTTTCTTTTCTTCAAAGAGCATTCCAGGCTCTAAGCTAAATTGCAGATGCTTGCTAATAGCACTGTCCAAACAGATAGACTTAGCTTGCCTCTCATTCTTGTCAGCAAAGAAATTATCATGCACACTTAGATGTCCTTGTTGGCTAATCTTCTGTATATACTCCTGTTTATTAGACTCACAAAACTCCTTCCCTTGTAAACTTTGTTGAAAGACAAGTAATTCATTGGCATATGCAGACTGAAGCTTTTCCAAAGCTTGATCAATATCATTCTTAAAATCGGGCGAAAACCCAAAAATCGACTATCACCCGAAAAAATCGGACAAAAACCCAAAAAAATCGACCGAAAACCCTAAAAATGACTATAAACCCTAAAATCGGCCAAAAACCCATAAAATCGGTCGAAAAACCTAAATCGGCCAAAAACCCTAAAATCAACCCTAAACCTAAAATCGAGCGAAGTTTGGCTGATTTTAGGTTTTTCTGCTGATTTTTTCATTCTGGTCGGGTTTATGGTCGAATTTTAGGTTTTCGGCTGATTTTAGGATTTTCGGTCAATTTTCGGTTTTCAACGATTTTTTGGGTCCTGTCGAGTTTTCAGCTAAATTTTTGGTTTTCAACCGAATTTATTTTTTTTTTGCCGATTTTAGGGTCCTGGTCGAGTTTTCAGCCAAGTTTAGGGATTTTAGAAATTTAAAGGATTTTTTGGCGATTTTAGTTATTTTGACGGTTTTCGGTTGATTTTGGATTTTATAGCCGATTTTAGTTGTTCAGCTGATTTTTGGGTTCTGGTCAGGTTTATGGTCGATTTTTGGATTTTCGGGCAATTTTAAAGTTTTTAGCCGATTTTTTGCTTTTCGGCCGATTTTAGGTTTTTCGGATAATTTTAGGGTTTATAGCCGATTTTACGTATTTTAACGGTTTTCGGATGATTTTGTGGTTTATATCATATTTTTGGTTTTTCAGCCGATTTTTGGGTTCTTATCAGGTTTTGGGTCGATTTTGGGTTTTGGGGTGATTTTAGAGTTTTTAGCTGATTTTAGTTTTTTCGGCTGATTTTTCGGTTCTGGTCGGGTTTAGGATCGGTTTTTTGGTTTTCAGCCAATTTTAGATTTTTCGGCATATTTTAGGTTTTTCAATCAATTTGTAATTTTTTAATGTTCATAGAGAGGAAGGAGTTTGAAATTCCTTGCTTTTAGGTGTCATTTGAAATTCCATAAATTTGGCTTGAACAAAATATTTCATAAAATTCCATCATTTTAGAAATTCTTCATATTATCATCCAAACAATGAAATTTACCTCAAATCATTTGAATTCCCTCAAAACATTACATTACCTCAAAACATTCCCCCATCCAAACATACTCAATTCCAATTCCCTTGATATTCAAATTCCATTGTTTGGATAAAATGGTGAAATTCCATCAATTATAAAATTCTTTGTTTGGGTAATATAATTGAATTTCCTTCATTTAATTTCATTTATCTTAATAAAATCGACCCTCAACCTAAAAAATCGGCGGAAAACTTAAAATTGACAAAAAATCCTAAAATCGACTATAACCCCAAAAAACGATCGAAAACCCAAAAAATCGGCCGAAAAACCTAAAATCAGTCGAAAACCCAAAAATCGACCGTAACCCCCTAAAATCGACTATAACCTTAAAAATCGATCGAAAACCCAACAAATGGACCGAAAACAAAAAATCCGTCGAAAAATCGATCGAAAACCCAAAAAATCAGCCGGAAAACCTAAAATCGACTATAAACCATCAAATCGTCCGAAAAACCTAAAATCAGGCAAAAACCATAAAATCGACCCTAAACCCAAAAAATCAGCCGAAAAACCTAAAATAGGACGATTTAGGTTTCTCGGCCGATTTTTTGGATTTTTGGCCGATTTTAGGTTTTTCCGCTGATTTTTGTGTTCTGGTCGGGTTTATTGTTGAATTTTGGGTTTTCAGATGATTTTTTGGGTTTTCAGGCGATTTTAGGGTTTTTAGGCGATTTAGGTTTTTTCGTTGATTTTAGATTTTTTGGCCGATTTTAGGGTTTTCGGGCGATTTTAGGTATTTTGACGGTTTTCGGTTGATTTTGGGTTTTATAGCCGATTTTAGGTTTTTCGGCCGATTATTGGGTTCTGATCAGGTTTAGGGTCGATTTTTGGGTTTTCGGTCAATTTTAGGGTTTTAGCCGATTTTATGTTTTTCGGCCGATTTTAGGTTTTTCAGACGATTTTAGGGCTTATAGTCGATTTTACGTATTTTAACGGTTTTCGGTTGATTTTGGGGTTTATAGCATATTTTTGGTTTTTCGGTCGATTTTTGGGTTCTGGTCAGGTTTACGGTCATTTTTTGAGTTTTCAATCGATTTTAGAGTTTATAGCATATTTTAGGTTTTTTGGCTGATTTTTGGGTTCTGATTAGGTTTAGGGTCGATTTTAGAGTTTTTAGGAGATTTTAGGTTTTTCGGCCGATTTTTGGGTTCTGGTCGGGTTTAGGGTCGATTTTTTGGTTTTCAGCCAATTTTAGGTTTTTCGGCCGATTTTAGGTATTTTAACCCATTTTGGGGTTTAGGTCGTGTTTAAGGTAAATTTTAGATTTTTCGGCTGATTTTAGGTTTTTCAATCAATTTGTAATTTTTTAACGTTTATAGAGAGGAAGGAATTTGAAATTCCTTGCTTTTGTGTGTCATTTGAAATTCCATAAATTTGGCTTGAACAAAATACTTCATAAAATACCATCATTTTAGAAATTCTTCAAGTTATCATCCAAACAATGAAATTTACCTCAAATCATTTGAATTCCCTCAAAACATTACATTACCTCAAAACATTCCCCCATCCAAACACACTCTTAGAGTTTCGCAATCATTCATGTATGTATCAGAATGTAAAGGAGAATATCTTAAGTTATGCAGAGATTTAAGTCTTTCAAGCATTGCATTACAAGTTTCTAAAAACATTATGTTTGAGATCGGTGGTATGGGAGGAATGTCTGATGTATTTGGTTCAGAAGTTGGATGATCAGCAGAATTATATTTGTGTTCAGAGGTGCTTGGTGAGTTGTGTTCAGAGGCTGGTTGAGTGTTGGGAACAGGAGAGACTCTGAATGAAGTGTCATTCCAAATTTCTTCCTGAGTAAGAATCTTTGGTGATTTATCTATGGAGTTGGATTCTGAAGATTGAGTTTTTTCCTCCTCAAGAATTTGCTTCAGGGTATGATGGTTTATTGGTTTTGCCTTGATTGAAGTGATTCATCAGTTCCTCAAAGTCTTCAGAGGAAGAAGAAGAGGAAGAAGATGATGGTTGATAATTTGTAGCTGTTGGGGGATGAATAATGTTAATAGGTTGAAGCTTTTCAATGATGGAATTTTGTGGGATAAGATAAGAAAAGATAGTGTTATATGCTTGAGAAATAGGAGTACAATGATTTAAAGAACTTAAATTACCTGCATTACTTGTAACATTCTCTTCAGAGTCTGGTACTGAAGTTCTTTGTCTCTTAGATTGGGGCAAACCCTATTCATTTCTTGTTTTCTTCTTTCCTTTTGTAGTCCTTTTTCTTCTAGGAACATTTTCTTTCTCAAAATTTCCTTCATCAATTCTCTCTTCAGCCTTATTAACTTCATCAACAGACATAGATCCTTCAGAGTCGTTTTCTTCAAAACTAAATTCTTCCAATTTCACTGCAGCCATCTTGCGTAAATTTGTACCAAAACCTCTTCCAATATCATTCTTAGTGACCCTGACACCTATTACTTTCATTGACCGAACATATTCTATCCATGGGTTCATTATAAAAAATGAATGCTTCTTCCAAAGGTGGAGTGTTCTTGATATTCTTCAATAAGGGGTTCTGAGGATAGATCAGAGTTTTTGAATTCTTCAGACCCATGTGAACCATCCAAAATAGAGGTTGGTTACTGCAGTGCAAAATTCTAATCCTTTCAGCCATAGTAGATTGCTTTAATTTAGTATGGTTTTGTGGGAATCAATTGAGATTCAGCAATAAAGTTATTGTTTGGAAAACTGCTATCTCTATGATAATTTCCAACGCGTCTTTGTCTGGCAATCTCACAACATTGTCCTCTGGTCATGCAATGACTGATTTTTGTATTTTAAAAGCGTTCAATGTGCGTAATCATCTTCCAAAAGCTCCAGCCATTATAGAGGTCATTTGAGAGTCTCCCCCTCTCTATTGGATAACCAGGCTAATGATCTTGGTTGTTTTACTTTAAATCTTAGGTGATGCTTTCTCTGCGGAACTTATTGGTGCAATTACAGCTATTGAGATTGCACAAAGGAGAGGTTGGAATCATCTATGGCTTGAGTGTGACTCCAAACTTGTTACCCTAGCATTCAAGTCTCAACTAACCATTCCTTGGAAGCTTAGGAACCGTTGGAAAAATTGCTTAATTTTGGTGAGAAATATGAATTTTATAGTCTCTCATATCTATAGGGAAGGAAATCATATTGCAGACAAGCTTGCAAATTTATGACGTGTCATTAATGATAGTTTATGGTTTGATAGTTGTCCTATTGTGTTTAGAAGTGACCTTATTAGTAATCGGCTTGGTCTGTCTAATTTTCGTTTTTCTTAACCTTGGGGAAGGTTGGTTTGTTTCCCCCTCTATGTACCTTTATGTTTTTTTTATATATTATATTTTTAGAGATTGGTCTCTTTGGCTTTCCTCCTTTGTTAAAAAAAAAGTAATATGTAAAATATATTGATTTTAGTCCCTCATGATAAAAACAAAAATGAATATTATCTGGACTGATTCTAAGATTCATATATTTGCAAGAACTAAAATAAAAATGTGTATATTTACAAGGACTAAAAGCAATTTTTTTTACAAAGACTAAAAAAAATGGTATATGTAAATAGACTACAAATCTATTTAAACCATAAAAAAAATCTTTTTATATAAATCGTACACGCATTTCCATTACTTCCTACCTACCGGCTCACAGAGAGATATGTTTTTAGATCTCCCATTTCAAATCATCCTTATTTTTTTTTGTAATTTGTAATACATAAAATTAAAAATACTCCATTTTGAAATTTGTCACTTTGTGCTTTTGGGAATTATTGTATCATCATCACAAAATGTCATCCTTATACATTCTCTTTTTGGTATCGGTATTTATCTCATGAAAAATGCACAAAGTAAACTTACCTAACATAAAGTAGCAATGACGTTTTTCCATGCATTCTATGTTCATACAAGTTTGATTGAGTGGGTTCACCTCTTGGTTCCTTAAAAGCCAAAGTTCTACATGTGCTTTGTTTTGATCTATTTATTTTATATTCAAATATGGTTTATAGTTGAATCTTGCTTGATTAGGAGCTTCCGTAGTTGCTTCTTATTTTTTTCACTTCATACATCTTTGTCCATCACACTACTCTGATCTTCAAGTTTATTGAAGGCATAACCCACTTGAGTTAGTTTGGTGGTATTGACTTGGAACCTGGAGTGTGCTCCTCCATAAAATTTTATGTTCAATTTCTCTATGGTACCAATTTAGGTGGACTAATTTAACTTCTTAAAAAAAAGTTTATTGAAGGCATGTTTGATTGAACCAGAAGTTTCAAAATCATTTTAGGGAACCTAAAAGCTACAAATTTTCTTTCGAAATCGAATCCACAAGTTATCATTCATAAATGGTTTATCTACAAATGTTGATTTTTTTTTTAGTAATTGATCTTACGTGATGAAATTTATGAGCCAGATCGAAATAGAGTCTGTCGAGATGGATGTTAGGAGATGATACAAGCACTCAAATGATCAAGTTAGTTAGAGAATAAAAAGTGAAAGGTTTTAAGTGGAAAGGATTGTGTACCTTGCATTGTTGGTGAGGAGGTATATTTATACCGTGCTGATCCATCGGGGAATAAAGAGACAGTTCTTTATAGGCGGCGCCATGTCTGTGTCGATAGCTGTTGGGTGGCTTTAACTAGCAGAGATGTTTGAGATTGGAGGAATCAATAGTTAGGTGGATTGTTTTTTTGGATTGGATTTGTTTGGAGACAAACTTAATAATAAGAGAATTTCTTTTACCATTCTACCAATTTTCTGACGAACCTTACGAAACTACAAAAATACCTCTGTCCGCTACTTAAGTTTTTTAACTGGATTATGAGTATAATGACATCAAAAAGTACAGAAGGCATTCTAACTTGAGGACAATTTAGAAATACTCCCAAATTATAAAGAGGTAGTTTAGAAAAAAGTTTTTTATTTTTTCATATATAGAAAAATATTATTTGGACAACTTTTTGTTGTTGTCTGACTCCTCATATGTATATGGTGTTTTTTTTTTTTTTTACTTATTACATGTATATGGTGTTGATACTAAGCTATTTTCAGTTTATATTATTAAATAGGTTTTTTCCTTTTTTTTGTTTGACGAACTCTCGATACTTTCTATTAATGCATCGTGTGTTTGAGAGGAGGTATTAGATAATAATATTGATAGGCTTAAGATATTGAGCTTATATTTCTAAATTAGTAGTAGTTTAGTTATTTTAGGTTTGCTATATATTCTCTATTTAACTCTTATTTTTTTTATACAATGACATTGTAATATTATGAAACTCTAGCCTCTTTTGTTGTTTCCCGTCTCTTTGATTATTTCTATTATTAACGATATATACAATTTTATTTTTTAGTTAATTCTCTCTCAGGCTGGCCAAATCAAATCAATACTTATCTCTATTATTCGTTAGGCTTTTTTAGAAGTCTGTTTAGTTAAAAAGGTCGAGCTATAAACCATAAAAAGTCTTTTAGACTTTAAATATATAAATAATATATTTATATTAATATTATTATAATATTAGATTTTATAAATATGTTAAACTGTTTTGGTAATTTTAATTTATTAGTTTAGATTAGTTTTCACATATTTAAATGTATTATTAAAAACTAGGATTGAAATATGATATATAGTCGTATAATCTAAATAAGTTCATACAAAATAAGCATTTAAGTAGCCTTATAAGTCATACTAGACTTTCATAAAAGTCAGGCTCAAACTTAAAAATACGTATATGGCAGACTACGTGTCAAGTCTAAATTTTAAACTTTTTGACTAGGTCGAGTTAAGCCATACAAAGTCCAACTCGGCTTAATATATTTTCACGCCAAGAAACAACTTTACCAAACATCACTTCTAAAAAAACCACCACATATATCCGTTTGTTTCAGCTTTAAAAAAATAGATTTTTTCTTTGTATTTTTTAAAATAGATTTTGTAAAACCGTTTTTCAAAATATTACAAGTTTTTTGTATTCATTTTTTCTAAATTGAAACACTAATTTTGACATCAAATAATATAAATGTACATTATTGAAGTTAAAAACATAGTCAAAATCGCAATTTTTTCAAAAAGTTGTATTTCAAAAATGATTTTTGTGAAAATCTATTTGAAATAGCTTCAAAATTAAGTGATTTTTTGAAATTTTCATATCTAATTTTTTTCTTCAATAAAACGATAAAATACCTAAAATAACATTTTAATAATAACTATTCAAACAAAATTTTCATTTGAAGCTTTTATAAAAAATTTACAAAAAAATTTTGCATACAAAATTTTCTATATAAATCCCAAATGACATACAAACTGTCGAATTGCGAGAGTGAATTTGGGGTGAACAAGTTCCTCCTTATTATTAAAGATAGTTTCTCTCTCTACTCCCCACATTTCTCTTCTACTTCCAAAACACACAAAAATTCAGAAAACGTTTTCTGAATTCCTTTTTAGTTTGAAAAACGTTTTCCGAAGTTTTCTGTGTATTTTGGGATAAAAAAATGAGGGGTAGAAAGGGAAAAATTAATTATTAAACTCCTTCTTCTCAGGCCCAATCACCAAATATCTGGGTCTTGAGAACATTTAGGCCCATGCTTTAAAGTTCATTTGTTTATTTTTTAACAAATAAAATCTATTATTGTGAAAAGAGAAAGAAAAAAAAACTATTGTTAAACTCCTCCATATCGTGTATTAATAACGTGATGTTTTAAGAAAATGTTTTTGGCACCCCCAGTATAAAATCTTTTAAGATTTTACAGGTCCATTACTTAAGTAGCGGATATAGATGTAAATGGATATTTATGGGGCGGATAATATGATATATGTTCCGCCCCGTTTCATAAATATGATAACCATATTCGTGCGTATATCAGCTAACCGGCCCACATATTTGGATGTATCCGCTTATATTTACATATATCTATAAATGATGTTTCTATTAATAAAACTTATTATTAAAAGAAAAAAAAGTTTTTATCTTCTTTTAAAGACATAAAAATATTAACACGTCATATTTATAAATTTTTCCAAATAGTATTTTTACCGAATATGAAAAGTTTTGCTTCAAAAGATTAAAAAAAAAAATGAAAAGTTTTATTTAATGGATATATGAAAACAAACCGTAATAATATAAAAAGATGTCTTTTACAAGATAAAAATACTAGAGTTTATATCTAAGTATGAATTTCGAATTAATTTTACTAATTTATTAACAGGAATGAATATCCGCGGACATTGGTTGTATTAAACCCGCATTTATATCTATTAAATGCGGGTGATATTGAAGGTGCGTGGAGAAAACACAAGAAGGGGGGGTTGAATTGTGTTTTGGATATTTAAAAACTTTCCAAGATATTTAAACCTTTTTAGAGTCTTTAAAGCACAGCGGATTGTTCACACAATTTAACTTATGACGTTATGAATGATGAAGGAGTAAATGAGAGAGTGAGAGAGAGAAGAAAACACAACAATTTATACTGGTTCCCCTCACAAATTGAGAGTACTCCAGTCCGCTTGTTTTCAAGAGAGTTTCACTATAATCACACGGATTACAATAGATGCTCAAGCACACAAGCTCAAAACTTCCTGCTCTTAGTCACACAAGACATAGAGACTTCCTTGCTCTGATCACACAAGATCAAAGACTTCCTTGCTCAAGCACACAAGCTTGAGACTTCCTGCTCTTAGTCACACAAGACATAGAGACTTCCTTGCTCTGATCACACAAGATCAGAGGCTTCCTTGCTCAAGCACTCAGACTCAAGACTTCATGCTCTAATCACTAAGATTGAGACTTATGTGCTTCTACACTAAGCAGAAGACTTTCTACTAACTTATAAGCTTAAACTTATTAAAACCATAATAACTTCAGAGGCTTAAAGCTAGTTTCTATGCTCACTTCATTTGAGAGATATTATCTATTACAATGCAAATTCTCACTTTCTTCTGAGAGATGTTTTCTAATGAAGAGCGCTAGTCATCAATTCTTTCTTTGGCATATTTATATGAGTTGAGAAAGATATTGAGACGTTGGAGAAATTCCCGTTGTAAAATGGACAGCTGTAGTCTTTGAAGATCCGTTGAGTAAAGCCACATCTTCCTTTGCAGAGAAGCTTCACCTTTACTGCTTGTCCAATAGTACAGTTATAAGGTACAATTAGCTCCTAGAGAGAGAGAGATCACATCCTTTGTGACCGTTGCAATTTAGTTGACCTTATAACAAATCATCAGGCTTGATAAGTTGTAGTTGATGTAGCCCTCTGATGACTGGGGAATTCCTTTGCTTCTGATGAACCTTTGATAACTTGGAGTCTGATGGGTCTTGTATGGTTGGCCTATGATAGTCCTTCGCAATTCAGCTTCTGAACGTCTTCATCCTCTGAATGACTCATGACTAGCAGACAACCTCTGAACTCTTGTAGGCCTCTGAACATCCTTGAGCTTCTGAACTCCTGAACACCTTCAGACGTTCTGATCTACTTTGAGCTTCTGAACTTTGTTTAGCTTCTGACCACGTTGTAGCTTCTGAACTCTTTCAGAGTTTAATTATTCAGACTTCCATTGGTTTCATCAGAGTCTAAATTAAATGTGCTCTTGATTAAACGTTGAATTCTCCTGCACTTAATTTAAACATTAGTACCATCAATTGTCCATTTAATACTTTGTTATCATCAAAACCTAAGGGTGTGTATTAACACATATTTTGTTCCAACACAAAGATGTAGTCTTTTAGGGTTTCTTGTCTTGTAAGCCTTGTGCTTTATTTTGTATACCTCTTTGGTTGCTGCATCTGATTATCAAAGAACAGAGTTGGGTTGTTTTAATCGAGTTGTTGGGTTTTTGAAATTGGCTACATTTTGCAAAAACAAAGATCTAGTGTTAAACCATCTGTTTCTTAAGTTCCATGCAACAGGTTCGGAAATGTTGTTGAAAACTGAAACAGCCATGGTTGAGTCAGTTATTGGTAGTGGGAATGGATTGAACATGTACTTGAACCCCAGGGTACATGGTTCGATTCCCACGGAAGGCAAAAACTCCACTAGAGAGGGGGTGGAGAAGATCGTGAGGTAAAGCACCGGGATCGCCAAGATGGGGCCAGGGGGCTGTTACACCACCCTACCGTATGCTTAAATTCCACTTTTAATTAGAAAGTGAGGGGAGTGGGGAACGAACTCTAGACCACTTAGTCATAGAGGCTCTGATACCATATTAGAATTTGAGAGGCATATACTCAACCACAACAGTTAGCTTGAGAGTTAAGGTTTGCACTACATTATAAAGACTATCTTTGCCATATCTCTAGCCAATGTGGGACTTCTAACACTTTTCTTGCTGAGTTGTGTTGTGTAACAGCCCCCGGGGTCCCATCTTGGCAATCCCGGTGCTTTACCTCACAACCTTCTCCACCCCCCTCTCTAGTGGAGTTTTTTCCTTCCGTGTGAATCGAACCACATACCCTGGGGTTCAAGTACGTGTTCAATCCATTCCCACTACCAATATCTGACTCAACCATGGTTGTTTCAGTTTTCAACAACATTTCCGAACCTGTTGCATGGAACTTAAGAAACAGATGGTTTAACACTAGGACCCTTCTTATTGGAATGAATTGCATTGTCTCTCATGTTCATAGAGAAGGTAACAAAGTTGCTGATTTGCTAGCTTGTAGTGGGAATGAATTGAACACGTACTTGAACCCCAGGGTACGTGGTTCGATTAGCACGGAAGGCAAAAACTCCACTAGAGAGGGGGGGTGGAGAAGATTGTGAGGTAAAGCACCGGGATCGCCAAGATGGGGCCCCGGGGGCTGTTACATGTGGAGCAATGAGAGCTGTTGAGTTAGCTTATCATTTGAATTGGAAGAATTTATGGTTGGAAACTGACTCAACCATGGTTGTTTCAGTTTTCAACAACATTTCCGAACCTGTTGCATGGAACTTAAGAAACAGATGGTTTAACACTAGGACCCTTCTTATTGGAATGAATTGCATTGTCTCTCATGTTCATAGAGAAGGTAACAAAGTTTCTGATTTGCTAGCTTGTCATGGATTGTCCTTGAATTTTATCTCTCATTGGAATGTTGCTCCCAGTTTCATTAGGAACAGTCTTGCTAAGTGAAATTCTGGCGTAGTCCAAATGGGGTACCAGATGTTAGCACATCGCGTACTACATCTCCTACCAGTGCAGAACAAGAAAAAGAAACATGACAAAAATAAATTGCAAAGAAAGTAAATAACACAGTATGTTGTTAACCCAGTTCGGAGCAACCTCTCCTACTCTGGGGGATACCAATCCAGGAATGAATTCACTACTATAGTTCTAGTTCAAAGACTCCAAAACCTCCCGTTTCTATCTTATCGCCTAGACACTATCTCATGCAATCCTACCTAAGAACTCCTAGATATGAGACGCCCCGTCTCACTTCCCCCTAGCCACACAACCAGCGTGACCGTATAACAATAATAACAATTTGGCGAAGAACACACTTCAAACAAATACCTATCTCCGTACTTTAAAGCTTAGGAGTAGATTAAAAGATTACAACTCAACTAAAAACAGTCCTACTCTAGCATCCAGATGATACAAGAGTGGCTCACAAATAAAGCACAAGGCTTACAAGACACGAAACCCTAAAAGACAACATCTTTGATATATTTGTTTAAGCTTCGGTTTCGGTAAATAAAATAGGTCCGAGTCTTCCTTTAAATAGCCACGAATTAGCATGGGCTGATCATGAATTTCGTGCTTCACAAATAGCTTAGATATAGGGAAAATCCAGTACAAACATATTTTTCAAGCAAATCCAATAAATCCCTAAAATATAGGCATATCTTTAGGAACGATGCAAAAAGCGATCTGATCAGAAATAAACTGACTTCCTTGTCTTGGGGAACAAGCAAAAAACTTAAAAGATACATTCAACAAATAAGGCGCGCGGGATCCTCATGTAACAAACTGTCCACATATTCTGGCTTCAAGAGTTCCAGATGTTGTCTCATCTGTCTCTACATCTGACTAGATTTTTGTTTTTGCAAAATGTAGCCAATTTCAAAAACCGAACACTAAGAATCATTTAGGTTTACCTAATTTTCGTTTTTGTTCTGTTTGATGGAGTTTTTGGTTTATGTCCTCTCCATTTGTATTTAGTATCCCTCTGTATGTATTTTGGGTTGGACTGCGTTTTGCTTCCACCCTTTTTGGTTTTAAAAAAAATTATTTTAAAAATACACATTATTATTTCATTATTTTCTTTTTCTATTTTTTATCAATTATGTTCTTGTGACCACATAAAACTTTTTCTCCCAATTCTACTCAAATCAATTTTTAAAATATTAAATGTTTGTTTTATTTTTTATTGTGTTTAAGTAATTTAGTCATTAGACTCATATATTTTAAACTTGACTTCCAACTCAAGTTCCAACTAATGGAGTTATTAACCAACTGTATTTTCGAAAGATTAGCAAAAATCTTTATTTACCAATCGTTAGTTGGTTCAGTGGTGATTGACGCTGAACTTGGTACAGAGGGCTATGGTTCAATCCCCCGCAACTGCGACCGGGAGGGGGCTGAAACCAATTGATGATAGAACTAACCCCAAAACTAGATTAAACTGGTGGTGGAAAAAAAATCTTTATTTTATTATTATACTAAAGTTATCTTAATTCACCTCTTTAGATTTTGTATTCTCATAAGTTTTAGTGAAAGTAACTTCACAATCTCTCTACCAAAAAAAATAAACTTCACAATCTAATCAATACACAACCCTAAATAAACAATACATAAAATATATGCATACATTCATTCATCTTTTGTCATCTTATATATTCTTGTCAAATTAATCATCACACATTCACACATTATATTTTCTTCCTTCTATCTTTTTTTTTGTCCTTTCCCTACAAAAATCACGTGGTCCCTTATTGAAAGCTACCATTACTAAGAATGTGATTTTTAAGCACTAACTGAAGATGATGTGCTGTATGTGGTGGATGAGCTTCCAATCTTGGCCGTTCAGGGACAACCCACTTTCCATCATTGGTTCTAATCATCCCTTTATTCTCATCTTGTCTCCAATATGGTGGTACACCATACTCACTCCGTAGCAAATTACAGCTCTTATTCACAAGTGCAATATCCCTTTTTGATACCAAATTAAATTGTTTCCCTTTACCATGATACCCATCCATTAAATGCAATAATACCTCTAAATTATGTGCACAACCCACGTCGCCATTTTTCTTCAAAAAAGGACTTTCTCTATGATCCAATTTAATTTCACTTCCAACATGAGCATAACTCCAAGGAAAAGACAATGCATCTTCAATATACTTTTGAAATTGAAATTTCTCATTTGTTATAAACCCCGGCACGGTTGGAACCATATCATGAACATTTATTATTCTCAAAACTTTAACCCCAAGCTCCTCACACCTTTCTTTAAATTTCAAATTCCCAACCCTAGGCCCCGCGAACGAGTGAACCGTTATGGGGATGGTAATTGTTTTGTCTCCATCTTTAACGACATTTAGTTTTAATTCGGCTATGTCATATGCACTGAGTATCGCTAACGCTGCGCCGAGGCTGTGTCCGGTGATTGTGATGCTAAGTTCTTCTTCTTCGTAGTATTCGATAAGGCGTTTTATTTCGGAGAGTATTTGTTCACGAGCTGAGAATGAACAATAATTGCATGAATCTTCTTTTTTAGTGTATAATTCATGGAATCCTGATTCTACTTTGATTGTTGGGTCGTTTTTGAAGTTTGCTTCATGTAGGATGTCTTTTAGGTCATATATCCATTCTATGTATGTCACCGTGCCCCTCCATGCAATAACTACATACAAAAATATTTTATATATATTACTTTTTTTCACAAAACAATTTTAATTAAATACAGTGAAAATTATATATTTTTTCGGTACATGTATATATTTTACTACAATACAATATTAATCTTTGAAGACATGAAAAATGTGAATAAATTTTAAATGATACTGTATAAACATATTTTTTTTAAAATAAATGCTTTTTTTCTTCTAATTGCATCAGAGAAGGTAAAAATTAGAAAAAAAATTATATAATTAATATAAAATATATACTTTGTATGCTAACTTAAGTAATTACTAAAAATTAGTTGCTTCCTCTGTTCCTTTCAATTGTCATTAATTTTAAGTATTTTTTTATACATACCAATAAAATCATATAAATTTTATACTTTTCATAAAGTTATTTGTTTTTCACTATAATTTAAACATTTATTATATCTTTCCACAAATTTCTGTTTCTGAAATAAATAAATAATTGACAAAACACTTAATATTAATTATATTAAAAATTTAAAAACTTCACCAAATAATTTGTTATTGTTTTACACAAGTGGAAAGATAAAAGTTACTCCCTCAGTTTTTTTATAAGTGTATTTTTGCACCTTATTTTTCTATTATACCCTAATTTTAATTCATCAATAAATTCATATTTTTTTGCACACACTTTCTCTTTCCAATAAATTTAATATGTTGTGTACAAAAAAAAACAAAATATATTTAATATGTTGTACCAAAAATAATTTTAAAAAAACACTTTAGTTTTCCAAATATATAGCATTAATTAGTTTTATTTAAAAATATAAGAGTAATTGACAAAGGGTACAATTGACAAATCGTATCCTAAAAACACTAAATGAACAGTTAATTAGAAACGTTAAATCTGACAAAACTGGACCGTTAAAAAAAAAAACGGAGGGAGTATGATGAAATAAGCTTTTTGATAAATTCTTTTTTCCTTTCTTTTGTAATAATAAAAAAATACTCTCTTTGTTCCTTTTTATTTGTCGTTTTAGAAAATTTACTACAAATTAAGAAAGTGTATTTTTGTACCTTATCTTCCTATTATACACTAGTTTTATTTTATTTTTTGCAATATATTATATACAAAAAAATAGAAATAAAACAAAAACAAACAAAAAAATAGGAACAAAACAAAAACAATAAAAAGATTATATGAAAAAGTTTAGTAAAAAAAAGATACAATAAAAAAATTATGTAAAATTTAGTGAATAAAAAAAATAAGAAGAGGTATAATAGACAAAATATAACCTTAAACTATCAAAACAACAAATAATTTGAAACAAATATTTTTTTTCTAAAACGACAAATAAAAAGAAACGGAATGAGTAATATTTTGTGATACAACTTTATTCTACAAGTGGTAAAATAAGGGAGCTTCTTCTTAAAAAAAAACAAGAAGAAAATTAGGGAGTTTCTATGATGCCACAACAAATAGTGAAGGCTAGTTTCAACAAAAATCAAAGTGACTAGACATATCAAAGTGACATTTTTTTTGTTATATCATTAGAGATCGTAAATATTTATTACTACCTTGTTCAATATTGATATTTTTTTGGTTACAAGAGAGAATTTTTTTCAATTAATAATATGAAAAAAAAATCTCAAAAAAGTGAATTTATATTTAATTTTTTTGATATATTTTTTTAAAAAATATTTAAAACATTTTTTTGACAAATTTCTAAAAATATTTAAAACATTTGAAATATGGATTGGACTCTTTTAGGCTCCGTTTGAATTGATGAAATATAATGGAACGGAACGGAGCGGAATGAAATAAAATAATGTTCGGTTGTTTGGATTTGTAATATAATAATGGAATGGAATGAAATAGGATGGAATGGATTTCATCCAATACTACCACTTTCGTTCAATTTTGTTCCTCTTTTTATTAAAATATCCAAACAATAGAATGGAAGATTTATTCCGCTCCGCTCCATCCCATACCACTCCCCTCTATTCTGTTCCGCTTCATTCCATTACATTCCGTCAATCCAAACATAGTCTTAAAGTGAGTGATTCACTTTAAAATGAACAATATCAAATGCATATATAATAGATATATATCATAACAAAATGTAAGATTATTACTGAATATAACCACAACCATTAATTTTTTTACTTTACACTTTAATTCACAGTTGGAAAATCCAAATCCTTAAAAAAAAATATTTTAAATTTCTTTGAAAGAAAACAAAAAGTGAACTAAAATAAGCCCTTTTTAATAAGGACAAAACTTATATGCATTTATTTAGATGCATTTTTTGCTGTCCCTCTTACAAAAAGGTAGTTATCATTTTGTCTTAATTTTAAAAAATAAAATAAAATAGCTTTTAAATTAAAATAACTACCTCCATGTATCTAGTACAGTAAGAACTGTATATATGGAACCGTAGATAAGTTTAGTCTTTTAATAATAGTATGTTTTTGTCAAATAAAATTAAGAATAGGTGACTTAATTAATTTACCTATGTCACGGCGTCCTAAACGTTTGATCTCTTGTTCATCAGTGGCAACAGCGATGTATCCCATCCAATTAGCATGTGTACTCCACACATCTGAGATCTTAGATTTCTGAAAGAAGTTAGGAAGATTGATATCTGATGTTGCGTAGAGGTATCTGCTTATGGTGTATCCCCTACAATCTGGCATGTCCAGTTTCTCAAAGAAATGTGAAGGATGATACTTGCATGTTCCACAGTATTTCGAGTGTGGATCGAAGTCAAATGAGTCGTAGCACGCTTGAGCGAGTTCTCCGTAGCGAATGATTTCTTCGCGTAGGTTGGAGTCCATTGGATCCAATAGACCTTCCCAGTTGTTCTCGCCTTGGATTTCCCTCCATACCTCGCTCAAGGGAGGTGGTGCCGACTCTTCTTCTTCTTCTTCTTCTTTTAATTCGTCCAAAGTGGATGACCAAGACGAAGAAGAAGAAGAAGAAGAGCGTTTGAGGAATAATACTGGCGAATTAGTATTTTTTGAAAGGAAGAGGAGTTTGGATTTGTGATGAGTGGATCTTGAAAACAGAGGTTGGGAATGGGAGAGATATGGGAGGCTAGAATGTTGGTTGGGGATGTTATGAAGAAGTAATGGAACAACTGCAGAAGCCATACGAGGAACAAGAACCATTAACTATATATTTTTTCTTAGAAATTATCAAGATATTTAGGCTCCTTGGACATGGAGTCACGGACACATTCGGGAGATTAGAGATTATAAAGATATACTATGATATTATATAAGGTGTGTATATGTATGTGATGATAGATTAATAGATTTTTCATAAAGTTAGGTTAATATGTGATATTTATATTATTGGTGGACTTAACTCAGTTGGACCTCCTGAAATGATATCATTTTTGGTGGTGGGTCTTTGGTGCTATCATCTATGGATAAGTTGAAACTCTCCTCTTGGAAATGGTTTCTAAGTAAAAATCATGATAGCTCCTGCTCCCTCTATGAATGGGAGGTGCAACCTCTTTTGTGCTGGTCTAGCAAGACGAGATGAGGATGTGGTGCTTGGTCGTTTCAGGTTCTGGTTAAGTGTCATCCCTTAGAGTACTCTCCATTTGCTGACTCGTCATATCCCTCTTCTTGGTGGTTGCTCTGGCCTTGTCGCGGTGGTTTATAGCTTCGAGGAGTTCATTTATGGTGTTTGGTGGTGTTTCTCTTTTTTCTCTTTTGTCTTTACATTTCATTGAGTACTTCTGGTATTCCTATTTTGTACTCAAACTCCTACTTTTAGTTATATACATATATACTATGTGCCATTCAAAAAAAAAATCTATGCATAGGTCAAAATTCGAATCTCGGATACTCTATTTATTCATTTTTAATGGTGAGATTTTTAACCACTAAACAATTTGACAAAAACAAATAAAATAATGTGATAACTCTATCAATTTAATTAAGTTTATAAGACTTCATTTCACTTTTTAATTTGTCACATGACAATATTACATTTTTTTTTTGTGAGACCTACTCTGTTGGAACAAGAATTATTCTCTAAATAAATCTCAAGAGCTTTATGAAGTTTTGATGATAACAAAATATTAATGCACAATTGAGAACACTAATGATCTTGTGTAAGTATGCAGTTATTATGAAGATAGGATCTGAGAAGATCAAAATATTATATCAGCATCTGAAGGACTCAAAGGTTCTGAGTGAACCAAGAAGCTGCTTAAGTCTATCAGAAGCGTTAAGACACTCAGAAGCCAGAAGAACCTATCAGAGACATCCTAAAGCGTACTCTCCGAAAATCCACTAGAATGACAAATAAATCTCTCCGATGAAACCATGCCTGAAGATATCTCCTTAACGTTAAAATTATATGTCATAACGAAGTGATTGATGTCATATATCATTTCAACTAGTCAAAAAGGAGTATCTAGACAATGGTACAACATTACTCTTTTTGGGAAAACAACCATCTTCAAGGAACAAAGAAGCGGGAGTATTTTGCCTCTTTTAGAATAAGTTAAAAGCTTCTATTTTCTCCAACGGGCAAACTGATTTCCTACAATGGTCATATTCAAACGTCTCTATTTCAAAGCCTATAAATACAATACCTCTTTTAATTGATCAAGTGTCGAACAATCCAAAAAGCTTATACACGAAGAAACGCATACTTCAATAAACAAGTGTTCGAACTACTCAAAAGAACTTAAAAGAAAACACCAGCACAAGACTTGAACTTTGACTACTTTACTCCAACTTCAAAGCATTTTGTTTCGATTACATTTGTGTACGTAATAGAGTTAGGTGTAAGGTGCAATTACTCATCTTATTTATATAAGATTAAAAGTCTCTTGCTTGTGTGCTTGAGCATTGAAAAATCTCTTGCTTGTGTTTTTGAGCATTGTGGAAGTCTCTTGCTTGTGTGCTTGAGCATTTGTAGAAGTCTCTTGCTTGTGTGCTTGAGCAATTGTATAATCTTGTGTGATTATAGTGAACTCTCTTGTAGTACAAGAGAAACTGGAGTACTCTCAAGTTGTGAGGGAAACCAGTATAAATTCTGTGAGTTTATCTCTCTTTCTGTCTCTTAACTTCTGACTAATATGTGCATTTGAGGAATCCGTTGCATTTCAAACTATGATAGATTGTTTAATCTAGAAGAATTTTTAAATCCTCAAAACACAATTCAACCCCCCCTGTGTTTTCAAACATTCATACTCTACCTCTTCATAATTTAAGAGTATTTATCCATCAACTAATGAGAACAACTCATATAAGTGGATTGACATGTGGTATCCATAAGCAACTTGTAAGTTACATATGCTTTTACATAAGTGAATTTGCATGAGCTATCCATAACAAACTTTTTATTGGTTGTTGGGTAAATACTCATAAATTATAAAGGGATAGATTAGACAAATCACTTTTTAAGAACATAATGCATTATTAGTTAAAAATCAAAAAATGAAACGTTTTATTAAAAAAATATAACATTTAATGTAATAAAGATAATCACTAGCAATTACGAAATGAACTCTTAGACTTGATTTTTAACTAATTTTGGATTTTAGCTAATTTTGAAGGTCAGCATACTCTATCTCTTCATAACTTAGGGATATTTAGCTATCTATCTATCAATGAGAACAAGCCACATATAAATTTATATATGGTACTCACAACTAACTTATAACAAACTTTTAAATTTGAATATGTAGATTTTCATATGCATTGTTCTCATTAGTTAATAAATAAATATCCTCAAATTGTGAAGGGTGAATTAGAAAAAATAATTTTGGATCATGGATACCAAAAAAACATGTAATGCATGCACGCGCACTAATTATATAAGAGGACTGCCATTTTTGTCTTACGTGATCCATGAAGAAAATAATGCGTCAAGACAAGTCTATCAAAAAGGAGCAATTTTTTATGCAAAAAAGAAAAAGAAAAAAGAAATTCTTGTGTGAATTACATTTTTAAATATAATTATTAAAAATACATACAGTATTATTTAATTTTTTTTCAATTTATCATTTTTATATGTGTGATAAAAAAATGTATAAACTCTTGTGACATTTAAAAAGCTCAGATCCAAAAGGCTCAAACTAAGCAGATAAGAACCAAATCAATTACATGAATATTTGAAATATCCAATCTAAATTAATTGAATTGATAATCGATTGATTTTTTATGTTATGATCCAAACCAATCAAAGATATCTATTGATTTTTTATAGGATGTCAATTTGCATCCGTCAGAGTGGATTCTCGCGGAGATTGCCCCGTACGGAGATCCGAAAACGGGGATTTTTACCCCTGGGGACGAGGATGGAGGCAAAACTTCCCCCCAGAGCCAGTTCGGGGTGGGGAACGGGGATTAAGCATCCGTCCCCGCGGATTCCCCGAATCCGTCTATATATACTTAAATATATATATATATATATATATATATATATATATATATATATATATATATATATATATATATATATATATATTTTACAGCTATTGTTATTCTATGTTTAATTATATTTGACAATTCTAAGTTTCTATTTTGCTATGAATTATGATATATTTTGGTTATAAATTTTTATATGATTATGCATATGTTGTTATTTATTGTTTTTTGGTTATGAAAAATATTTATTTATTTATTAATAAAAAATGAAAAATAATGTCATAATTTTGTCCGTAAAAATATAGAAATTTTCTAATATTCGATCTCCGTGGATCCCCGTGGATACTATGGGGATCCGTGGGGATGGGGATGGAGGTAAAAATTCTCCCGTGAGAATGAGGATGGAGGTAAAAATTCCCCCGCGAATATTTCGGGGCGGGGAACGGGGATGCTTCCTCCGCACATTCCCCACCCTGTTGACATCCCTAATTTTTTATGTTATGATCCAAATCAATCAAAGATATCTATTTCAAATATACAAGTAATGCTTATCCTAAAAAGTATTTTCTTTTTCAAAATAAAGTAGCTAGTCCAAAACAAAAGAAAATAAAAACCTCTAAGAAAAACTACATATGAGGCATTTTTATGCTTCAACCATGCAAATCGAAACAAAAATAGATCGCGTCAGTGTAACTCAGTTGTCGGGATTACATGTAATATATTAAATCTGTCCTAAAATATAAGAGTTAGTTTGACTACTGTCAACGCACAATTTCGATCACTAATATCTTTAATTCTTTATTAGTAAAAATTATAAAAACTTGATATCTTGAAAATACTCATCAAAACAAATCAAACAAGATCTTATATGCTAATATTTATAGCCGCTAGACTATTTGACAAAAAAAAAAATTTAAAAAAGTTTTAAAAAAAAGGTGTATGTATTAGGTGTAGAAACTTTTGTTTCAATAGCATTTATTCAAAAATATGTTGTATTCACAGTTTTTAATCATTACATATTATTGTTCTAATTTTAGCCACTTACTTTTATTAATAGTATAAAAAAATTTATAGCATTTGAAAAAAGGTTATTTTCTTTTATCATAAAAAAGGTTAAATTTTTAGTCTTTTTTTACATAAAAAGACTAAATCTTAAAAATATATAAAATTATAAGGGACAAAATTTCAATTTGATTGATGCAATATTTGGAACTGCGCGTTTCAAATGTAATTATTTTTATTTTATTGTTTTGAATAATAAATTGTTAGTATATTACAATACCTTGACCTCTAACTCGTTAACCTTTAGCTCAATTAGCTTAAAGAGTTTTATTTGACAAAAATTAGCTTAACGAGTTGACCTACCTATCACACTCCTCTCAAATATAATTATTATTAGACCATAACATGTACAACGGTCATTTGAGCAAATCATGCAAATTAAAAACAATATTCCCTTTATTCCCTTGAGCTTAGTAGGGGCATCACATTGTATATATATATGGATTAGAGTTTGAATTTCACACACTCCAATTATTCATTTTAAAACTAAAATTTCTAATCTGTAGAAAATTTAACAAAAAAAAAATTCACTTTAATATGCATCGATATTTGTAGCTTTAGGTGTTGGTTGATTGTATTTATTTAAGTTCATATTTGTCCTTATGTTTATAATTTATTTAAGTTCATATTTGTCTTTAGGTTTAACATTTATTTTCTTAATTGCTGCATTATTTGCACTATATATGTAAAGGTAATTCTCTCAAATATATTAATATAATATAATTTATAGTATTACTACATTATAATTTTTTTTAGGGATCTTCGTGAAATCACAAAATTGACTACTTTGGTGAAGTCTATAGTGTGAGCCCTTTTATATAAAATTTTTACTTACTGGATATCAGTCCCCGATTAAGTTAATAATAATTTTCAAATTTACAAATAAAAAAATTTTATTTAACAAAATTAATTTTATAATTGAAAATCATAAATCCCAAAATTTCACCTATTCTTCGTCCTCCGTCGTCTTCTTCTTCCTCCAATGTTATTAACTAAATCATATCCTTCTTATTCGACCTCGTCTCTCTAACCTAATGTCGTCATTATATTCCGGTTCGATTTTAGCTTTTAGAGCAAACGTTCATGTACTTCTTATTGGTTGTGGTGTTCATCAAGTCGTTCATAAATATTTTCATGTTCGTTACACTATGGTTAAAAGCAATAGTTCATCATCGTCAGGGCCGGTCCCAACAATTTAGATGCCTGAACTTAAAATATTAAAGGTGGACCCTTAATATAAAAAACAAGTCAAAAATTGAAAAAGAATAAACCTCTTTTAAATTGTAAATAAATAACATTAAAATAGTCATATTATAAGGAGAAGCAACACATGTTCTGTTTTTCTTTAAGATAAGAATTTATTTATTTATTTCATTTTTTATCTTCTGAAACTTGAACCTAACCACTTTAGATTGGACCAACAAAAATAGATTAAAAAAATATTATGACTTTTTATTTAATTTTTTTAATCATCTTATTTTAAGAAATCTACTACCATATAAATTACTTTTTAGGCCCCTAAATAATGGAGGCTCGACGATGTAGAGCACCTTGCACCCCCTCAAGGACGACCCTGATCATTGGGTTCTTTCACATGTAGTTGCTCGCATCCATCCCAATCTGTATATTTTCCCAATATCAAGTTGATTTTAGTTAGTACACAAAATTTATGAAATAGGGTTCATCAGAAACAATCGATTTGGGGATTAGGTTTGTAGTTAAAATTTAATGTCGATTTGAATTGTTACCTAGTAACAATCTATTAATTTGGGGATTAGATTTGTATTTAAAATTAAAGTTGATTTGTATTCCGGTGAGTAATTTAGAAAGTGTACTAAATTCGTCGCAAGTAATAAAATTTATAAGATTCGTATCCACGGGGATTGTGATAAATCAACAATTGTAAACTGAAATCATACTTATGTAAATTGACATGAATATAAAAAGGGGGAATTTTTCAAGAAAATACTTTGAAAATAGGGTTTGACTTAAGAAGGAACGCGATTGGACCTTTTCAGTTCATCTAATTACTATTGTCTCGGTAGTTCACGTATTTTAACAAATTACCAAACTAGTTTCACGATTTGATTAAAATAAATAATTATGTTCAATTTCTTGATAACATAATCCTCTCCCTTGATCATAAATCCCTAGTGTCTTAGGATGATTTATACATTCAAAAATCCTACATTCACTTAATTTAGTGCAAATATACTAGGAGAGAGAATGTAGAGAGATAGTATGGTAAGTTATAATGACAAAATTGTCCTTGAAAATAAACTAAATGTTGGCGAATGTAGTATTTTTGAAAGTATGGAATCCAAATCTGTCATTTGCACGGGTCAATTTATTTTTCTTCGATATTTAAATTTGTTATTATATTAACTTAGAAAATTTATTCTATAAAAAAATAAGTTAGAAAATTTATTAGAATAAAATATTTAAAAATTGTTATAAAATATTAGTGAAACTACCGTTAAAATTATTTTTATGTATTGGTGGTCAACACTTAACGTTCTAGGACCATTAAATTTGAAATTTGATTAGAAATATTTACGGTAATTCAGTAAATTTGATAGTAATTAACGTTATTATTATATTGTTAAGAGCAGATATATAAATAAAAATATAGTAGATTTGAGTGGCGAAAAAAAAGTTTGGTGTTGCTGAAATCGAGAAAAATTCACATAAGATAAGATTTTGCATATTTAGTCGAACAAAAAGATGATTGGACCATTAAATTAGAAATTTTATAAGCAATATTTATGGTAATTTAGTAAATTTGATAGTAATTAACTTTAGTATATTACTATATTTTTTTAATAATTATTATATTATTTGATAGTCATTAACTTTATTAGCAACAAAAGAGATGAATTAGATCAACTCAACAATCTCACTAATTTTTTTTAAAAAAATTAAATAAGAAATAAAAGATAAATACCATAAAAAAAATTATATGCTTAAAAATTAGAGTAAAATAGATCATAGGAATATAGAAATAAGAATAAAAAAGTGAATTCTATCAAAAAAAGAAAGAAAAGAATACACATAAAAATAGGAATATAGAATTGGAAATATAAACAATATTTTTTATTAAAAAAAGACTACTACTATTAGTATTAATAATAATAATATAATAATAATAAAATAAAGTTAATTACTGACAACTTTACTAAATTATCCTAATCAAATATCTAATTTCTAATTTTTTTTACTAGAAAATATACACGGGACCAATATTTGTGACGGGTACATAAAAAGTTGGATAATTTTTTTGACTAATTATAATCAAATTTATTCATTAAATAAGTTTTACAAAAAATAGAACAATGTTTTCACTTATATTTTAACAAAATTATATAACAAATTTTTAAATATTTTATTCTAAATAAATTTTCTACTATTAGAAGTCCCACAGTGATTTTTAATAGTAGGGATTTCCCATTATATATGCAGGAGTATTATACAAGTTTCTTAACGATAAAATATTAACTTGGCATGCATTATAGATTTTGTGTTCCATAGATTTAGTCAAAGTTGCTTAAATAAGATTAGAGCTGTCAAAACGGGGGGCCGGCAAAATTCGGACCGGCTGGGGCCGGTTGGGCTTCGGACTATGTCGGGCCGGGCTAAAAAAGCCCGAATAAAAAACGGGCCCTGAAAAGTATGGCCCGAGCCCGACGCTATACGGGGTTCTGGCTTTCGGGCTAGCCCGTATTTTATTTTATTTTTCAATAAAAAATTAAAAATGGCAAAAGATTTTATTTTTGTTTTAAATTTTGTTGTTTAGCAAAAATTTTGACAAAAAAGAGTTTTAAAAAAACACAAATATATATTATACATATATGTACAGGATCAATAATATTTTCACAAATTGAATTAAATTTATATTGCATTTTCTACACAACAGATATGGACCATTTGTTTTGACAAATTCAAATATTCAAACCTACATTGCATTTCTAGCAAACCAAATCACAACACATCTAATTATCAATCATCCAAAATAACACAAATTAAATTAGGCATCACATATCAAGCAACAACGACGAAACAAAAAAGCCAAAGGCCCTTGACTTATAATACAAGAGAATTTCTTTTGCCGCCCTACGAGTTTCTCGCGCCTTATTTTTAATCATCCGCTACCTACAAGTTTCTCGCGCGCCCTATTGTTAGTCATCCACTACCTACGAGTTTCTCGCGCGCCCTATTTTACTCATCATCTACCTACGAGTTTCTCGCGTGTCATATTTTTACTCATCTGCTACTTACGAGTTTCTCGCACGCCGTATTTTTACTCATTCGCTACCAAAGAGTTTCTTGCATGCCCTATTTTTAGTCATCCCCTACTTAAGTAGTAAAAATGATAAATTTGAGGAAAAAATACCGCAGCTACATAAGTAGTGGGTAATGTTTGAGAAACTCATAGTTCGGTAAAAGAAACTTTCAAAATAAATTACTTATATTTATTTTTTATATAAAATTATTCGGCTTGAGGGCGGCCCGCGGCCCATTCGGGCTAGCCCATATTTTAAACGGACTTTATCGGACAGGAATAAAAAGCCCGGAAACAATTCGGGCTAAGATTTTTATGGCCCAAGCCTGGGAAAATATTGGGCTTGGCAGGCCGGCCCATTCGGGCTAGCCCATTTTGACAGCTCTAACTAAGATACATCAAAAGTAAGTAGCATAGAATCAAGTTCTTCAACACAACCGCCATACTCTTAGCAACCCTAATTCCCCTTTTTCTTGGTTCATCGATTAGAGAGGGGTAATTTAGTCTAAATCACCCCTCTTGATTGCTTTTTATTTCTTTTTCAATTCAATAAGTGATTTACACATAATTTTAGATTTTATTTGAGGTTTTTTCCTTTGTGAGTTATTCGTCTTGTGTTGTTATTCCCGTCTTAGTGCGGAGTTGTTTATTATCCCGTCCTCGTACGGTGTTTGTACTGTGAGTTTGTTCACAAATTCAACCTTTTTAATTTTTAGCGAATTTGAATATGTAATAATTTCGATTGATGTACTCTACCGATTTAAATGAATGAATATCGTTATTTTTTTCGTAGAAAAAAAAAATGAAATATGGAAGAGAGTGAAATGATATTTGTGAGTTAAGCAACTTAGGATGAAATCACTTATTGGAGTAAAAGTATGAGTATAATAAAATTGAGTTAGCACATATGAGGCCGCTTACAACCATAAAGTGAGGTACTTTAAAATTATACCATTGAAGATACTCTAAGGGTGGTATTTATAGTCATTAAAGTTAAATTATTTGACAAAAAAGAAATAGTGGATATGACTGATAGATATGATATCAAGAACTCTGACTAACATGTGGTTTCTTTTCATTATGGTACACAATAAAAACATCAATTATATGCAGACCGTAAATTTTTTAGCAACAAATATTGTCAGATATTTATTATATATGACTTCCTTAAAAAAATGTAGCATTTAGTACTTAAATATAAGTAGAAAATTATTTGATGATAATAATTTCTATATCATATATAAATTCCTTAAAAAATCACTTAGAAAGAATAAAATTAACTCCAATTCTCCCCCACCCTCCCCTCTCAACTATTTTTGTTTAAACATTTTGTACCGGTAGGTTTCACAATCGTGCAATTTTCATGGTTAACCTCGGTGCTTTTTTCTATGCTAATCATTTGGTGCAAGTTTTTCAGCATCTCAGGATTAGACAAACTCTTGTGTGGATGATAATGTTGGAACCTTCTTAATGTTGTAGCTTCTCTAAATTTGTTTTCATTTCTTTTTTTCATTGTCTTTTTTTGGTTTACAATGGAGCTGATGATCGAGCTCTCAACCTCTAACATATTATCCAAACTTTTTATTATTAGATCAAATCTCGTGGCTTATTTCATTGCCCTTTAACCTTTTATCGGAAACAAAATTATAGTATATATTTATTTATTTTATAAAAATATCATTTTAACAAAAAAATTGATAGGTTAAGTTGGAATTAGGTGATGGACCGTTTGCTTTTTATGAAATTAGGTCATGGACCATTTTTTGTTTATGAAATTAGATCATGGGCCATGCATGTTTCAATATAAATATCCTTTTCTTATATTAAGTATAAAGGTAAAAGTTGAAATATATTTAATTTAAATTTAAATCAAAATTAAAATATTTTATTTTTCTTATATTATTTCTGCCCTTAATCTCCTAATTAAGTTCTTTTTTTTTCTATGTTCCTTCATATAAGATAAGTCCCTTTTCAAAAAATAACATGTATTATGATTTCTTTACAAAAACTAAGTCTATTTAAAGCCTTTTTTTTTTCTTATGGGAATATATAAAAAAAATAAAAAATTATGGGGATACATATTTTATCAAAAAAAAATATTATAGGGATACACATACAAAACTAATACTAGTAAATATTTCAAAAATATATATTTTTTGACATTTGTTTTAGTATTTAATCGTCTTAGGGAAGGAGAAGGGAGTCCAATAATACAGAGCTCGGCCGCGAATTAGGTCAAGCCTAACAAAAAATTATTCTCATAAAAAATTGAACTTGAGATCTTTGAAACAATTTTTCAGGGGGAGCTCATCATTAACTATACATGAATCCAATGTGTTAGTTATTTTCTAACAATTTTTGTTAATATATAATACACTAATATTTATTAGAGATTATTATTATTGCTATAATAAGTAATAATCCTTCGGAGACATTTTATAAGGAAATTTTACCTTTTTAGATTCATTGTATAATTAATGTATTTGAACTACTTCTTTCGTACCACAATATATGTTACTTTGACACTTTTACGCATATTAAGAAATGTAATTAATTGATGTCGTAGTAGAATGTTAACATGTGTCATTATGGCACATGTTAAGGAACTTTATATAGTAAATTTTGTTTTAAAAGTTGTGCATCCAATTTATTACGAGTCAAAATATATTATTCATTTAATGGGGATTTTCCACATTTAGGTTCCTTAACATGTTCCCTAAGGGCACAAGTTAACAAGACCATAATACGAAAAAAAACATCAAAATTGCTTATAAAATATCCTCAAAGAGTACCATTTAAGACCTCTTCAAAACCCATTAAGGACAAATTACTGAAAGTTGGAACGAGTGGTGGTGTGTTATTAAAACATCATTATAGTACCTTGGACTGTGATGGACCATGAATTATGTTACCTTAGATTGTGATGTTCCATGAAGATCTGGACCACAAGTACATGCTTGAAGTTAGATCCGCAAATACTCCTTTCTTTTATTTAGCCGCATGCTAAATAGTGATATTTTTATTGTGGTGTCAAAAAAATTGAAAAATAGTCATGTCTATTGAAAATATCACTATTGAGAAAGGATAATCTACTTGGACTCCTTAAACGCATTGTTAGAATTAAAGATATATTGATTTGGACTCCTTAAACGCATTGTTGATCCCTAACTTAAAAATGTTCTGTTGAGAAAGGATAATCTACTTGCCCCAGATTTTCTAATTAAAATTAGTTACTATTGTGTAAATTTCGGACTTATAATATGATAATCTAAAAAATATAAATAGTTTGTCTCTCTTTTTTGTTAGTTTTAGTTATTTCATGGCCTTTATACTTTCGAAAGTCCATCTTGGCCTTTATACCTATAAGGATGACAAGTTTGGCCATGGAAGGAGTTATACCTGAGCTATGACTTGTGTGAGTCCAATTTCCTTTTTGACATTTTTGACATTCATTATAGTGTTGAATATGTTTTCAAACACATTCTTTTCGACATGCATAACATCAAGATTGTGTCGTAAAATATTGTGTTTCCAATACGGCAAATCACAAAAGATACTTTTTTTTGTCCAGTTGTGCGTTTGTCCGTAACCACGCAGTTTAGAAGCAACACCACCTACAACCTCAACCTTTGAAATATCTTTCACTTTGTCCCTAACTTGTTCTGATGTCAAATATTGAGGTGGAGGTCGGGTTTCAATCTCACCCTTAACAAATGCAACTTTACTTCTTCGAACTGGATGATCATGCGGAAGGAATCTTCTATGGCAGTAAAACCAAGTAGCCTTCCCACCTTTTTCTAACCAAAAAGATTTTGTGTCCATCATGCAAATAGGACATCCTAGTTTACCATGTGTCCCCCATCCAGACAACATCTCATACGCAAGAAAATCATTCATGGTCCACATCAAAGCTCCTTTCATGTTGAAATTTCGTTTTTGACTGATATCATATGTCGCAACACCGTTCCACAACCTCTTCAAATCATCAATCAAAGGTTGTAAATAGATATCAACACCAGCAGTTGGGCTAGATGGGCCTGGTATTACAGCGGCTAAAAACATGTAAGGTTTTGACATGCACATGTCAGGTGGAAGATTGTACGGGGTCACTAGAAAGGCCAACATGAATATGGAGTGGCTGATACTTGAGTATATGGTGTAAATCCATCTGAGCATAACCCAAGTCGAACATTTCGTGGCTCCGAAGCAAATTCAGGATAAACTTGATCAAAATGCTTCCAAGTCATTCCATCAGAAGGATGTCGCAACTCACCTGCCATTTTTCTCCTTTCATAATTTTCACAATGCCATGTCATTTTACTGGCAGTTTGCATTGATGCATACAACCTTTGTAACCTTGGTATTATGGGTAAATAGAACATCGATTTTCTTGGGATTGACTTCCTTCCGCTTGACCGAGAATTTTTTGTAACACGATATTTTGGTTCTTGACAAAACTTTGTTAAGGCAAAATCCCTAATTGATGTTTTAAAGATAACAAACCTCTTAATTATTTTTTAATGTAATTCTAATCTTGTTTTGGTATCTAACAAGTGCTCTTGAGTGTTTTTATTAAGCTAGGAACAATTGAGCTATTTAGATCAAATATCATGTTTTTACATTGATAAAAACAAAAGTTTGGAGAACGGTCTCTGATTGGTCTCTGAGACCTGCGCAAACATCATTTTCACACAATCAATGCAAAATGACTTATGGATAAGTCAACTATGTACAAGACAAATGATCACTTTTCTCTTGGGCCTCTCTCACGAATTATCTACACATCCAAGAGATCATTTAAGGCAAAGGTTTCTCTCATGAATACAAAACTTACTTCTTTTACCAAGTTCTATGATTTAACTATGAGAAGATTGAGCATATGACATGAGGACATTTTTATACTCAATAAATGGAACTGATATTATATGGACCATGGAGAAGTAGACAGCACAACCTGGTCTTGAGAATGGACTTGTACTTTAAAGAATAAAGAAGGAACATTTTCCAAGGAAGCTTCTCTTTCCATATGACAATTGTACTTGCAACAAGGACACTATGGAACATCAAGTACAACATCCAGCTGCTGTTCTTATCCATAACAGCTGGACTTTTCGTGCTCTAGCTCCTTTGCTCTAAAAAGAAGAATGTCACTCACGCCAGAATTGGGAGATCGATCTCAGACCAATGCTGGAAAGAGAAAATCATCACTTGGAGTGACACCAGCTTGCTACAGCTGTTTAAAGGTTATCCAAAAGCTGCACAACGGCTATACTTGTTTGTTAAGCAACGTACAACAACATTACAGCTCAACAACAGCTAGCAATACGCTCCTCTCTTAAAAGTCAGAAGAAGAAACTTTGGAGATCAATCTCAGACTGATCTGTTTTCTTCAAATTACATGAGCTGTCATCTGCAGAGCAACTAGCCGTTATTTTTCAAGCCTCCAACGGATATACTTCGTGGCCAAGACTCCCTGATCATCACTCATCTATATATTGAGGTCCTTGGCAACTTTGAAGAGCAAGAGTCTCCACTACAACTTCAACACTTGTTTTTGCTATACAAGTCTTTATCACGAGCTCTTCTTTTCTCTCTCACTCAAATCTGTAATTCATATATATCTAGGATTAGAATATCCAGTGAGTGTTTTGAGAGTTTATCCATCCATTTTCAAAGCTTCTCATAAGTGTATTGAGTGAATAGGCTTTGATTCCAAAATCCTTCATCATTGTAACCATTGGCTCAAGTTAGTACGTAACTACTAATTGAGTGACACCTTCATAGTCAGTGTGACTGAGGTAGATTAAGCTTGTAGGGCTTAGAAGATTATTTGATCTTGGATCTAGATCAAAGGAAGTGTAACTTGAGATCATTAGCATCTCTTAGTGGACAATCTCACAAGGAGTGTGGGGACTGGACTAGCCCAAGCATTTTGGGTGAACCAGGATAAATTATTGTGTGCATTCTCTTCCCTTACTCTGATTTAATTTGTGCAATCACTAATCACACACATCACAATTTAATTGTTATATATATATTGTCAGAGAGTGATTGGGAGATCGATCTCCAGACTGCAACACTTTTGGTTATTTGGTTTAACTAACAATCTAATCATTTTCTTCAAGTATATTGTGATTGATAATTTTTATAGGGAATATTTTAAAGGTTCACAATTCAAACCCCCCCCCCCCCCCCTTTCTTGTGAAAAACTTTGCTACTTCAAACTTACATTCAAGTAATGCACCGTCACTTACACCAAATTCGTTGTTATAGTACAACATGCACCCGTTAACACAACAGTCAATTTTCTTCACACCGAGTCCTAACTTTGCCACTAACTACTTTGCTTCATAATAATCTTTTGGCAAATCTTTAGGGTGGTCTAGTGTAGGGGTGTGCAAATAAATTGGTTTCTTTGAACCAAATTAGTATCCAAATAGAACCAGTTTTTAAAAGCCCAGTTTAAAGATGAAAAAAAAACCAATAACTAAAATGGTAACAAAAACAAAATTGGAAACCAAACTGAATTATATGGATCAGTTATGGTTAACCATATTTTTCACACCTCCTTAAATCAATTTTCACCAACATTAATATTGCAATTTTTTCCCAAAAAATATCGAAAACTTTTTTCACGAAAAAATCGGAAACTTTTTTCCTCGAAAAATTCGGGAACTTTTTTTTCGAAAAAATATCGGAAACTTTTTCCGAAAAAATCGGAACTTTTTTTCCGAAAATATATCGGAAAGTTTTTTCCCGAAAAAAATTGGAAAGTTTTTTTCTGGAAAAAAGATCGAATTGTTTTCTCGAAAAAATATCGGAAACTTTTTCCGAAAAAAATCGGGAACTTTTTTCCGAATAAATATCGGAAAGTTTTTTCCCGTAAAAAAATAGGAAATTTTTCCCGGAAAAAATCGGGAATTTTTTTTCCGAAAAAAAATTGGAAAGTTTTTTTCTGAAAAATAGATCGAATTGTTTTCTCGAAAAACTATCGGAAACTTTTTCCGAAAAAATATAGGAAACTTTTTCCGGAAAAAATCGGAATTTTATCCGAAAAAAGAGATAAAAATATCGTAAACTTTATTTATGGAAAAAATATCGAAATTTTTTCCCGAAAAAATCGGGATCTTTTTTACCGGAAAAAACTTTGGAATTGTTTTTATCTGAAAGCGAAACTTTTTTCCTCGAAAAATTCGGGAACATTTTTTCCGGAAAAAAATCGGAAAGTTTTTCCAGAAAAACCGGAAAATGTTTTTAACTAAAATCGAAACTTTTTCCTCGAAATTTTCGGGAACGTTTTTTTCAAAAAAAAATCAAAAATGTTTTTCTCAAAAAAATTGAAAAATGGATTTTTAGAAAATCATTTTTGCAAACTGGATATGAATGAAGTAAACCAAAGTCATAGGGGATAGAGAAGCAAAAAATTGAATCAAAATACTAATTGGTTTTTATTGTAAACCGGTTTTAAACCAATATTAAACTAAATTGAATTTGTTTTATAAAATAAACCGGTTTTAAATGAAAGTGGTTTTGGTTTGGTTCATGAACCATATATTTGGTCAAGTTTGGTTCGGTTCATTACTATGCACACCCCTAGTCTAGTGTTACATCCAACATCAACTTCGTGATTAAATCCATGGTGTCTTCTGGAACTTGTCGGCACTTCATACCAATAAGTCTAATACACAGTGATAACTTCGAGTCTAGAGAGCCTTCAAACAACGGTTTATTTGTCTCGGTGAGTATAACTTGTTTCCTTACCAAATAGAGTCAAAACATACTGGTGAAAAATAAACTAGTAAGCAGCAATTCTTTTCAAAGCTGAAGCCATCTTGAAAAACTCATATCTGATAGGTATCAGAAGCAAATGTCTAAGATCTTCTGAAGACATGGCTGCCTCTAAGACAATCAGACTCTAGGACGTTTTGTATTCTAGCTATCAGTAGCTCTAACACGAAAGAGGAAACGTTTTCAGTAATTTTTACTTTTTACAGTTGACCTCTTGCGTGTTAGTTTCTAAGTTTATTATTCATCACGTGTATTGAAGCTAATTGGGTAAAAATTGCAGTTTATGAAGAAACATGTGAATTCTAAAAGGTTAAAATTATTTCTCTCTCTCTCTCTCTTTTTATTAAACCTTTCAATTGTTTTCTTTAAAAAGTCACATCATACACGATCACACAACTTTCACCTCTCACTACCCACACTTTCCCTTTTGCAAACCTTTGAAACTATCAAAACTCAATCTTCTCATCTCAATCAAGTTCAAATCTATCAATCTTGATCATTGATAAAAATGGCACCATCTTCATCGAGTCAATTGATGACAATTTAGTAAGTGTACTAAAGTCGTCGTTAAGTAATAAAATTTATCGATCCACATGGATTGTTTTATTCTTGACAAAACAATTGAATTATATCTAGGAACTAAAAGCAATAAAACGGGGGTTTGTTTGTTTGAATTTGTTGCCTAAATAAAAGATTTAGACAAAATATTTAGAAAAGATTCAAATAAAATATTTGAATTGAATTATGGTTTTTAGAGAGAAACAAGCAATTGGACCTTTTGGTTCATCTAATCCTAATTCATCTCGGTGATTCCATGTTTATTAACGAACTACAAATTTAGTTTCACGATCGATTAAATTAAGTAACTATGCCCAGTCTTGGGAACATAATCCTCTCCCTTGATCATGAATCCCAAATCTCTAAGGTGATTTATGATCAAGTGAGGAATTCGCGCTTTAATCTTTGATCTCAATTAGTAAACCAAAATCTCTTAAGTGAAAACCAATTTTACAATAATTCCTAGATCAATAATCTATTCCTATTCTCATAGTAAAATAGATTATTAACATCATCACACAAGTCGTCACATCATGTAAAGCATTAAGCACAAGGAAAAATTGATGAAACTAACTTCGTAATTAATTAATAAACATAACAGAAATCACATGGTTCGAGATAATTCGGGATTAGAATCCCCTAAGGCCAATCATAAGGATTTAGCCAGACATAGCTAAACACAAATTAACGACAATAAAAGTGAAAGAAAGCATTACAAGGAGCTCTGAGTTTCTTCTAAAAGTCTTATGTTTCTCGCCGTAAAATTATGTCCCCTAATTCTGCTTCAGAAGTTCAAATATATAGGCTTAGGTTACGAGCCCGCGCCCCGCACAGGATGCCCGCGCCCTGCGCCAACTAACAGAATGCAAGGGTTGTTTCACTGGTTGCTTGGCGCCCCGCGCAGCAACCTGGCGCCCCGCGCCAACTGACAGATTGTTTTCACAAATTTTCTGCTTTTCTTGTGCTTTCAGCAGCTTTGTACTCGATGTAACTTTCACTTATTATTGTGCAAAAACATAATAAAAACGTACTAAAAACCTCGTAAATAGGTCTTGAAATAGGTAGAAATATAGTAATGACGTGGAGTCATCATCAATCAAAGAAGATATCATTTATCGCTGTATGTGAACGAATCGCTAAAGGGTTTCAAAACACTATTTAGTTCGGCGAAGAAAAGTTGGAACTTCTTCAAGAACAAGTTGTTGACTTCAGGGAACTTAAAGCTAATGGTAAAGATTGGTGTCAAAATTACCTGCACACATTGGAAATGAGAAGGTATTTTGATTTACTAAATGGTCCAATTTACCCTAACCTTGTTAAACACTTCTGGATGAGAGCTTCCGTATACGGAAAGCGGCTGAAAGGGAAGAAAAATTAATGATTTGAAGAAATCCAAATCTGAGAGGTCAACCAAGAAGAGAAATGGGTCTGAAGGAATTCACCTCCACAGAAATTAGATCAAATATTGCTGGTTGGACGTTGCAATCTCAATAAATCACATTGCTCAACTATGTGGTTTGCGTCCAACTGGGAAAATATTACGTGAATTTCCAGAAAATGTGGAGTATAAAAAGAGCTTCAAAAATCTAATGGTCAATCAAGAGGGAGATAAACTGAGGTCAATTGGAAGAACTCATCTTGAAATCTTTCATGCAGCCATTGTACCAACAAAGAAAATTTCTGAAAGACTCTCTTGGGAACATCAA
Source organism: Trifolium subterraneum (assembly GCA_951799995.1). Classification (NCBI taxonomy): domain Eukaryota; kingdom Viridiplantae; phylum Streptophyta; class Magnoliopsida; order Fabales; family Fabaceae; genus Trifolium; species Trifolium subterraneum. The sequence goes on from OX637461.1 coordinate 34,296,417, forward strand.
ATGTTTATGTACTTTGCCATGAAGAACAAGTCATTCAATGTGGCTGATTTCTTGTTTGAGGACCTCTGTAAGAACATTGTGGAATGTTTGAGAGAAAGAAATTCCATTATAAGACATCCAAGACTACTCTCTGAACTGTTCTATCAATCTGGCATTTTGGAATGTTTAAGGAAAACCATTCCTCCATTGGTTCAGGTTGCCTATCCTCCATCGAAGTTAAGTCTAGCCTCTCTTGAAAGATGTGAATTCATCAAAAATAGGAATAGATCTTTCAGATCTGTAACTCTTACAGATGAAGATCCAAAATATATTGAAGAATTCCCTCATGTACATGAAAGGATAATTGAGACATTTTCCTAAAGTTCAAGAAAGCATTGAAGGATGAAGGAGAAGTATCTGCAAGACTTTTCAAGAAGAGACCAAGGGAAAATGCTTATGATAGTCAATCTGATGCAAAGAAGTTGAAGCTAACTGAGGCTAAGGAAGTAAATCTTCAAGAAAAAGAAGCCAAGTCTCAAGAAAATGAAAAGATGAAGAAGTAAAGCATCAAGAGAACAAGTAATCAAGAGATAAGGTAATACTCTCTGCTTATAATAAGAATAACAATTCTGAATCAAGTGTTTTTAATTCTACAACTCTATTTTCTCCAACATCCTCCTCATCAAAATCTTTTCACCAACACACACCAAATGCTGAGAACATTGCCCAAATGATGTTCTCAGAATCAAATGCATCTAGAAACCTCAACTTTTTAGATGAAATCCCTATCCAAACGACAGATACATCCCAACACCAAGAATCTTCAATCTCAGAAAGCATTCTAACCCCTCACCAACAAACACCTCAGATAGCCAACCAAGAAGCCTTCACCTCTAAGATGCCACAAACCTAACTACCTCTCATTCCAACAAACCAATTATTTCAAACAACCTCTGATAACACTCCTCCTATCATTACTGGTTATTCAGAATCTGATAGTCAAATCCTTAACCTCTCAGAATTCAACCTACCCTTTCCAGTACCTCTTGATCCTCTTACTAATGAATTCTTTAAACACAAATTTGAAACTTCATTTCAAAATTCATTAGAATACTCTGAGGATTCTGAGTGTCTTGACCCCTCACAAGAAAAACCTATTCATCCTCTACCTAAATCCAATCTCTTTAAACTTTTACAACATAGACACATCTATAAAGTAAAAATAGGCAAACCAATCCCAACCTGCATTTAACCCTATCATTTCATTCTCAAGCCTGGCCCAAACCTTACCAAATTGGAGAATGAAATTCAATATGATCTCCAGAACTTGTTCAAAATACATGAAAAGTTTCATGGTCTTTCAATCTGACCTGGAAGCTGAAGCTAGAGAGATCAAAGCAAGATTCAATTATGCTCTGGACTGCTATCTAGATCACATCAAGGAAGATGTTGTCAGAAAATGTAGGGAAGATTTTGCAACATTGATACAATCCATTGAGACAACAAAATTGCCAAGGTTAACCTTTCTTACATCTGCAACAAATGAATAAGCTGGAATTATGCTTGATGCTGAAGTTCATCAAATGGTGATGAATTCAGATCTAGAGAAGGAAAAGGAAGCTGATGCTCAAGAAACTGTCATGAATAAGGATCTATCAAAGGAATTAGCTGCACAACAAGAAAGATCTCAAGGTTCGCCAGCTGACAATCAAGAGCGAACAAGGAGAATGGATCATCAAGATGAAAGATTGGACATAATGAGTGCTAAGATTGATAGTTTTGAAGCTTCTCAAAAATAGATAATGGAAATGCTTGCCAAGCTTATCCATCAGTCTGATTCACAATCTTAGGATTCTTTATTTTACACTCTTTTCTTTAAATCTATCTTTGTGGTGTACAAATATCCTTTTAATTGACATAATTTAGCATGATATTTTGATTCACTTCTTCTTTTTGTGTTTTTATTTTTGTACAAAACCTTGCTTTAAAGAAGATAAACTCTTAAAATCAAAGGAACACTGAGAAAAGAAAAACCTTTTATTAATACAAAATTAAAAGAGTACATAATTGAAAACACTATACCTACTTATTCGGATTCAGTTTCTGAATCTGTTGAATCAAAGTCATGTTTTGATTCTGTTGATGTTGAATCCGACTGTGGATCTAGTGATTTGGAACTCTCAACCACCTCACAAGTAACTTGAGATTCCACTTCATCAGACTATGTTTCTTCAGTTTATTTCTCCAGAAATGTTACATAATCAGGTTCAACCTTCTCTGAGTCAGAAGAGATCTCTATAATCTCTAGTTTAGCCTCTGGCTGCTTTGTTTTGGCTTCCTCTAATTGAGCTTTTCTCTGTGTTTCTGCCATCTTGCGAGCTGATCTTCCCCTTTTTAGAACTCTTCTCTTCAAAACTCTATTCCTTAGATTACTTTTCAGTGAGTAAAATGACAAATAGTAGTGTCCTTTTTTAAAAACTTCTCCATTTCTTTGTTTTGAGTCACGAGCGTTAGTAGCTTTTTCTTTATTGACACATGGCATCTAACTGTTTTTTATTTGACTACCTTGGGCTACAACAACTTGGAAACTTAAAACTTCTCTTTCCCATATAACTCTTTTTGACTGATGACAAAACGGGGAGAAAAAGGGAATTAATTGCAATCTTTGAAGGAGAACACGAGATTAATTGCATTCAAGTTGTTATGGAACAAATAGTTAAGATCATTTAAGTCCATATGTGTTATGGTCTTGTCACAATTTGAAAATATTGGTATTTTTTCATCAAGGGAAAAACTGTTGAAACTGTATTTATGGAAAACGCAAGACTGAAACTGCACTCAAGGAAATGAAGTTCTTTAATCTTTATTTGTTTCAGTATTTGTTATTGTCTTTCTTGCGCTAATATTGAAAAGGGGATCTAATTATAATCATAAAAGATAAAATCTTCATATGTAGATTCTGAGACAACTTGCAAACTTGTCTTGAATTTATATGACATAGGGGGAGAGCTTGCAAACCTCTCTTTTGATCTCAAGATATAATAGTTATTTCTTAAACTGTTTTAATTAATCATGGATAAACTTAGGGGGAGCTTAAAAACCTAACCCTATAGTGTATCTGACTCAGGGGGAGCTTGCAAAACTCTGATGAGAACATGATGAATTAATTCAACAACAATTGGCAATTAATACTTATGTTTGTCATCATTAAAAAGGGGGAGATTGTTAGAACAAAGATGGTTCTTAGAACAAACTCCAAAGAGCTTGATAAAGTTTTGATGATAATAAAGTATTAATATGCAATTGAGAATACTAATGATCTTATATGAAAGTATGCAGTAAACAAAGAAGATAAGATCTGAGAAGCTCAAAGCAACTTATATGCATCTGAAGCATTCAGAAGTTCTGAGTGAACTAAGTCTGAAGAAATCCTATCAAAAGCTACAAGAGTCTCAGAAGCCAGAAAATTCTAAGAAGCAAGAATAGTCTGTCAGAAGCAATTTAAGTGTACTCTCAGAAGCTACACAAGAATGACAAAACATCTTAATCTGATGGAATCAGTCTAAAGATATCTCCTCAAAGTTAAAGTCTATACAATGACGAAATGGATGTTGCTCTTTGTAAGTCCAACAAGTCAAGAAAGGAGTATTAAGACAACGATACGAAGTTACCTCTTCTATGCAAAGGAACTATCTTCGAGAACCAAAGAAGCAGAAGCAGTTTTTCATTTATGGAATAAGTTAAAATGGTCTAGTCTTTTCAATGGACAAACTGATCTTCTACAACGGTCATATTCAAACGTCTTTATTTCCTTCCTATAAATATGAAACCACTTTGAATTGATAAAGTGATTAACAACGTCGAACATCTTGAGAAAAAAGCTCATACACGAAGAACTGCATACAAACATCAGCATAAGACTTGAACTCAGACAACTACAATTCCAACATCAAAGCTTTGTGTTTTGATTATATTTGTAAAAGAGTTAGTCTTAGGTGTATATTTGTTAATCAATCTTATCTTGCATAAGATTCAAAGTCTCTTGCTTTTGTGCTTGAGCAAATTGTAAAGTCTCTTGCTTGTGTGCTTGAGAAATTTGTGAAGTCTCTTGCTTGTGTGCTTGAGCAAATAGTGTAAGTCTCTTGCTTGTGTGCTTGAGCGTTAGTTGAAGTCTTTTGCTTGTGTGCTTGAGTAAAGTGTGTAATCTTCAGTGATTATAGAGAACTCTCTTGTTAAAGAACAAGGGGACTGGAGTACTCTCAAGTTGTGAGGGGAACCAGTAAAAAAACTTTGTGTGTTCTTCTGTCTCTCTCTCTCTCTCTCTCTCAATCTTGCTTCTGATTGTGTCTTTGAGTTATCCGCTGCCAAAATTGACTCTGATATATTCGTAAATCTTGAAGAAATTTGAAATCCTCAAAACACAATTCAACCCCCTCTTCTTGTATTTTTCACACATTCAATTTTTATTTTACATCATCTTATATTTTCTCTATTTTGGGGTTTTGTTTGCTGAGTCGAAAAGAGACACACTCACCTGCATTTTAAAGCAGGTAGCGGTTTTGTTTCTAGAAATTTCTATCAGGTCCAAAAAGTTTCTAGAACCATCTGTGTGACAATGTTCAGAGTCAAAATCATCTTCTTTTTTTCACTTTGAGCAATGCGTGCATTTCCCTGTGTGCAAATTTGAGATCCTAACCGCTGGGAACCATGAATAGATCTATGCCATACATGTTGTAGCAAAGGAACATGTTGATATTGCGGTGGTAGTAGCTCTTGTCACAGAAGTAGAAGAAGAACCAAACTTATCTTTGATTGATCCATTAGATTGTGGTGTTGATTCATTTGAAAATAAAGGTAAGGGTGTTGAAGATAATGGAGAAGGATTCAATTATTCGATATTGTTTCTAATTTTAATTTTAATTTTAGGTTTTGTTGATTTTATTTGACTTAGGAGTAAACCAAGCACCAAGAAACAATTCATAGTTTGTCTCAAAAACATAAACAATTCATGGTTCGGTTACAGTTTGGTTCCAGTTTTTATAACAATGGTTCGGTGAACAAACTCTTTTTATAAACACGGTTTGGTTCTCAAACTTTATTAACAAGTTCAGTTTATAAAGGTTCAGTTAAGTTTAGTTTAGTTTTTTGGTTATTTTGAACATCCCTAAAAGCAGGTAATAAAACCTTTATTTGGTCAATAAAACTTAGCTTTAAGGGGTTTTGGTTTTGGTTATGTTATATGATTATGATAAGATATTTATGTCTACTTTCATATTTAGACATCTTTTAGAAATATGTATATTATTTATTAGGCATGCAATTTTGATTGATTAGATTAGTTTAATGAAGTTGATGAATTTTACATTCTTTATTTTGTAGATAGTTTATTTTTAGTGAATTTTACATTCTTTAGATAAGTATTTGCATTTCTTCACTAAAAATAAACTGTCATCAACCTCCTCTTCAAAATTTAAATTTAGGTTGTTTTTACAAGGAATTATTTTGATTCATTTTCTAATATATGCAGTAAAAGAAATCCACCGGAACACCAAAAAAAATAATCCTCTTCATTGTGCAAGTTCATCAATTACCAGTTGGAAGGTGATTGGCCCCAATACGTTCATAATTGTTGATTGGCTCTGAGCTAATTTTAGTTTCTTTCTTTTTGCAAATCCATAATTTGCAATCCTTGATTTGTTTGATTTTGTATTTGTTTCAGATTACAGAAGCTGAGTTTAATCTAAACAAGTGAGAGACAAAGATAGAGTTTGATTCAAGGTTGTTTTGAGTTTTATATTTCCTTTTTTTTTTTTGGTACAATGATTCTTATATTTCCTATTCACATTTATTCATAAGTTTTGATTTATTGATTAAGTTCAAGTATGTACCTTTAGTTCTTATACTCTGAGATTATGATGGAGACAAAGTTCAAGTAACAATAGATTTTCACCTTAAACGGTCATGCTTAGTATGATAAGTGGCCTAAAACGAATAGGCAACCATGTTCATATGTTTTCACTAAATGGTATATGAAATGACAATTCTTGTTGCAATTCCTGTATATGAAATGACAAAACTACTCTGTTACACAAAATCCAAACTTGTTTTGCAATTCCAATGTTATAGAATAAAAAAAATTGCTATGATTTATCAATCTCCAGTTTCTTAGCCACCCCTATTTATTTAAATGTTCTTTTTGAGTTCACACTCCCAAACTCAAAGACAACCCAACATAGCATGGTACAACCCCAACAACATATGTGATACCAAAATCAACACCGATCATTGGAAAGATGAAGGAATACATAAATTGTATGTGAAATACCATCTATGTTTTAGAAGGGTTGTATGTGATTCTTTCGGTGAATTAGAAAAGGTGAAAACGTGGGAGGTGGACAGTGGTGGTGGTTATGGCGGTGTAGTTGGAAAATGGAAAACTGTTTGCATCTGATTATAAAGGGAAGTGATAGAAAACTTCACGTCTACTTCCGTGAGATGACGTGGATAAAATAGTAGAATTGTCATTTTTTTATTTGAAATTGAAACAGTACGAACAGGATGTAGAGAATAATATGTAAGTTTTGTCCTATTATTTTTGTTCATAGCACAAATATATTATTATTACCATTTCTCCTTTTATTATTATTATTATTAGGAAAATGCAATAATCGAAGCATAAATCATGCTAATAGGATTATGTAGAGAAGTAGTGTTTTTGAGCCCTGCGCTGCACGAATTGTTTTTTAAAAAATTTCTGAACACTTTTTTTTTTTTGAATGAAGAGTAAAATACAATTTGACTATCACAAAATAAACATAATATAATCATATTATTTCTTTTGCAATATGTTTAGCGATACAACGTTATAAAGGACAAATTTTTTAAAGTTATATATAAATTCTTTGAAAAACTTCAGGATAAGAATCTTCAAATAAATTATTTCTATAAGCTAGTGTGTGTTGACCCGTGCGCTGAACAGTTTTCTTTTTAAACAAATATTGTATTATATTAAAAAAGAGTATAGAACACATGTGATATTAAAACGCAATATTTCTTTGAAGAAGAAAACTTAGGTCAAGTATTATATATTCTTTTGGATGTATGACTAAAGTATATGGAATAGATAAAGTAATATTTTACCCTTTTTTACTTATTCTACAAAAAAATAATACCAAAAGTTAGAAAAATACAAAAACGTCAAAAACTAAATTGTGAAAATTTATTTTTTTATTTGATTGATAGAAGAAATGACAAAGCCATTAAAAACTCACACACACAAAATAGAGTGATCGGAATTCGAACCCGATCATAAAATCCAACACTAACAATTTCGGTATTTCTATCAGTTGAGATAGGATTTGTGAACAAAATTTTATTTTTGTTAATAAGTGTGAATTATTTTTTAAATAATATATAAGGGAGGGAGTATAACATTTCTTTAACCCCGTTAATATAGCAAGCATAAATATGAGAAGAAAAAATACTTAGTAAATTAGTAGATAGCACAAGAACTTTTTTTTTTTTTTTTGGTCAAGTATAGCACAAGAACTTTATTTCAACAATAATACTGAAAACAAAGAGGATAACAACTTAATGATACATTGATTATTAAACATGATAACACAAGAACTTGTAAATTGTCTACATATTCGAATCTTACAACAGGAAATAGGGATTTGGATTATCTAAAGTTGTCATTCCTAAATTCACCTACATTCAAGTAAAACGTGATTAGGAAAGAGAAAATATTGCATTTCCAAATACATTTATATTTATTGTAAAGATAATAATACCCTTAAGTTTTGCTTAAATGTAGAAAATGTGACTTTAGGTAATCCAAATCTAGAAAATAGACACATAGATATTTATATAACTTTAAGATTTTCAATCTTGGAATGGTTTTGGCCATTGAGATTCCCAACATTAGCAAAAGCAACATGAATCTTGCATTTTACATTTTTAGCTCCAGACAGCAAATCACCATTACAATATCAGATAATATAGCAAGAGACTTGCTTTCCGCAACAGCTTCGAGGCAATTCTCACCTGCAAGTGGAACACCCTGCAGAACCAAAGCAACAATTAGCAACATAATTAAACTACAATTAGTATATTATATTTCAATAATGAGATTTAAATACATTAGAGGATACACCCAATTTGGGGCGATTACCACCAAGAACATCTACATATTGATCTGGAGCCTCATGAACATCAACATTCAACATCGACACCCAATTGAAGGGAAAAATCCAATGAATAGGATCTTTGAGTTGTATCATCAAGATAAAATGATAGATACCAAAAGAAACAGAACAAAAATTAAGAACACCATATAAGTGAAAAAATTTAAGTAGAAAATCAAAAGAAGAGTAGAGTGTTGGGTTTTTGAAATTAGCTACATTTTGCAAAAACAAGATCTAGTCAGATGTAGGGTCAGATGTGGCAGCATTTGGAACAACATCATAAAACCAGAAAATGTGCACGGTTTTTTACATGAGAATAGCGCGCCTTATTTGTGAAGTAAATCTTTTAAGCGCATTGCTTGTTTCCCAAGACAAGGATTTCAGTTTATTTCCTAAAGATATCGCTATTTTGCATCGTCCCTAAAGATATGTCTATATTTTAGGGATTTGTTGGATTTGCTTGGATTTGCTTGAAGAATATGTTTGTACTGGATTTTCCCTATACCTAAGCTATTTGTGAAGCACGAAATTCATGATCAGCCCATGTTAACTCGTGGCTATTTAAAGGAAGACTCAGACCTAATTTATTTACCGAAACCGAACCAAATTAGAATATCAAAGATGTAGTCTTTTAGGGTTTCGTGTTTTGTAAGCCTTGTGCTTTATTTGTGAGTCACTCTTGTATCATCTTGATGCTAGAGTAGGACTGTTTTAGTTGAGTTGTATTTTGTGATTTACTCAAGAGTTTTTAAGCGTGAGCAAAGTTTATTTATGTCTAGGAGTGTGTCTCCACCATTTGATTGTAATCGTTTGTAAGCAACGCTATCTGTGTTGTTTGAAGGAAGTGAGACAGGGCGTCTCATATCTAGGAGTTCCTAAGTAGGATTGCATGAGGTAGTGTCTAGGCGATAAGATAGAAACGGGATGTTTTGGAGTTTTTGAACTAGAACTATAGTAGTGAATTCATTCATGGATTGGTATCCTCCAGAGTAGGAGAGGTTACTCCGAACTGGGTTAACAACATACTGTGTTATTTACTTTCTTTGCAATTTATTTCTACCTTGTTTTTCTTGCTCTGTACTGGTACGAGATGTGGTACGCGATGTGATAACATCTGGTACCCCATTTGAACTACGCCAGAATTTCATAGAGTAAATATACAGGAAAGATATTTTCACCATCAGAGAGATACTCATCAATGAACTCATTAACAATATCTACTTCATTGCAAATAGAAATCACTTTAAACTCTGCTAGTTCTCCATCCTCCTGAGAATGGTTTTTTTCAACCTTATACAAAACCCCATCTTCATACATGCGGTCTATTTCATTTGGGAAAAGCGAGCTTAATTCTCCCTGCAAATATATGAAAATAAAATTAACAACAACAAATAGTAAACAACAAAAACATTTATATGTTCTATGAAAGTACCATAGAACCCAACAAAGGGCATGTTTCCATTGCTAAACACTCAATATATGAATCAAACAGAGAGAACACAGCAAAATCCTCAATAGTCGGTTGGGGAAAGAGTACTCAGGCCTTAATGCGGGAACTTTCTCTAAAGTTGCATTTTATTTTCTTTTGTACCGGCATTATACTTGGAGTTTATTCAGGTTCTTATTTTATTATTTTCTTGTTTTATTTTCTTTATTGCTTTTATTTATTTATGCTTTATTTTTTTATTTATTTGTTTTATGTTTTTATTTCCTGTTTATTTATTTATTTATTTCGTTTTTAGTTTCGGTTTTAGTTATGTCTAGCTAATTTAATATTGCTAGAATGTGTAATTAGGAGCTAGAAGGGGTTCGGTAGTTAGTTCGCGCGCCCGTTTTTAACAATCGGTTTTTAATAATACGTTTCATAATCTGTCATGAGAGTGAGGATTATTTAAGGCATAAGCCAACATAGACGAGAGTTGAGGTTTATACCGGATAGTAAAAACCGAGCATTAATTCTAGAATCCGCGAGAGCTATTTAGGATTAATGAACTAATAGTTTTCTTAAGCAGTTTTTAATTTAACGGTGATTATAATTTGTCACGAGAGTGAGAATTAATTAAAGTAAAAATCAATAGAGCGAGAGTATGAGATTTCTACTAGATAGTAAAAACTGAACATTGATTCTGATTCGGAAGAACACCACTTAGGATAGAGTTAATTAAATTATATTGGTTTTCAAAAAGTACTTTATTAGCGGATGTGAGAACGAGAGTTAAGCATCACCTTTATAATCTACAATACTAGTCGAGATTTGCGAGAGCTGAGATTAGTGTTTTTAAATCAATATAGTTTCGAAAACTATCCTTTTTATCAAAGCGCGAATTAAGTATTGAACCCTGCGAAGCAACTAAGAGAATCCTAGTAATACGCTTTATTATTAATTTAAAATCCAAAAATTACTTTCTTTTATTTATTTAAAAAATCCAAAAATATTTCACTATCCAAAACACTCTTATTAGCCTTAGATTTACAACGTAGCATTAGATAACGGTAGGTCGACTATTGGTCTCTATGAGATCAATAATCTTTTATAACTACACGATAATTATGTGCACTTGCAGAAATATCACATCAATTACCAACAAAACAACTAAAATACTAAAAGAATCAGACGGAATGTATATTAACATAATTAAATTGTATTATTTTCCCATCCCTCACATACTCCCTCTCGGCAGAGATTCCCGTCATCACACCAATAACGTCTGTCAATTAAAAATTAGCTTAAAAAAGATCAAATGACAACAAAATTATAGATTAGAACAATCAATCAAGGCAATGGATTTAGGGAACAACGCTAACCAACCAAGAAATTGTAATCAATCACATGACTACGAACTTCAGCCAAACTTGTGATACTGAGACCATGTTGAGATATCTCTTTTCTTTCCCCCATAATCAATAACCAATAAAAATTCTTTTTATATCTTCCAATGAAACTTATTCCAACAAATATACAAAAAAATCATACTTAAAATTATCATGTGAAATATTTTTTTGCTTATATTATGGAATGGAGGGAGTACAGGACATTTTTGCCTTAAAAAACTACACCCCACAATCCCTCTAGAGATTACACATACCTCGTAGTGCTCTACAAATTTAGCCACAATCTCATAAAACTGAATGAGATAATTATCAAAACCTTTTGGGATTGTCCTCACAAAAATATAGTCTAACACTTCTCACATCATAGGAATGGACAAACTATAAGTGTTAGCAAAACTAACAAATTGCGTAGATTTACCTATATAAACCTTCATAAAAGTTGAGTTACTATTACTGGTTCACAGTTAATCTCAAATTAGCTTCTTTTTTTCCGACGAAAATCTCAAATTAGCTCAAGTCTCATTCCTCTCGATAGTTACTTTCTTAACCACTTAGCTTATAGCTTTGTCAGAAAATCAGTCAAATGCATATTTGACTTCAATCAAATTCGTTTGAAAGACATGCTAGCCATGATATGCTCAACTCAAATGCTTGAAACAAATAAAATTATGCCACTTTCAAGAAATTTATATGCAGTGTTTATATGGACCATAACATTTATAGCATCTGAAACATGGGCAAACCAAGTCTACAAGTAAATATGCAAGTTCCTTGGACCCTTTACTTCTAATGAACAAGGAGAAGCTTCAATAAAATACTCGTTTCTTAGGACTAGAATAACAATAAAATTTGATTATATAATACTTGGGTACACAGGTCCCTTAGATAGACCAAGGCGAACTTCCATTCCATGATGCATGTCCAATGGCCGCAAAGTCTCTGATTCACGAGGGTCTGCATACAAAATTAACAACATTTAGAGAGGTGCAGAGAGATGTACCAACAACAAATTGCCATATGCCAATGAACCAAAAGTATAATGCAACAGATACCATTGCAATCATTAAAATATTTATCATCGATCCTAAATTCATGACAGAACAGATCCAATAGCTAAAACTCGAAAAATTGTGATTTTTGTGGTCTGTTAATAACTTTTTTGGTGTGTTGAAAATAACATTGCATGCTTAAAATACTAAGGACCTGTTTGGATTAGCTTATTTTTTAGCTTATGCGAAACAGCTTATGCAAATAAATAAGATTTTATGTACTATTACAAGTTTTTCAAGGTAGTTTATGAGAAAACAACTTATAAAGATATAATTTTTGTTGGTGGAAACTTATAAATAAATATAAAATTTAATTTATTTGCATAAGCTATTTTCATAAGCTCAAAAATAAGCCAAATCCAAACGGGCCCTAAAACTAGTGGATACAAACCTTGCATCTATCTTACATCGTCATGTTAAAATTATAATGCTCAGAAAAATCGTAACACAGTGCAAGCAAAATTTCATAAGCAATGCAAATTCACAATAAGTCTAAATCAACTCTTGAAATTTCTGTGTATATTAGTACTATGTTAGATTATGTAACAATGATATTGTTTTAAAGTGTCATGAATGTCCTTGCAATATTTATTTATTATCATCTCAAAACGAAAAGGAACTTAATTACATATAACCTAAAAGCACCTTATTCTACGAATATATAATCTACACCTAATAAAGTTGAATATAATGTTTTAAGGTTTACAGCACATGTTAAGCATAACAAAGGTCCAAAAGAGTAAAGTAAAACAAATCAGAAAAGCAACTCATTAACATACAAAATACAATTAGATGATCATGCAGGGACCCTAAATATAAAGTTCATGTCAGATGTTAGATCATGCAGGGACCCTAAATATAGAGTTCATATCAGTGTTAATGAAGCATAATTATAATATTCATTTTCAATCCATTTGGTTTAACGGAGGAGAGGGGAGGTATCTTAATTACATTTATGTTTGGTTCAAAAGAGGGGATGGAAGGGATTTTAATTGAAAATGTTAGGTTCACAAGGGGAGGGGAGGAATTTTAAAACTAATTTACCATTTTACCTTTAACATCATAATACTCAAACCATGAAGTTCATGTGAAAAAGAACTCAATATAGAAATATCCGCCTTAAAATCCAAGCATCCAACTTTTTAAACATCAAAATATTACTTCTTTCAATGCAAATTTTCTACTTTTGGGTTCCATATCATGTGCCCTAACAAGACCCTTTAAATAATATTTCAATTAGGATAATTTAGGATCGAGGGTTATTTTTTAAATATAACAAGTTATTTTTTAAAGACCTACCCCTCCTCAAAAATACTTCATTTAAAATATTCCCTCCCCTCCCCTCCCCTCCCCTCCAAAACCCCCTAACCAAACAAACCCTCGGTGAATGAAGCATAATAGCTTAACAGTAACGATTTCAAGATTAATGAAGTATAATTTTAATATATCATGCAGGAAAGGCTACTTATGCAGAGAAACTAGATGTTTCAAAGACCAATAGTGACCGGTCATATTGAGGTGAGTACTGAATACATGTACCTCCATACATAGTTTAGCTAAAGGAAAAAGATAAGTAAAAATTATTAAACAGCAAAAATAGAATGAAAGGAAAGTCATATCACCATTTAGAAAATCCTCAAAACCAAACTGATCAAGACTTCCTGTAACAGTCTCCAAACCTAGCATTGAAGAAGGAATTACTCCAGAAGGCCTCTGGAACCTACAAGAAACAATGGTTTTGTATCAAATTCAAACAGCTCTCTCGCTGTTTAATAACAATACTTTAACCAAATATTTTCTACAACAAAATAGTAACACCAGATCTCTACCAAAATTCAATATTCTGCACACCCAACCACATGAGCCAGCTAGGCAACACGGTAATCTAGGTTACTCACATTCACATATAAATAGTTTTTTTTTATGGTCCGGTAGCCTAGTGGCTAGAGTCGCACTAGTGTGGAGAAGTGGGGGATCCGGGTTTGAACCCCAGCCCCTCCAATAATGTCCCTTGGTAGTTACCAATAATAGTGACAAACACATTTTTAGTGACATTCTTATACTGTTGTTTGTCCAATGTCCCAAATATATGAATTGTGACTGAAATCCCTACCTTACAAATTTAAACAAGGTTTCATGTCATGTTATGACTGGAATTAATAATTTCGACTTACGAATATATGAAACTAGAGTTGAAATTAGATAATCAAAATTCCATGAACTCATACCTAGAAAGTATTTGCCTGTCAAGTTCCTCCCTGAGTGGAAAAGCAGATCCATACAAATTCACTTTGCATTGCCTCTTCATAGCTTCTTCCATCCCCCTTACCTAAAACAAACACACAAAAAACTTCAAAAACCAAACTTGCAATAACAGAAACAAAATCACCTATTCAATCAATAGAACTTATTTTTAGGTTTTCTTCAATAATTTTTTTTTCCAAAACCCTAATTAAAGAGGGGGAATTGCCAACAGAAATCTATTAAAAAAGCAATGATTAGATCGGATAAAGATTAACACAGAATAATTAAAACAATGAAATAAAAAAGGAGAGAGAGAGAGATTGTTACAGATTGAAGAGATGATTCGAGAGGGTGAGCACCAACGATGTCGCTCTTGACTCCGGGGAGTCCGAAGCGAAGTGAATCGGTTTGGACACCTCCGATTTGGTGAGCAATGGTCTTAGATGCTTCCTCCATATCGATCTCTCTGTGTTTCGATCTTCGCGTCTCTTTCAGTATCAAAAGTTTAACGACAAGGAACAAGGGGCCTTATATATATATATATATATATATATATATATTATATTGTAAGCCTGTTCCGTTTTGCTATTCTTAAGGCTATTTTTTTTTTTCGTCCATTTTTCCTCTCATTTTATCCTAACATTAATTTAAATAAAATGTTAAAAAATATCTCACCAACAATCGAACTCACAACCTTTAACTCACCGTGTTAAATATTTATTATTATTAGCTTTCTATTATTATTATTATTAATTCAAATAAAATATTAAAAAATACCTCACCAAGAATCGAACCCACAGTATTTAACTCACCATGTTAAATATTTATTATTATTATTATATCTCTCAACTCTTATATTCTAAATTTGCTCCGAAATGTTAACCCTAAACCTATTTTTTTTCCTCTTTCCTTTCTTTTTCATGTGGTCTATTATATTATAAAAAAAAAATACAAATTTGTCTAGCATGAGAATCGAACCCGCATCCCTTTAATTTTTTCTTTTGCGATGACTATATTAATAAGAGTCAGAGACAATCTCTTAAACATGTTGTGATATATTTTTTGTCGACAGTGTTTTTACATGGTCAGTTGTATGTTGCAACTTCAACTCTTCAAGAGTTATTTAAAGAGAATGATTAAAAATATTGATTATCGACAAATACGGTGAAAATAGGAATAAAACTTCCAATGTAGTCTATAAAGAAGTATTTAGTAATATACCATCATTTCTGTTGTGTGAACATTTATTCAAATTTATTGTCGAACTAATATTTAATGGTACTCGATTTTTTATATACATTTTAGTGTTAAAAAATTTATATCTTATTGTTTCATATTATGACTAATTAGACCCGTGCGGTTCTTTGTGTATATATATATATATATAAGCTTAATTAGTCTATTGGTCCCTTAAAGACATTTTAGGTTTCATAACGCTCCTTTAAAGGAAAAAAGATCCGGATTGGTCCCTTAAAGACGTATCTGTTTGCTACATCGGTCCTCTCCGTTAGTTTTTAACACCAAATGTATTAGGTGGACTAACATTACATGTAATCCACCATAGATCTCAATAAATCTTTTAATTTAAGCCGTTTGATCTTAGTGGAAAAAAATAGTCATTGAATTTTGAATGTCTACTATACCTAACAATACACCATTATCAACTAATATTTTCACTCTATTTCTTCATCTTCTTCCTTACCTTGTTCTCCATCTTCATCATCATGTTCATATATTTATCAAATAAATCCAGAAAAATCAAGATTTGCAACTCGAACATTTTCAAATCACACGAATATATCTTCAATATTAAATTTGTCAAAATATTCCTCAATAATTGAAAAAAAAATCATTAATGTGATTAAGGACCTTCACCATTACGAACATGCTTTCATGGTAGAGAAAATCATCACCCGAAGATCAAATAAGAAATCATTAATTAAACAAGATGTTTTAAGTTCAAGTTTCATCTATTTATTATTGCAAAAAATTCAATACCAAACAAAACACTAGATCTGGAAGTAAAAATTTAAGACACACTTCAATGGCACCGATTCAGAGATGAATTTTCACTATTCTTCTCAATCAACATCTTCTAATCACCACCACCGCTTCCGATTCAGAAACACAACTAGATTCAGAAATTAGGATAGAAAATAAAGATGCAGAAACGTTTTCGAAATTGTCTTTACTATTTTTGTGATGGAGATGAGAGAGATGCTTGAGTGGTGGAAGGTAGAGAGATGGAAGTGTGAATCGAAACGCAAAGAAGCTATCATTGATGTTTGAATATATGAAGTTTTTTTTCTGGATTTTTTTTTTCTTTTCTGAATTTCTGGATCTTGCATTTATTTAATTTATGTGTTTTTCGATTTAAATTCTGTGGGTTGAAGTGCATATTTTGAGTTTATTTGAAGATTTGAAATTTTTTTTGTTGAAGTTTATGAAAATCTTCATGAAGATGAATTACAAATGAAGGGAGAAGATGAAGGAATGAAAACAAAATTGTATATTGATGATACACCATTAGTAAACAATAGATTAGTGCAAAACTAACGTTTTTTTGTAAAAATTGACGGAAATGACCATTATGGGTAACAGTGATATCAATAAGGGACCAATCCGGATCTTTTTTTCTTTAAGGGACCAATCCGGATCTTTTTTTCTTTAAGGGACCATTGTGAAACCTAAAATGTCTTTAAGGGACCAATAGACTAATTAAGCATATATATATATATATATATATATATATATATACGGGGGTTGTTAATTTACAACCAACTAAAAACATGTCGGTGTAAATTAGCAATGCGCATCTTTTCTAATAGGACAAAAAAACCCTTGATATTTACTTATTTAACACTAGAAATTTGGGGTTAGTTAGGTAAATTTTATTAAATTATGTGCACTCATTTGCTAATTTACATCCAAACAATTATAAATATATACAATCATAATAAACAGAAGACAACCTATGAAATCAAAAAAAGACAACTTGAGAAAATATATACAATCAAATTTGACGATTAATATTTTTAATTGTATAATAATATAAATTATAAAAATTTGATATTTTGAAACTATTCATCGAGACGAATCCAATAACATCTTATATGCTAATATTTATTTTGGACAAAAATACCCTCTCTTTATTATTTTAAATAGTTTAAGATCTTGGACAGTCAAGTAATTTTTTTTTGTAATCTAGGTTGTTTATTTAGGTTGTATATTGAGACGCCCCGTTTCGGTGAAACCAAAGTAACTATTCTAACCCGTTCATATTTATAATCGTTATTTGCGGAAGTACAGAGAAATTTAAAATTTAGTAGATAAGCAATAAATAATAGATATAAGTCAAAACTTATTTTATTTATCTCATAAAGACAAAGGTGTTTGCGGATCTATCTTATACCACCTTGTACACGTGAAAACATATATGGAAAGTACATCATATTTCAAAAGACTCAAAAGATAAGACTACAAAAGACACACTGGCTATCCAAACAAGACCTTGATTATCATTCGGCGATACTGACATCTACATCGCCATCCGTATAATGAGTAGAAAGAATGACATCATCTTCAGCCTTGAACTCCTCTTCATCGGGATCTAAATACATAGATAAAAATATAAGACAAATAAAACATAGGGCTAAGACTACGTACAAGTTTAGAAAGTGGGGATGGGGTGTAAAATAGGAATATATATGCCAAACATAAACACAAGTAATCAATCAAACGTCTTATCCTCTAGTGTTTTTCTTCAGATTCTCTATGAATAGATTCTTTCTATCCTAATGCATCCCTGAACTATATGCTGACTCAGGCCACTAGAAGCTATCAAGGATATCCTCCCAATTACCGAGATAAGATATCACGAGACCACTTGCCACCAACGTCCTCCCATTTACTAAGAGCTACGCCACTTGACTTCACGTGGAGTCCAAGTGTTATAAGTCGATCACCCCTAACAAAACAGACCAAGATCTCACTATCTTGCCAAGCGCGCAGAAAAATCCTCGTCAGGATTCAGGCAGTTGATCAACCTCGTACGTCCCATACCGTATGGCAGTGGACTTACACATTCCTAAATGCAATTCTATATCCACTCTCAATCAACTTATGGCAACTCAAACCCTAAGCACTAATTCAACCCTCAAGAATTCTTCACATCAATCAATCTAGTTATAACATACTCTAGTCACCTAGGTTGAGTGCCGATTACAATCAATAACCTCAAAGTATCTTTATTATTCTTTCCTTACACAAACCTCACTCCTACACAATATGTTCAATTCATACAATGAATAGTGTATGGTTGACTTCTCAGGAAAGAGAGGTAATCGTAAGAGACATAGTCTACCAAGTCTTTCCTTAGCCAGAACCCAACCGAATACATCTACTCAAAGTAACAAACTGCTCTTATGTTATTGGGGATCTTATATATCTACCGATGTTTCTCACTCTAAAGAGTATAACTCATTTTCTTAGTCTAACAATCACAATCAATCAAGTATTCACAAATACACATTCAGACAATTAATCAAGTAATGCAAGCACAACACAAACACAAATCATAGATCATTCTTATGATAAATAATTAAGGCCGGCGTAACCTCGTTTAGCAATTCGTGAAAATCACTAAAAAAGAATAATCTCTCCTTAGTTATTTATCGCTTGTAGTGGTTGTCGACACCACTACACATATATATTAAGCTATTTTACGCTAATCGTCCCAACGTGTACGAAATCTTGCCTGACCTTTAATTGTTGATAACGGACTTGAAGAACGGCACCTCCGGCGGTAATCATGCTCGCAACGTAATTATCGATAATTTGCTCGTAGTTAAAATATGTAAGTAAATAAAATATAGAATAAAAGCTTATAATATCTTTTAAATAATATCATAGTAGAAGCCTAGTAACGGCGTAAAAATCTTTATTATAAACCTTTATAAATTTTACTATATTATATATAAAAATATACTTGAAAGAAAACAAGTTAATTTGGGCATAATCCCGATATCATAATAATATTAAGAACAAATATTTAAATTAAGTGGAAAATACCTTTGTAAATCTTCTAAAAACCTTCTAAAGAAAACTCAATGCTCTAAATATATCAGCAGCACAACAATACTAAAACTTACTCGAAAGAAACTGAACCGAAATAACCTCGCTATAACTCACTCATCTAAAGAGAAAATATTTTAGAGAGAGAGAGAGTGGAAACGTGATCTTTTAGAGAGGGGGAAGACCAATTTGGTTTGTGATGAAATAAATGAAGGTATAAGTTCACCTATTTATAGTATTTTGGAGGGAATAAAATATGAATTAACCTTGCTTGTTCATAATCTTCCTATGCTATTATTTTGCCAAGTTGATAGACACTAAGCATGCTTTCTTTTTCTCTTAAGTAGGAGGTGTATTACTTTGGGTGAATTACTTCAACATGAAGAATGTAGTGTTTGAGATAGTAATCCGTGGAAATCTAGTCCATGATGTGAAGTTTAAAGTTGTTGGAAACAAAATTGGCATACATGTTTATGTAAAGCTACTAGTGTTAATTGAATCCAAGGGCTATAGTTATATGAAAAAAATATTAATATAATAGTAGCATAATATCTAAATTTCTATTGATTTAGAAAATACGTATTTTGTTTCTCAACTAACAATATAAAATAGTAAGAAAGTAAGACATGACAATATATGGCTATGGTTTTGTAACTAAAAGATCTTATATATACAAAATTAAACTAACTTAGCTTATATATATGCTTGTCAAAAATACTTGGCTATATATATACACATAAAACTAACGTATGTATATCCATATAATAACTATCAAATTTTTATATTAAAATAAAACAAATGAAAATATAATTAATAATAAATATTAGTAGTTTAAACTAAATAAATATCCATGCCATTTATTTGAAACACAAAGCTCAATATAGATATAGATAGTAATCCCATAAAATAGTATAAATAGCTTGTTTAAATATTTCTTTTTATTTCATGATAAAATATTTCTTCATAATATCATAAAATAAATATTATTTTCATATAAATAAATATCCCTTTTCAAGCCCTTTAAATATTTAAATGAAAACTTTAAAAACCAAAAATATATTAAACACGGCAAAAATATATCTAGATTTTAAGTAAAGTAAAATATATCGTGTTACGAAAATCGCGGGATGTTACATTACTACCCCCTTAAAAGAAATTTCGTCCTCGAAATTTAACGTGTCCGTAAATTAATACGCAACTTGTCATCTTCCTCGTTCGATGCATTACGAATAACATTATCTGAACTTCCTGCACTATGGGAACAAACTGATCTTGCAACTTTAATCCAAATAAGTAATACCTTAATCCAAATCATCTTTTAATAATACCGCTCTGCAATTTCTCAATCTGATCAATTATGGTTTAGAACAATAGCTCTAAGATTCTAAGACACTTCTTCACTTGTTACCATACTTAACTTCCTTAATCTTTTCTCTATATATTCTTCCCACTTCCCAAATTGTCATATCTAAATAATTCCAATATACCTATGATCTCCAGAGATTTTACGGACAAAATTATGACGTTTTTTTCCTTTTTATTAAAAAATAAATAAATATTTTGCATCTTTATATTTTAATGATCAAAACAACACATAATGCATTTCATAACCAAAAAACAATGCATAACAACATATGCATAATCATACAAAAATTCATAACCAAAATATATCATAATTCATAGCAAAATAGAAATCTAGAATTATCAAGTATAAATAAACCTAGAATAATAATAGTAGTAAAAATATATATTTAAGTATATATAGACGGATTCGGGGAACCCACGGGGACGGATGCTTAATCCCCGATCCCCGCCCCAAACTGCCTTCGGTGGAAGTTTTGCCTCCATCCCCGTCCCCACGGGGAAAAAATATCCGTTTTCGAATCTCCGAACGGGGCAATCCTGATGCGACCGGAACATGACTGCAAGTATACAGCCTTGTCGCGTGTAGTTATAAAAGATTATCGATCCCACAGAGACCAATAGTTGACCTACCGTTATCTAATGTTACGTTGTAAATCTAAGGCTAAATAGTAAAATAGTGGGTTTTGGAAATTATAAAATATTTTTGGATTTTTAAATAAAATAAGAGAAAGTATTTTTGGGTTTTAAGATTAATAAAGCGTATTACTAGGATGAGCTCTTAGTTGCTTCGTAGGGTTCAATACTTAATTCGCGCTTTGATAAAAAGAATAGTTTTCGAAACTATATTGATTTAAAAACACCAATCTAAGCTCTCGCAAATCTTGACTAGTGTTGTAGATTATAAAGGTGATGTTTAACTCTCGTCCTCGCATCCGCTAATAAAGTACTTTTTGAAAACTAAATATAATTTAATTAACTCTAATCCTAAGTGGTGTCGAATCAGAACCATGTTCAGTTTTTACTATCTAGTAGAAATCTCATGTTCTCGCCGTATTGATTTTACTTTAATTAATTCTCACTCTCGTGACAAGTTATAGTCTTTAAAATAAAACTGCTTTTGGAAAACTCGTTAAAAAGCGGGCGCGCGAACTAACTATCGAACTCCTACTAGCTCCTAATTACGCATCCTAGCAATATTAAATTAGCTAGACATAACTAAAACTAAAGACAAAATAAATAAATAAACAGGAAATAAAAACATAAAGCAAATAAATAAATATATAAAGCATAAATAAATAAAAGCAATAAATAAAATAAAACAAGAAAATAATAAAATAAGAACCTGAATAAACTCCAAGTATAATGCCGGTGATCAAATTATGTTTTAAGTTAAGAAAAGTAGTACAAGGCAAATTAACCTTGGTCGTTTCCCAAGGACTCACAATCAGTGTTAAACAGTTATTAGAACGATTAACTGTAATTTGGGGGTTTTCGATAGTTGAAACATAATATAAAAATTCGTGAAAATTAATAAGTAGCAAGCAATCAATCCGTTGGTTTCGTCTAACTTCGTTCATTATCTATCATAGGTTCATGGCAAAAGAATAAATTCGTTTCAGTTTCTATCCTTGATTGATCATAAAACTAACTAATCAAGCGTCAATTAATTTTATATGAATTCGAACTGTTTGAAAAGCTTATAACAGAACGTTCAATTGACTATGATAAAGCAAACAAGCGTCACATAATCACGATCAATAATATAAAATAAAAACGTGAATTCAAATCAATCCTATAACAAGCGTGTAGACTCTGTAAATTCCTAACCGAATTAAATTAAAAAGCGGTAACGTAATTCGAATAATCTCGTAAACTTGCAAACCGAATTACATATAATTAAGCATCAAATGATAAACGAATTGCAAGTTATAAAGTAGAAATTTACAGAGAAAGAAATTGAAACATGAATTGGAATTGCATTAGAATCAAACCTCAAGATAATGAATCAAAGTTTCTTAAACCAACGGATTGATAAAAGGAATTAGTTCTCCATTCAAGTGGTGGCTGCTCTAGGGTTTCATAAAATTCGTGAATGAAGAGTGGAAACTGACCTAGGTCAGATTTTTCGGTTTTTATAAGCAAGCAAAATGGGCCACAAAACAATTGGGCCGAAAAATATAAGTTATGCTGAAAAATAATTAAATCTTTGTAAGTCTGAAACATGACGAGTAAATATGACTCCTTTGCGCTCCAAATTGTCTTTCGGCTTCAACATGAAAGTTGTAGCTCTTTCTCTTAACTTTCCAACGCATCTTCCCGCGCCTCAATCCGATATTCGTAGCTCAAGTTATAGTCTGCACAATGAGAAGATGTCAAATTACTGTTTATTACGAAAATAAATACGAAAACATAAATAATAGCAAAACTAGACTCTAAACACAAAACATGATAAAAATACCAAATTAGCAGGAGAAGTCATAAAATTTCCATAGCACAGAGTGATTAAAAAGTGCATTAAAATGCACTGATCAGCCGGTACAAAAGAAAATAAACTGCAACTTTAGAGAAAGAGTTCTCGCACTAAGGTCTGGGTACTCTCTCCCCAACCCACTATACGAGTGGTGTGCTCATTTTACAAGTCAATTGTTCAAAGTTGTGTGTTTAGAATGTGGAGAAAAGGGACGTATTTATACTAAAATATGAGAAACAATTGTATAATTCTGCCCGATGTGGGACTTAACACGGAGCAATTTTCCATCGTTGGATCCTGGCGTGCGCCAGGATCTTTTCTTCCTCTCCAAGCTTGGTGGCGTACGCCACAAGCTGTTTGTGATGGTGTACGGCGGCCGCTAGGCATGTGTTGGCGTGCGCCAGCCTTGTTGTGGTGGGCTGGGTCTTTTGTCTTGTAGTGGGGTTGCTATTTGCAGCCCCTTTTTGTGTCTTTTTGGTCCATTTTCGCTCCTTTCTTCAATTCTATTAATTTTCATCTGTGTTTATAAAATAAGAGCATTTAGTAACGATTCATAATATAAAAGTTCGAAATAAAAATAAAAATAATTGAAATATAATAGTAATTTAACTAAATAAATAGCACATTTTTAGGTGTATCAAATCCCCGCGGGGATTCGCTCTGACGGATGCAAATTGACATCCCTAGATAAAACCATGGTGAAGGGAAAAAGAGTGCAGAGCACATTTATCTCTCCCCCTCATAAAGACAATTATATCTGAGACGAAGGAGACCAATTAATCTTCTATATAGTTGACCGGTGGCTTTGCTTGACGATGACTTTAAAGAAAGATATGTTTTATCTCTTTTGATATACTCTTCTCTGAATTAGTCGTTGATGCAACTATCTTCTTCAAGTTTCTTGTATATGTAGAATCACAAACCTTAACAAAACCACATTCTGAACTTTCTTGATGTAGTGTTAAAACTTCCACATAATTGGATGATATTGTATCTCTAAGTACAAATTATATACTTGGCTTTGTTCTAATACATTTGAATTTATTGATATTGACAAATAAAATACCACAACATGTATAATTGGCAAAATTAAATAGTGTCATCAATTGAACTAAAACATGGTACTTCAAGACCAACTCAAGTAACTTATCATTTTTTGGTGTTTTGTATGTTGGCCTCATTTTGCAAAAACAAGTTCAAGCAAGATGTTGGACCAGATGCCGTAGCATGTGGGTATAACATCTGTCATGTCGGTAATTAATGTACTATTTGCGCGCCATATCTTTGAAGATTCTCTGAAGCACTATTTTCGCCTTACTTGCATATCAAGACGTGCGTTTTAAACAAAGGGTTATAAGGCGGCTGCACCAAGAAGTATTTCCAGAATATGCTACGCCATTTATGGAAACAAGTGATTCTTTCCATTTTATGTGTGCTGGACTTTGCAAAAGGACAGCTGAAGATTAAAGCCCAAGATGAAGACCTAGCCCATGCTAACTCAAGTCATATATATATGTGAAGACTAAAAGCCTAAAGACTACTGAAGCCGTATTTGAAGAATATAGTTTTAGGGTTTGAGTCTTGTTAATTGTGAGCCTTTCTTGTGTCTACTTGATGCAAGCTTATGACTGTTTTGTGTTGTATTTTTGTGTAACTTCTCCTAAGCTTTTAAGTACGGAGACTGTTTGTTTTTGGTGAGTGAAATCACATTGTTTGTATTACTTTAATAATCACAGGGTGTGTGATTGAAAGGAAGTGAGACGGCACTACAAGAAAACAACAATTTAGTGGCCACAATAAATGGCCACAAAGTGGGAAAAACGGCCACAAAGTGAAAAAAAAATGGCGAATTTAGTGGCCACCATGTTTGGCCGCTATTTTGCTGCCCGCTAACACATACCGGCGACCCAAGTGGCCGCAAAATGGTTGAGACAGACTGACACAAAGTCAGCTGCAGCAGTAAATTTAGTGGCGGCCAAAGTGGCCGCAAAATTTAACTTTTTTTAAATTTTTTTTTTTTTAATTCTCCCATTGCCCCCTGCATGTTTCAATTCCTTCGCATCCCGTGACACATAGAGATCCTCCCTACCATTTGAGAGATGTTATATTTAGTTTATTAATTTTAAAAAAAAATCACAATTTGTCATTGTTCTTCCTTCAAACAAGGAAGAGAAAACAGAACGCAAATCAACAACCAAATCAGAAATTCCAATAATGCAAACTCAGAAATTCAAACAATAATTGCAAACGAAATTTGGAAAAAAAATCAATAATTTATATAGAAGACAACAAATAAATAATTGAACCTACTAGAAAAACAAATACATAAATTCTTGATAAAATATATTAAAAATTTTCAGTCAAAATGTGATGAACAATTATGAATTCATGAGAAGAAATCTTGAACCCCTTTGCCCAAAACAACAGTTCCAGATCTAAACACCAGTAGTACCCAAAACTTTCTTGATAAAACACCAGTAGTACCCAAAACTTTCCCCAAACTCAGGCCATTCAATTTCACCGATCTCTTTAACAACTCCGTTCCAGATCTAGAAATTTTGGAAAAGATTTAGGTATTTTTGGTTTTGGATTTGTATTTAGAATAGGGTAGAGAAGAGTTTTGCTTTAAAAAGTTTTGATTTTGTGAAGTTTTTTTTTGGTTTGGCCGAGAGAGAGAGAGAGGTGAACGGAGAAAGAGAGAGCCGGCGGTAGAGAGAGAAGAAGAGTGTAAAAATGAAATTTTTTAGGGTTTTGGGGGTATATATACCCTGAACAACGCGCCTAAACCTTTCAGATCTTGATCAACGTCCCAGATCCCATCTGCCTTTTTTTTTTGTTTACCGTGCAACTCTGCGACGGTTATAACCGTGGGCAAATGCTGGCAATTTTTTTTTTGTTTACCGTGCAACTTTGCCACGGTTTAAACCGTGGGTAAAGTCTGGCGAATTTTTTTTTTGTTTACCGTGCAACTTTGCGGCGGTTTAAGCCGTCGTTAACTGCAACAGTTATTAAATTATTTTTTTTATTTAGTGGCCATTTTTCCTTATTTTGTGGCCGTTTATGCCGCCACAAAGTTTATGGGGGCTAAAGTGGCCACTAAGTTAAAATTGAATTCCCCACAAAATCAAGGTTTTCTTGTAGTGCGGGGTCTCAAACTTAGGAGTTCATAGGTTAAGTTAGCACGGGTAGAGTCTAGGAGATAGGTCGTAAACTTGTATGTTTGCTGAGGGCTTAGATCTAGATCTATTATAGTGGATTCCTTCCTGGCTTGGTAGCCCCTAGAGTAGGTCGTTGTTTACGCCGAACTGGGTTAACAATTCTCTGTGTTATTTACATTCATTGTCTGTTGTTTTTATTTGTTCGTTATATACTATTGTGGACACACGCTAGAGCATTTGTCTTAGCTTTACAACTGGTTACATACGACAATTGCTATAGCTTCTGTCTTAACATCTGTCTCCAGTAGGTGCCAGAATTTCAATTTTCATGAGACGTGAGATAATCTTTGTTCACATTAAGTGACGTCATACACGAATTATATCTTTCCATATCAAATTTGTTTAGTGCATGTGATATATAAGTTTCTTGATGCACAAAACCTCATTGAAATACGAAGTTTGCAATTCCAAACAAACTTTGATCATCCAACATATTTCATTTGAAATTTTTCTTTAATCAATAGATTTCAGGAGCTCTTCAGGAGTTTTGATCAAGTATATGTTATCATAAAAATAAATTATAACAAATATTTCCAAAAGTGGACAAATATTGTCATTCTCATATTCCTCATTTGGAAATATTCACTAAAAGTATTATGCAATATGCATCTTGATTGTATGCAAGACTTATTCATTTTATTAAGTCATCTATTCAATATTTTGAGTTATACGTCTCATGGAGATTAAATCCTTCAGGGAGTTTAATATAACCATCACTAACAAGTGAGCCATACAAATACATTGTTGAAGCTGTGAAAAACACAAGAAGGGGGGGTTGAATTATGTTTTGAGAAGTTAAAACTTTTCTAGCTTTGTAAGAGTAAATGCAGCGGATATGAGAAAGCTAGATAAACACAATGCACAAATAAACAGAGAGAGAGAGAGAGAAGAGTGCACACAAAGATTTATACTGGTTCCTCCCACAAATCGAGAGTAGTCCAGTCCCCTTGCACTTCCAAAGGATTTCACTATAATCACACAAGATTATACACTTGCTCCAGAACACACAGCAGGAGACTTCACACTTGCTCAAGTCACACAAGACAAGAGACTTCAAAACTAACTTAATACAAATTAAGTAGTGACTGGAAGTTTCTAAGCTAGACTCACTAACACTTAAACTTAATCCTAAGTGAATACAAAGAATTAGGCTCAGAGTCTAAATAATATCAAAAGATATTGTTGCTTAGAATTACAAAGAATGAACAGTTCTATGGCTTGAAATTCAAATTGCTCTCAAAGTTTAATTGTTCAATCGTCCAATAGTCTTCTCTCAAGAGACGAGTCTTCTATATATACTTCAGTAGATTGAGACGTTGAGATAATACCGTTGATAGTACATTTGCATTTGCTGATATGGAATTGATCGTGGTTTCCAAAAGGAGTAAACCAATTCCACTACTTCGTTCTTTTTCAAATGGCGCTTCAACATTTTGAGTAAACAATAGTACAGAGTACTATACGCTCCATTTAAAGATAAGGATGATGTACTATTTCATTAGCCATGAGCTGTCAATCTTCAGAGAATGTCACTGGAAGCTTGTAATGACGTTTCGATGTCTTCTGAATGAATTATGCAAGCTTCAGGACATGTATGCTTTTGGCATCTGAAGGACCTGGTTCAGAGACTCTGAGAGATTCAACGTTCAAAGCCTTAACGTTCATAATGTGGTCTTCAGAAGCTCAAAAAGATGATCTTAGTGTTTAAATTTTTACTTTGTTCCTGCACACTAGATCAATAGTTAGTAATTCCAATTGTCCATTTAATACTTTGTTATCATCAAAACTTAGGGTGTTTTATAAATAAAACTCATTTTGTTCCAACAATCTCCCCCTTTTTGATGATAACAAACATAAAGTATTAAATGTTGGAGTAAGCCCTAAAAGCCAATCTATTTGATAGCATTTGCTTTTGTATTATGACATGATTTATATATATTAAATATATATAATAAGACATTTCTTTATTATGTTTGTTTTCCAAAATAATAAAGTCCCTAGAATAGATTGTTCATGTAATGAAACATTAAGTGAGACTTAATTGTGAGATTACATTAACTTAAGAACACTATTCTTAAAGTATCCGTAGTCAAGCTTTAATATGAATTGGGATAATAATAAAGCGTGGAGACTATTATGTATGTAGACTGATGACCACATCTCACGGGTCATGGATATGAGATATTAAGTCTATCCAAGACGGAAATCCACTATAATAGTCGTAGTTCAAAGCCATCAGCAAATGCCCCGTTTACGACTTATCACATAGATATTATCGGTGCAACTTCTACCTAGGAACTCCTAGATATGAGATCCCATCCCACTTCCCCTCAAAACAACACACCTAGTGTTTAAAATCGATAACAATCAGATGGAGACACACTCCTAGAAAATAAACTGACTTTATGCTTAAAAGCTTAAGAGTAGATTCACAAATTACAACTCAACTAAATATCCACCTATGTGCTATGATAATCAATGGCAGCACTAGAGTGGTATACAAAATAAAGCACAAGGCTTACAAAGACATCAAACCCTAAAAGACTACATCTTTGGTATTCTAATTCGGTTCGGTTTCGGTGAATGAAACTAGGGTTTGACCTTCCTTTAAATAGCATCTACAACATGAGCTTGATCAACAAGTTGGGCTTCAGAACACACAGCTGGTTCAGGGAATATCCAGCACACATATTCTTGAACCAAATATAATGTTTCCTTAAATACATTATTTCCTTAAATATTTTGTTTCCTTAAACGCTGAAACACTTTTAGAAACAAAATTAGGGTGTAGCCGCCTTCTAGAACTTCAAGGAAAATGCACGTCTTGGCACACAAGACAACGAGCGTGGTTTTCATAAATAAACACTAAAAGATACGATCCATAATTAAGGCGCGAAATCTGAGTACACAGAAGTTGTATCCACATGTTGGAACATTTGGTCTAACATCTTACTATAACATTATTTGAACAAAATGATGTCAACAAATAAAACCTCAACAATCTCTCCCTTTGGCAAATTTTGGCTAAAACAATCATTGTCTAACCAACATGAGCTAGAGAGATACAATCCATACAAAAACGCCAGATGCATGCAACAGCGGAATTTGAAAGCAGCCCAACCTCACAGAACATAAATCGAGAGAAATAAACTCTCACATTAGAAGCACATACAAAGAAATAAACTCCTATGTAAGAGAAAAATAAATTCTCACAAGAGCATTTGGGAAAAATAAATTTCCACACAATCAGGATGTTTCAGCATCTTATAGGACATCATACATCAGGAACATATCACCATACATCATGCACACAACTATCATAAACTACTACTCCCCCTAAATAGCAGATCAGAAAAATTTCACACAATCATCAGAAGAATTTTACTCCCCTTGAATACAACAACCAATGCATATCATAATGAATACAAGTTATAAGGATATCATCAGGAAAAAATTTCTTACTCCCCCTCAATACATGCATATAAGAATGATCATCAGGATATCATCAACTTCTTCATCTCCTTCTTCCTTGTCCATAGTGCCAGAAAGCATCATCCATGGAGCTCACCCAGATACAAAATATGACGCCTGCTCTGATACCAATTGAAATTTCAGCGCAGGCTGGTGACAGATGTTGAGTCATATGTTTCAACACCGTACCAACACAGAACATAACAGACAAGGTAATAAATAACAGAAATTAAAGAACACAAATTGTTGTTAACCCAGTTCGGTGCAACTCACCTACTTTGGGGGATACCAATCCAGGAAGGAAATCCACTATAATAGTCCTAGTTCAAAGCCCTCAGCAAACACCCCGTTTACGACTTATCACCTAGACACTACCGGTGCAACTTCTACGTAGGAACTCCTAGATATGAGATCCCATCTCACTTCCCCTCAAAACAGCACACTCAGTGTTTACAATCGTTAACAATCAGATGGAGACACACTCCTAGAAAACAAACTGACTCTGTGCTTAAAAGCTTAAGAGTAGATTCACAAATTACATCTCAACTAAACATCCACCTCTGTGCTATGATAATCAATGGCAGCACCAGAGTGGTATACAAAATAAAGCACAAGGCTTACAAAGACACGAAACCCTAAAAGACTACATCTTTGGTATTCTAATTCGGTTCGGTTTCGGTGAATGAAACTAGGGTTTAACCTTCCTTTAAATAACATATGCAGCATGAGCTTGATCAACAAGTTGGGCTTCAGAACACAGAGCTGATCCAAGGAATATCCAGCACCTATGATGCACGGGTACTCCGTTTGAGGAAAAGTACCGGGTACGTACCCCTACCAGTATCGGGTACATATCCGTATCTTAATTTATGCCCACACGCATGTATTAGTTTTTCAAAAAATGCGTACCCCGTACCTATATCCGTATCGGGTACCGGTACCGTACCCGCACCTAGGCAACGCACAACACACATATTCTTGAACCAAATATAATGTTTCCTTAAATACATTATTTCCTTAAATATATTGTTTTCTTAAACGTTGAAACAATTTTAGAAACAAAATTACGGTGTAGTCGCCTTCTAGAACTTCAAGGAAAATGCACGTCTTGGCACACAAGAAAACGAGCGTGGTTTCCATAAATAAACATCAGAAGATACGATCCATAATTAAGGCGCGAAATCTGAGTACACAAAAGCTGTACCCACATGTTGGAACATTTGGTCTAACATCTTACTATAACATTGTTTTAACAAAATGATGTTAATAAATAAAACCTCAACAAATATTATGACCACTTGTTATTAATTTTTTGTGTCAAACCAAGTGGCAGTTGTTGATTTATATCAATAAGTGTCATATGGATACTAATAGTAATATTAGTGTTAATTTACTTTAAGAGTAATCGAAATGTTACTAGTTCCTACAAATTAAGATTGGTCATAGCACCATAATCCCTTTTATTTGAATGGTGTTAGTCACCATATGAGAATGGTCTTAGTACCATTAGAATGATCTCAGGACCATTATTGATTGATATTGTAGTATCAATACAGGTGATATCGTAGTACCATTGATTCATAGATTGATATAGTAATATCAATTCGAGTGGTTTCACAGTACCATTAATGAATGTGTATTCTTTGTCCGATTTCTACTGTGCAGGGTATATAGTTGTAACTGGGCTGTTTTATCCTGGGAACTTCGTGGTTGATAGTCTGCTTGCACAATATTGGGCAGTACCACGAAACGTCTTAAAGAAAGCGTACTGGCCCGCGACTCAACTCAGTAATCTCTTGGGTGACTGAAAATTATTTTCAAAGGTTTTTTAACTCCGGACACAACAATGATTATAGCTAAAATTGGACCGTCTTTCTCCATTACAATTGCATGTATTTATAGGTTACGTAGGGGAAAATCTTCCCGCCTTCTTCCTCATCCATGATCTTCACATTGATCTCCATATACATTTGTTACGTGCCTACTCATAAACCAATCGTGGAGAATGTGAGCAAAATGTGTATGTTTTCATAAATCGTGCACTTGGTCATGAAGATAATGGGGAATAGACGAGACATGTAGTGAGAGTGAGGAAGTTACACTGGTAGATCATGGGATCGTGGGCAACTCGCCCACTCGCCTAACCAAAGGTGAGGTATCTCGCCTTTGGATCACGTTTTTAGTATGATTGAGCTGGACTTCCTTATGGCGTATTGGGCCTTGATCTGGATCTTGGGACAATATGTTGGGCCTTGCTAAATAAACTCCCTATATTTTAGCACAGTCCACGTGGATATAAGATTCTAAAATATATGTTATAAAAAATATTCCTCTTTTTGTATAGACAAATATTTCATCTTAATAATAATGATATTCCTCCTTTTCTTTTTTGACTTACAATAGGATCCGTTTGATATGATGGAAAGAAAGTGGAAGGAACGAAAATTATGGAACACTTTCTTTCCATGTTTTTTTATAAGCAAAGAGAAATTATATATAAAGAAGTACTAAAAGTACTTCAATCAATACAACCAGGAAACTAGATGCTTTGAAGGCATTCTAGAGGATTTGTACACCAATTGGTATAAGAATAACATAAGTGTCTTACCCTCCTACTAATAAACCAAACTCAAAAAAAGTGTTTTATCCTATCCATCAAAGTATTAATAGAAATTGGAACACCCTTAAAAATTTCATTATTTCTAAAAGACCAAATACACCAAATTGTTGTGTACCAAATCAATTGTCTCGCCTTTTGAAACTTGATAGACTTGAGTGGCTTACCAAAAGCTAAAAAGTGAGCTCATCCAACCTCTAACATAACATTTCCGTGACCGAGCCAAGTGTAAATATCAGTCCAAATATGACACACAAACGAGCATTCGAAGAAATTTTTTTATGACTCTTTGAGATGCAACAACAAAACACACAAAACCTATTTGGTCTTTTAGAACACTTTCTCTCCACGAAACTAAACGGAACTATCAAGGTTGAAAATTAATTTCAATGAACTTTTATATAAAAAAAAATAAAAATCCAAAAAGCGTTTTTAAGATTTAGCAGCAGCAGCAAAAGGAAAGGAGGAGCGTGATGCGTGAGCGCGTACGTCAATAAGCGAATATAATATCGCAGCACTCACTTTGAATATATTCCCGTGGTTACCACGTGACTGGGCACACAAAACACAGGAAACAAATCCAACTTTGCCTTCGCCTTTCCCTCAATCTAACATTACAATTTTCATTTCACTTTTATTAACTTTTTTTAATCATAATTCACTGTGTTGTGGTACTAATTGAATTTGTATTAATACAGCTATTATTGGGTTAGAAGAAAGCATCGATAGCTTTGTTCCTTTCTTTTCCCTTTTCAGTCTCAGAAACAACGCAACCCTCTTTCTCTTCCTCATGACGACGTCGTTTTCAGCAGCGGCGCTCACAGACCCCAAGCTTCAGATCCCTACCTACCACACTCTTAGCTCTTTATCCGCCGCCTCTTCTCTCAATCGCAATGCTCTCCCAATCCCTTCCTCCACTCGCTCTTCCACCCTCATCATACGCGCTGTTTCCACGGTTCATATCTCTCACCATTCACTTTCCTTTTCGAATAATCTACAAATACAATAATTTTTTATTTTTTATTTTGAATAATTATTATGTAGAATTTGGATTTTTCATTTTTATGAGTTTATGAACATGTTATGAATTTTATTTTTGAATTATTTCTTTGTAGCCTGCAAAGTCTGAAACTGCAACTGAACAAAAGAGGAGTAAAGTTGAGATATTCAAAGAACAAAGTAATTTCATAAGATATCCTTTAAACGAGGATATGTTAAATGATGCACCTAATTTAAGCGAAGCCGCGACACAATTAATTAAGTTTCATGGCAGTTATCAACAGTATAATAGAGACGAGCGTGGTTCGAGGACTTACTCGTTTATGATACGCACTAAGAATCCTTGTGGTAAAGTTTCAAACCAACTTTACTTGACTATGGATGATCTTGCTGATCAATTTGGAATTGGGACGCTTCGTTTGACTACTAGACAGACGTTTCAGCTTCATGGTGTTGTTAAGAAGGATCTTAAACACGTAATGGCTACTATTATTAGAAATATGGGATCCAGTCTCGGTGCTTGTGGGGATTTAAACAGAAATGTGCTTGCTCCTGCTGCCCCGATTTTGAGGAAAGATTATCTCTTTGCTCAAGAAACGGCGGAGAATATTGCTGCACTTTTGGCTCCTCAGTCTGGGTTCTACTATGATGTTTGGGTAGATGGGGAGAGAATTATGTCAGCGGAATCGCCTGAGGTAGTTCAGGCCCGAAATGACAATTCTCACGGTACAAATTTCACTGATTCGCCTGAGCCCATTTATGGAACTCAGTTCTTGCCGAGGAAATTCAAAATTGCAGTTACCGTGCCAACTGATAATTCTGTGGATATTCTCACAAATGATATCGGTGTTGTTGTTGTTACTGATGATAATGGAGAGCCTCAAGGATTCAACTTATATGTAAGATTAGTTTAAATAACGGTTGATTTATAGTTTTTTTTCTGTCATCGGTCTAACTGGGATTTTGTAACTATTTTTGCAGGTTGGTGGGGGAATGGGAAGAACACATAGGATGGAATCCACTTTCCCCCGATTGGCTGAACCATTGGGTTACGTGCCAAAAGAGGATATTTTGTATGCAGTGAAAGCAATTGTTGTTACACAACGAGAAAATGGGAGAAGAGATGACCGCAAGTATAGTAGAATGAAATATCTAATCGACTCTTGGGGAATAGAGAAGTTCAGAAATGTAGTTGAAGAATATTATGGCAAAAAGTTTGAACCTTTCCGCAGCTTGCCCGAATGGGAATTCAAAAGTTATCTTGGATGGCATCAGCAGGTTGATTCTCTAGTCGAGTGTATAATATTAATGTATTTATGTTTTGTTGTAGGTAACTCTATTATTGTTTGTTGATGAATGAATGCCATTCATAGTTGCAGACTTCCACACGTTGAGAAATTTTTTGGATAGACTTTTGACATGTTTGATGTCTTTTTCATGGATTTAATAGCTGATATGATGAGAATGAATCTTCGTGCATATCTTATCACCTGAAAAGTGTACACTTATTCGGTTCTGTTTAACCTAAAAAGGTATGATAGGCATAGCATAGAAACAGACAATATCTGGCTGAGTAGTTAATTTGAAGCTATTAGTTAGTTCTGATGTTTTGGTGCTTCTTAGATTATGCTTACCCCATTTAACTGTAACATGTATATAAATGTTTGCTCTTTGAACCCACACTGTGTGACTATGCGAGAGAGCTATAGCCATATCTTCTTTATATGCGGCTAAGTAAGGCGCTGGTATTTTATTCTTTGGCGTGATACTTTCTTTGGCCAAACTATGGCTCCATGTCCTTATGTTATGTTGGCTAATTATATTTTATCTTCCAGGGTGATGGCGGTTTGTTCTGTGGGCTTCATGTAGACAATGGTCGTATTGGTGGAAAAATGAAAACAGCACTGAGGGAGGTTATTGAGAAGTATCATTTGAATGTTAGGTTAACTCCAAATCAGAACATCATATTGACTGATATTCGTGCTGCATGGAAACGTCCCATCACAACAATTCTTTCTCAGGCTGGTCTGCTGGTGACATATCCACAACTTAATTCTTACAGATTAATAGATTATATACCCTTTCCCTGATTGTTTATGTTAAGCTATATTTGTTAATAAAATGTTGAACTAAACCCACCTGTCCCTGCTCAGTTGACATCTGACATTGTTTGTTAATGTTACCTCTACAATGCGTCATTTAGAGGTCATAATTAGTAGTTTCATCCTTTCACTGTGTTGGGTTTTGAATACATAATTATTGTTACAAGCCCACATTATATTTACTATTCCATCTGACATTTCGAAACTGGTTAGCTGCTGCTTTTTCGATGACAATTTTTTTATGGGGATAATGGGGAATATTTAACACTCAATTTTGACTGATGCTTATACATAAGGAATAATTGAGGCCAATTTTAAGAGATAATCTAAGTTATCCTAAATTACTCCTAGATACAATCGATATATTACAAGATACTTTCATATATTCTATAACAAAATAAATCTTTATTATATGGAAAATTCTAACTAGTGCCCCAGGGGCAGGGGCACTAGTTAAGGAACCAAATGTGGTAAAATTATCTTGGAAATTGTGTAATTGACCTTTTAGAAATGTAAAGAACACTATTTTTAATACAAAAGTTACTTGTTTTGGTATCCTTAACTAGTGCCCCGGGGGCACTAGTTAGCATGACCCTTATTATAGCATGACCCTTATTATCTTTAAGACCAGTTTTGCTTGCCTTCATGCTAATTGTTTGTTTTATTTAGTTTTATTACTTTTCTTTTCCCCTTTTATATTATTCCGGTTTTGCAGTATATATTGTTTTATTTTTCATTATTAGGTCTATAATACCTTGTTTTGCTGTGAATAGCAACCAAAATATGTAGATCCCCTTAATGTAACGGCAATGGCATGCCCGGCTTTCCCATTATGTCCCCTGGCAATTACTGAAGCTGAACGTGGGATACCAAGTATTCTTAAGCGTATTCGTGCCATGTTTGAGAAGGTATTTCTGCCTTATAAAAGTCTCCTACTGAAGTAAATGATACTATTGATATGATAGAGATCACTATTTATGAAACTTTCTAATTATCTCTTCTGAATTCAGGTTGGTCTGAAGTATAACGAATCCGTCGTTGTAAGGATAACTGGCTGCCCTAATGGTTGTGCTAGACCTTATATGGCTGAACTTGGACTGGTTGGTGACGGCCCAAATAGCTATCAGGTTTGTTAATCAGTGGTTCAACCCACTTACGCTTAGTAGAAAATTCTAAGAGTCCATCTTGACCACCTCTCACTCATTCTCCCTCCTCCCGATATAGGTTTGGCTTGGAGGCAGCAGTAACCAAACATCATTAGCTCGAAGTTTCATGGACAAGGTGAAGCTTCATGACCTTGAAAAGGTTTTGGAGCCATTGTTTTATCATTGGAAGCAAAAGCGTCAATCTAAAGAATCATTTGGCAACTTCACATCCCGACTGGTAAATTTTGCCTTTTTTACTTTTTGTTCCATCTTGGAGCCTTCTTTTTAACTTGCTTATTAATATTTAAAATGATTATTATGAATGTTAAAGCTATTGGTTTGTTTGTCCAATATGACACCATTGTCTGTTTATAGGGATTTGAGAAGCTTAAAGAATTTATTGAGAAATGGGAGGGTCCAGTAGTAGCACTAACAACACGCCACAACCTTAAGCTTTTTACCGATAAAGAGACATACGAAGCAATGGATGGGTTAGCTAAGCTTCAAAACAAGAATGCTCATCAATTGGCCATTGAAGTTATCCGCAATTATGTTGCTTCCAACCAAAATGGAAAAGGTGAATCATTTAATTGACTTGGCCAATGAAGATGTATTTGATGTTGCATTTTGGTTGACCAGGAATGACAACCGAGCAAAACTCTCTTGGTGCAGTTACTGTGTGGTAACCCTGAGGATAGACTAAATTAATGTTTGGTTTTAATTGATTTTTGTATAAAACAAGCTTTCCGCTAGTCTTTTGGTGCTTTATTTTCATTATGCGCTTTTCCAAAGACAAAAATAAGTCTCTATCTTTTTTTTTTAACAGCAATAAGTCTCTATCTTGTTTTGGGTTTTCCACAACATCGTGTATTTCTTCAATTAGTCCTGTTTGGCAAAGATCTGTTGCTCAGTTTTGTTTTTGCTCTATTAAGTTAATCAATCAGGATTTACTAATTGTAATACAAATAGTGATTAGCTTCACATTATGGTGTATCTGGGAACCATACGATGTGTTTGGGCCGGATTACAAGTATCTAATTTATCACGATCTATGTGCACTTGATCTGTTTTTACTTTTATGATGATGATGACGACGACGACGACGACGATGATGAATTTTGCAATTTAGGCCTCAGGTTGCTTTCATACCTTCAAAAATCCAATTTTTCCCTTAAAATTGGTTTGGAATCAAACTTGATATTGGTTTGTTCGAAATGTAACTTTTGAACCAATTTCACATTGGCATAGATCAGAATCTATCTTCCAAAATCACATGCTTTTATATTAGGATACCGTGAACTCATTGTTACCGATATACTCCATAATATTAGGATAATGTGAACTCATTGTTACTATCGATATGCTCCGATGGCGTATTATTAGGATAATGTGAACTCATTGTTACTATCGATATGCTCCGATGGCGTCATAAGATTGTTACTCACAAGCTTAAAAACTCAGTTTGTCATTCCCTTTTACTTCTTTTGAACACAACTCATAAGTAATAAAAGATTTAGATAGGAATCTCTCTTTATTCCCTTTTTTTTATTTGAAAAAGAAAAAAAAGAAAACAGATTGAAGTGAAAACTTGAAGGTGGAATTAGAGAAAGATTCATGAGATTGAATTTCAACCTCTTTGATCGGTACTCTAGCTGAGATTGTAATGACTTCATATTACACCTATATTTAACGTTCATTTTAGTAACAAAAGGAAACAACAGTTAAGAAGATAAAATCTGAACTGCGTCTACATTTAATTGGTTCGGAAAGTAACTTTTGAACTGAGTTTAAGAGCAAAATTGAATTTTGGGGGATCTGGAGAGCAACCTAGAAGGCCTAAAGAGCAAAATTCGGTGTTGATTTTATTGATATTGTGAAGAACTGGGTTTGAGTGGAATGAATTTTGGTTCATTGTACATATATTTAAGTTCGATCTTTCAATTTGTCTCTCAGCAAAAAAAAAAATCTTTTGAGAGTTTTTATTTATTTATCTTTTTACAATAACATAAATTACAACAAGAACTTTGTTTTTATAAGCAAAATTTTATGAAAGGGTTTGCAAAAGACTTGTCAATCAGACAAAACTCAAAACAAAAGAGGCTCATAACACAATAATAACAGGTACAAATCTAAGTGAAAGAGGTGTTCAGTTGAACTCGTCCTTATTGTGTGTCGGAGGCTGTGGTAGGATATGAAGGTGTGTAAAACATAAGAATGGGTTGAATTGTCTTTTGAGGATTTAAAATTTCTTCTAGATTAAACAATCTATCAGAGTTTGAAATGCAGCGGATAACTCAACTGCTGGTGTTTTGTATGTTTGTCTCATTTTGCAAAACCAAGTTCTAGCAAGATGTTGGACCAGATGCCGTAACATGTAGGTACAACATCTGTCATGCCGGTAACTCTCGCTTTATTTGCGCGCCATATCTTTGAAGATTCACCTAAGCAATATTTTCGCCTTTCTTGTGCACCAAGGCTCACGTTTTCATTGAGGTTCCAGAAGGCGGCTGCGCCAAGTTATATTTTCATATTATTCTACACAATTTATGGAAACAAGTGATTTTATTCAAAAATATGGGTGCTGAACTTTTTCAAAGAATAACTGAAGTGTGAAGCCCAAGATGAAGACCTAGCCCATGCTAACTCAGGGTATATATATGTGAAGACTAAAAACCTAGAAGACTACTTGAGCCGTATTTGAAGAATAGAGTTGTAGGGTTTGAGTCTTGTTTATTGTGAGCCTTTCTTATGTCTCCTTAATGCAAGTTGAGGACTGTTTTTGTGTTATAATTTGTGAACCGCTCCTAAGCTTTTAAGTATGGAGACGGTTTGTTTTTGGTGAGTGAAACCACACTGTTTGTATTGTTGTTATAGTCACAAAGTGTGTGATTGAGAGGGAGTGAGACGGTGTCTCAAACTTAGGACTTCCTAGGTTGAGTTAGCACGGGTATAGTCCAGGAGATAAGTCGTGAACTTGTATGTTTACTGAGGGTTTATATCTTAATCTATTATAGTGGATTCCTTCTTGGCTTGGTAGCCGCTAGAGTA
Source organism: Trifolium subterraneum (assembly GCA_951799995.1). Taxonomy (NCBI): domain Eukaryota; kingdom Viridiplantae; phylum Streptophyta; class Magnoliopsida; order Fabales; family Fabaceae; genus Trifolium; species Trifolium subterraneum. Next base: position 34,336,215 of record OX637461.1, read on the forward strand.
GGTCGTTGTTTACGCCGAACTGGGTTAACAATACTTTGTGTTCTTTACGTTTATTGCTTGTTATTTTATTTGTTCATTTATCGCTATTGTGGACGCACACTGTACCATTTGTCTTAGCATTACGCTGGTTACATACGACAAGTGCTATAACTTCTGTCATAACATTTGTCCCTAGTAGGTGTCAAAATTTCAATTGGCATCAGAGCAGGCACCCTGTTCTGTGTGGGTTAGGACCAGGGAAATTACTTTAAGATTTAGAGTATTTCCATGGTTTGGAAGGCAAGAGAAATGATCATAGAGAGAAATATAATGGGTAATAACTACCCGAAAAGAGGTGAGATTTGTCACATAAAGAAGCTAGCATATGTGAATTTTTATTATTATCCCTCAACCACCTATTTATAAAGTTTAAATTTGTCTTTTCCTTTTATTTAATTTCTCTCTGCTTATTCTTTCTTCTTTATTTCTATTCATCCAAAGAATACTAAATTTCTACTCAATTTCTCTATTTACTATTTCTCTTTTTTCTAGTTCTCTCGGTATCCAAACGCAGGATTAGTGAATGGATGACAATGCATAGTCTTTACACTCTTTTTGTAAGGCAAAATGCACATTTAATAACCAAAAAAAATGCACATTTAACCACCGATCAAAAAAAAAAATTCACAGTTCAACGAACCAACCCCAAAACCGCAAAGAGGAAAAAAGAAGAAGAAAACAAAAGAAGAGCGTTTTGATAAAAAAAAACTAAAAAAAACTAAATCAAAGAACAAAGATCAAAATTGAATTAAAAATTTGGAATTTCAAATCTGGATTGGAACATTTGCCCTAACCCAGATTACCGTAATCGGATCATGATTCAACCGCTCACACCGGTACCGGATGCTCCGTTCTTGGCCGTTGGTTGACCTGAGCCACAACCACGCTCTGTCAACCCTCATTCTTCTCGTCCTAAGAAAAGGAGGGTGAAATTGGAGAATGGATTGCGCCATTGGATCGATCGTATGGGTTCGCCGGCGAAACGGGTCTTGGTGGCCGGGTCAAATACTTGGCGCCGATAATATGTCCACTTCTCATCTCACTTCTCCTCGTTCAGGAACTCCGGTTAAGCTTCTTGGCAGAGAAGATGCTAGCGTGTAACTCTCTTTCTCTCTCTCTCTCTCTCTCTCTCCAGTTGTAAATTTAACTATACTCATTAATTATTTAATTACGTCCTTGCAACTAAGTTAGATATCATAATCCGTGTAATTTTCTATAATCATTATTAGTTACATTGTTGTTATTTTTAATTGTTTATGACTTTATGTATATGGATATGAAATGTACAAATCACTCATGTTTGTGTTTTAGCAATCTTAACAGTTTTATTATTATTAATTGTTATGGAATTTAGTGGTTTATTGTTATTCTTTGCAGAGATTGGTATAATTTGGAGAAATCCAAGCGTGTAAAGGCATTCCGTTGTGGCGAGTTTGATGATTGTATTTTAAAGGTTGAATCATCTCATGAGATGCCGTTGAAGAAAAGAGAGAAATATGCTCGGCGTGAAGATGCCATTCTTCATGCTCTTGAACTTGAGAGGCAATTGGTGAAGAAACAAGCAAAAATAGCCAATGTTTCCGATCGAACCGAGTGTAGATTGTCTAGTTTGGTTAAAAAGGGTGTGGTTGTGTTGCCGGTGGAAACCCTGGGAAATGATGATGATGAAAAAAAATATGCAAATTTGAAATCATATGCGTCTTGTGAGAATGAAATCGCCGGAGGTTGTTTTCCTTTGGAGGTAGCCAGCGATGTGGAAGTAGATCTCTCTGAAGTGACTCCTCGGACGAGAGACTTGCAGGATTTTGGACTCAAAATTCCACCATTGAAAGGGAACTTCTCATCTCCCGTGGATCCACATGTTTCAAAGAGAATTTCAGTTGACGAGGGTGCTCAGGCTCTTGCAAGTGGTAGTCTTTGCACAGGGAGTGCACTCCAGGAAAATGGTAAAATTCTTTAGACAAAAGAAAATTACTAGATGAGAGATTGACCGAGCAATATTTTAATATGGAGACATAAAAATTAGTCATATTACAACTGAAAATCATTAATATGGAGACAAAAGAAAATCATTAATATGTTTTAGGATATCTGAATATGGTTCTTTTTTCAGGAGCAAGGCAAATAGCATACAGTACAAAGAGGAGCAGGTATTTTTATTTGCCAGCCGAGTCTGGTGATTATCTTGACTACAAAGAGAGACTAGCCCTTGTTGACACGCCATCTCCAAAATTTGGAGGACAGTTTCCTTATCGTGGTTCTCTGGATGGAGAGACTGAATCAACATTGATGGATGATGTTGAATCTGGCTCTACAGAAACAGACTACACCGTCTCTGATTCAGATTCTTCTGAGACAGAACCTGACATGAATGTAAAGATGACTATACTCACAGGTTAGGTTTCTGCCATTCTTTTGATATCCTTGTCTCATTAGTATGCACTATAAATTGGCTACAACTTAAAAGAATTATGAGAAAACAATACACCTCTTGTTGATTCCAGTGCTTCATTCTGCCATTATTTTTCATTTTGCGAATTTACTTCTCTTAAACTTTATTCTGTATCTTGGCCTGCTCTAAAAATTGTTTTTAGCTATTTTGTGGGATGGTTGTATGAATTTTGATTAAATGAATCATGTGTAACTGATTCTCTCAGCCTCTGATGTAGCTGTTCTTCGTTCTACATTCCTGCATCATTCTGTATTTGATTTGCTAATTTGTAACTTCAAACAATATGTCTGTCCTGGCAAAATGGCTTAGAATTAGGGCCCGTTTGTTTTGGATTTTTTTGAAAATAGATTTTGTAGTGTTAGAAAATTTTGTATAAAAAAAATGTACAAAGAATTTTTTTATAAAAGCTTCAAATGAAAATTTTGTTTGAATAGTTATTCTTAAAATGTTATTTTAGGTATTTCATCATTTTATTGAAAAAAAATTTGGATATCAAAATTTCAAAAAAATCACTTTTTTTGAAGCTATTTCAAATAGATTTTCATAAAATTCATTTTTGAAATACAACTTTTTATAAAAATTGAGATTTTGACTATTTTTTGTTCTTCAATAATGTACGTCTATGTTATATGATGTCAAAATTAGTGTTTGAATTTAGAAAAAACGAATATAAAAAAACTTGTAATATTTTGAAAAACGGTTTTATAAAATCTATTTTAAAAAATACAAAGAAAAAATCTATTTTTTTAAAGCTGAAACAAACAGGCCCTTAGTTGGGTACAAGATGAAGAAATTTGCCCTCCTAAGATCTCCATCTCCGCATTTTCTTTTCCTTTCTTATATAATAAAATCAACAAATATCTTTATTGTCAAGGTTAAAAAGTCATGATCCTATTCCTACTTGAGTTGGCCAATATGCTATAAGAGTTTTATTGAAAGATTTTATTTTAAGATCTACTACCACTTTGGTAAACTAGTGTGCCTTTTCCAGCATGTGTAATTGTGTATGCATTCAACACCTAAGAAAAAGATCATGATAGACAAAATTCATTTCACGATTAATCTGATTTTTGAAGGCCCATGGTGTTAGATTCAGGAGAACGAAAACAGAAGGAATTGGCACTATCATGCATATTTTAGTTTTGCCCAGTTTCGTGAATTTTAATTGGGGAGTCACTTCCAATTTTTATTGGGTATCTAAGGGAATCCTGTACTCAAGTCATAGCTTCATTATTGATAAAGGGTTCAATTTTTGTGTTGGGCTATTTGTTTTATTTTTCTTTTGCATCATCCTTTATGGTTTTTTGAATGTTACTGTGACTGCAGAAACTGGCCGGGATTTTGAAGAACATGAAAGCACAAGTAGTGAGGAGCCCGATGAATTAGCAGTCACCAGTGACATGCCTCACCTTTATCCTCGTGAACTGATAACATGCAATGAAGCCATGTCTAAATGGCAACTAAAAGGGAAAAGGAATAACCGGAATCTTGTAAAGAGGTCTTATGGCGCCCCTGATGGAAAAGGTATTATATATGGAGCAGAAGTGGATTTTGAAGAAGAGAGAACTAATTCAAGTCACAAGAGAATGGGTTCAAGTTTAGATTGCTACAGAAATTATTTTGGTGATGCACTTTATGACGATGATCAAATGTTTGGATTGGAAGATGAATATTCTCCCACTCCTAGAGCTGTATCAAAAATTCAGAACGGAATTCATCGTCGTGTGGATGACTTGGCCTGGGATGAACATCTTGCTTCAAAAGAATATTGGGATATTAAGGGAGTTACTCCAACATACGATGATGATTATCATGTTGGTGGGAGGATGAGGTCGATGCTGATTAATGTAGATGTGGAGGTTCAAGCAGGATATCGGAAGGAGCCTGTGCCCATTATTTCTCTCATGAGTAAGTTAGATGGAAAGGCAATAATAGGGCACCCAATCCAGGTTGAGGTCCTTAAGGATGGTTCTTCTGAAACTCTCTTTGCAATTGATGACTTCAGTAATGATGGGATTGGTATTGAAGGATATAGTGTGCTTCCACAAGCATGGAGGACTGCAAGGAGAACAGCAAATTTCCGTATCCCTCGCCCCCATGTTTTGTCATCAACTGGTGCTGAAGTTGCTGTTGACTTTCCCTCTTTAGATAAAGAACAAAACTTCGATTATAAAAAACTAAACACTGGAAGTTCCATTCATAAGGCAAGCCTTCAAAAAAAGAGTGGCGACAAAAAGTTTTTTAAAAAGGTGCCAAAGAAGTTGAGCCTGTCATCTAACCAGAAAATTAGAACTCTGTCCTCATTATCTACTAAACACAGTCTTAGAAATCCATTGCATGATATCAGTAGCTTTCAAACAGGTAGATTAATTAAACCAGAAATCTCTGGTCCCCCCACAGTAGCTTGCATACCAGTTCAATTAGTTTTTAGTAGATTACTTGAAAAGATTAACAGGCCTCCATCAAAAGTAGCTAGTAATGCAGCTTTGCTGAATACTGGTGTGGAGAGAAATTCTTAGGTTACATGTACATTGTTATATGGAAAAAATAATAATCTTAGAGTGATAGCACAATTTATTGAGGATTTCTGGTTTCCAAGTGTACGGAAATCATATTCAATTTGTTGTCTGCATTTTAAGGATTGATATGCTGTATAGTTCCCTATTCATCCGGTACCTATTGAAGATAAATAAAAAAGGTAACTTGCAATTATCTTGCTGCCACAGTTAAAATGTGACTTCATAGTTATTGATTTATTGGTAGATATTTAAATCCAATATATAGTGTAGAAAAGCATAGGGTGATAAACATTCTGTATATTTTATTATGAAGAAAAAAGACTCCTTTTATAGGAGAGAATACAAAGTCAACTCTTTGATTTTAAGAGTAATATAATGACTCTTAAATAAGAAAATAAATAATACTAAATAAGGAATATTTCAACCCCCCCCCCCCCCCCCCCCCCCCCCCCCCAAGTTGGTGCGTAGATGTCAATCATGTCTAACTTGCTGATCAAGTATTCAAATGTTGTTTTTCCCAAGCTTTTGGTTAATATATCAGCGATCTGTTGATTGGAAGGGATAAATGGCAAACAGAGAGTACCAGAGTCTATCTTTTCTTTGATGAAATGACGATCAATCTCGATATGTTTTGTACGATCATGTTGAACTGGATTATGAGCTATGCTTATAGCTACCTTGTTGTCACAATACAATTTCAATGGGAGTTCTACCTCTATCTTTAGTTCTTTTAGGACTCTGAGAATCCACATACCTTCACAAATTCCTTGGGTCATTGCTCTAAACTCAGCTTCGGCACTATTTCTTGCAACTACTCCTTGTTTTTTGCTTCTCCAAGTCACTAGGTTCCCCCACACATATGTGCAGTAACCTGAAGTTGATTTTCTATCAATGATGGACCCTACCCAATTAGCATCTGTGAATATTGCCACATTTTTATCATTGGTCTTCTTGAAGAATAGCCATTTTCCAGGAGTTGCCTTTAAGTATCTCAAGATTTTGTGCACAACTTCAAAGTGTTCTTCATATGGTGCATGCATGAATTGACTCACAACACTAACAGAGAAGGCAATGTCAGGACGAGTATGAGCCAAATATATTAATTTTCTAACCAACCTCTGATAACTTCCAGTGTCAACTGGTGTGTCCCCTTTCTCCCAAAGTTTAGCACTTTGGTCCATCGGTGTGTCAGCAGGCTTACAACCACTCATACCTGTCTCTTGTAGGAGATCAAGAACATACTTTCTCTGAGAAACAACAATTCCTTTCTTTGACCTTGCTACTTCCATGCCAAGGAAATACTTGAGGGGACCCAAGTCTTTGATTTCAAAATCTGCTGCTAAATTTCTTTTTAATCTCTCCATTTCTATCTCATCATTACCGGTAAGAATAATATCATCAACATAGACTATCAAAATAGTTATTATTCCATTTTGACCTGACTTTGTGAATAAAGTATGATCTGCTTGTCCTTGAGTATATTCCTGTTTCTTCACAGACTGAGTAAACTTTTCAAACCAAGCTCTCGGAGATTGTTTCAACCCGTACAAGGACTTCTTTAGTTTACACACCTGTGACCCAAAGGTTTCTTCAAAACTTGGAGGGCAATCCATATATACCTTTTCTTCTAAATCACCATTAAGAAAGGCGTTTTTGACATCTAGCTGACGGAGATGCCAATCTAAGTTAGCAGCAAGGGATAAGAGTATTCTGATTGTGTTAAGCTTTGCAACAGGAGCAAAGGTCTCTGAGTGAATCCTTTTGCAACTAATCAAGCTTTGTACCTTCCAATTGATCCATCAGAATTGTACTTTATTGTAAACACTCACATCCGACAGTTCTTTTACCTACCGACAGAGTTGTGACATTCCAAGTTTTATTCTTTTCAAGAGCTTTTTCTTTTTTGACGGTTTCTTTTCAAGAGCTTTCATCTCCTCAAAAACCGTTTCCTTCCACTTTGGAATGTCTAGAGCCTGCGGTACATTCTTAGGAATTTTGACACTAGATAAATTAGAAGTAAATGCAGCAAAAGAGGGAGACAAGTTTGAATATGATACAAAGTTAGACAAGGGGTGCCTAGTACATGGCCTACCTGGCTTCCTAAAGGCTATGGGAACATTAAGATCAGTATATTGTTTCCTAAGTTCTATGGGAACATCAAGGTTGGTCTATTTTCTAAGTAGAAAAATGCAGCTCAACTGGCCAAAATACATCTTCAATCACTTATGCAAGGATGTGTGTGCTACTCAGAAGCAAACAAAGCCTAACATTCATGTGGTTTACCCAAGGATATTGAGTGAAGTGTTTTATCAATGTGGGGTAATAGATGCAATCAAAGCTGCTGGTCAAGAGAATTAGGATCAAGGAGAGATTTACCTGTCTGAGTCGGTTGACTTTCACTCGGTTCAAATTCTTGGTTGAGCTGAGGAATATGGTCTTCTACTACTTGATCATTGTTTTTTCTGGCATAAACTTTGCCTTTCCAAATAGGGTTTCCTTCCTCAAATCTTTTTTCTATTTCATTATAAGGATCTTTATCTGCTGCACTTTGATTAATTTCAGGAAAAACATTTGTTGGATCTTTATTTTGATTTGTTGCCACGGATTCTGATTGATCCTTACTCATGGAAGGAGTAGGTTCATCTAAATTTTTTAAGGCATTTACTTTAGGTGCAGATGTACATGGAACATAATTATGTGATATATACACATCTTCTGAGATAATTAAGTTTTCAAACAATTCAGGAGAATCTTCATTTGTTTTCCCCCCTGAAGATGATCCTTACCAAAAAAAGGTTTGTTTTCAAATAAAGTAACATCCATTGTTACAAATATTTTCTTTGTATTAGGATCAAAACATTTATAACCTTTTTGAGTAGATGAATACCCAATAAAAACACATTTGATTGCACGGAGTTCAAGTTGACCAAGATGCTTGTGTTCATGAACAAAAGTTGTGCATCCAAATATTTTAAGTGGCAAATCAAATAGAACTGAAGTAATAGGAAAATATTTCAAGAAACTTTGCAAAGGAGTTTGAAATTTCAAAACACGAGATGACATACGGTTTATTAAATGTGCAGCTGTCAAGACAGCTTCACCCCATAAATATTTAGGGACATTGGTAGAGAAGAGTAGTGCTCATGTAGCTTCAAGAAGGCGCTGTTTTCCCTCTCTGCAATCCCATTTTGTTGGGGTGAGTTAACACATGAACTTTGATGCACAATTCCATTTTCCAGAAAAAAATTTCCAACAATTTTATTAAAGAATTCAGTACCATTGTCAGTTCTAAACACTTGTATTTGGGTGTTAAATTGTGTCTGCACCAATTTACAAAAGTTTTGAATTATTTGACCTACCTTTGTTTTTTCTTTCAACAAGTATACCCAACAAAGTCTAGTATGATCATCTGTGAACGTGATAAACCATTTTTTGTTGGATAAAGTACTTGTTCGATTAGGCCCCCAAACATCACTATGAATCATTGAAAAAGGTTTTGAAGGTTTATAAGATTGAATTGGAAAAGCACTTCGATGATGTTTAGCAAACTCACAAACCTCAAATGGAAGTGAAGAAATGTCTTGTTCAACAAAAAGTTTAGGAAACAATGAACTTAAATACTTAAAACTAGGGTGGCCTAATCTTAAATGCCACAACATAATGTCATTCTTATTATTTTAAACAAAAAAAGATTTACAGGAGAAGAACTTATTGGTCCAAATTGATGTCTGGTTTTTGGTTCATCTTCCAAGTAGTAGAGTCCACCACTTTCCTCAGCAGTGCCAATCATTCTCCCCGAGATCAAATCCTGAAAAACACAATGAGTATCAAAGAAATGAGCTTGACATTTTTTATTTGTTGTTAGCTTACTGACAGATAATAAGTTGCAAGATAAATTTGGGACATGTAACACATCTTGGATGGTTAGTAACGAAGACAAAACAATAGAACTTTTTCCTGCCACGGCTGAAAGCGAGCCATCAACTATTCTAATTTTGGAATTTCCTGCACATGGTTTATATGAAGAAAATAAACTGGATTCACCGGTCATATTATCGGTGGCTCCAGAATCAACGATCCATGTACGATTAGGAATAACTCTAAGATGAGCTGATTTTGGGAAGTTACCTTTCTGGGCTATGGAGCATGAAGGTGTTTGAGACTCGAGGAGTTTGTACATTTGGTCTAGTTGTTCCTTAGTGAATGGAAATGCATTTAGGGAAGACTGTGGCTCTTGATCAGAAGTTGCTTGAAGTGCACGACCCTCACCCTTCTTTTTACAATTAGGAGGCTTTCCATGAAGTAAATTTCTTGTGTGTGATAGCACCAGAGTTTACAGTGATCACACCAGAGTTTACCATATTTCTTGCTGTCTTTATTGAAGATGTTTGTGACAAGGGTAGAACCATCAGTTGCTGAGTTTGGCTTTTCCATCATCACTCTTTGTCTAGCCTCCTCCCTTCTGATTTCTGAAAAAGTTTCTCGGATGGTTGGCAGAGGATTATTTCCAAGAATTCTACCTCTTCATCCAGTTCCTTGTTGAGACCAGCAAGAAAAATAAAGACACGATCGTTCTCCTGTGTCTTAATAAACTGAACATTGTCTTCAGTACACCTCCAGTTATAATCATAGCACTGATCTAACTCTTGCCAAAGGGCCATCAATTCATTATGGGTTGCTTGTGCCATGTATTAAAATCAGCTTGCCTTTCTGCCTCTTCTCTATCATGCAGAGCAACTTTATATTTTTCAACAAATTCCTTTAATTTAGTTTTCTTACATACATATTTGTCAAAAAACGAATTGATGCTCTCCGATCTCTGAGTTGTAGACATGCCACCAAAAAATGTATCCTTCATGTAAATAGGAACCCAATGTTCACGTTCTTTGTACAAAGACTGAAGCCACTCATCCTCCAATAGCTGGAACTTTTCTACCATTTCTTGCCATTTATCTTCAAATTGCTTTTTTGACCAAGACCTATAGATACATGAAGTCAAATGTTTCTTGAAGTCTTCATTATTTCGTAACACATGACTAAGCTTCTCAGGCACCTTTCTAAGTATATGCCAAAGACAAAATCGATGTCGTGTATTTGGAAAGACCTCTGTTATAACTACTTTCATTGCTCTGTCTTGATCAGTTATTATTGCATTTGGAGGAGTTCCACCCATTGCTCTAAGCCATGTTTTCATCAACCATATGAAAGTATTTGAGGTTTCATCCGCTAGTAATGCACAACCAAGGAGCCTTGACTGAAAGTGATTGTTTACACCAATAAAAGGAGCAAATGGCATTTTGTACTTATTTGTGATATATGTTGTATCAAATGATATCACATCACCAAACACTTGATAATCTTCTCTACCTTTTGCATCCACCCAAAATACATTTTTCACACGATTCTCATCATCCAAATCAATTGCATAAAAGAATCTTGGATTTTCTTCTTGCATAGCCATAAAACACTCCAACATTGCATTTGCATCGCCTGATTCTAAAGATAAACGACGTCTTTTATCTAAATGATTTCTAACATCCTTCTCCAAGCAACCAATATTTTCATATCCACCATGTTGTTTGACCAATGATGCATAAATTTTGGTTGTCTTCACTCCAACAGTTTGCATACTTTCAATATAACTCTTTTGAGCTTTATTGATTCGTCTATGGCAGGGAAAATAATGTGCATGTGCTGGAAAAAGCTCATGATTGTGCTCTTTAATGAAGTTGTGAACAATCCATTTCCCATCAGACCTTCTTTTTATACGCAAGTAAGCCTCACATTCCACTTTTAAACAAGGATGTGGATTAATTGCAGAGGATTCTCGCTTTTTTCCATACCTCGTGCGAACATATTTTACATCAATAAATTCTTTAGAAACCTTTGAACGGCGACTAGTTTTGATGGAAATCCCAAACCCATTAAATTTTGCATAGTCAGCATAGAATGAATAAGCAATTTCTTGTGACTCAAATTCCATTCCTATGTATGGTTCTTGACTTTCATTAGCATTTGAATCACTAACATGTGAATCATTGTTAACATGTGAAACAACTACATGCTCTCTGTTTTCTTCAATAATAAGTTGTCCATCCTCATCAACAACTTCCATTAATTCCTAATATTTCAAAAATATATACATGTGTGAAAGAAAAAACTATAAGTTTGAGAAACGAGACACTAAAATGCAGGCTCGTATAGAAATAAAATGAAGTGCTTTAAGAAAGTTTAATTGCAGAGAAGGAAAATAAATAAATAAAACAGCAAGAACAAACATTGAAACAAGTATTTAGATGTTGTATAAAATGTCCCATAGTTACCTTAATAAGCAGGAGCTATGACTTCTTTTAATAGAAGAATCAGATGTTGCACCAAGTGTGTGGAAGATGAAGGGATGGAAAAAAAATTCAATGGAGAGTGGAGAAGATGAGTAGTTTCCGTGAGAAAATGTGGAAGGTGGTGAGATTAATGGATTCCAAATAATTATAATAAATAAATAAAAGTTAAAATCTCTCATATTTTCATGAACAGGTAGCAAGTAAATGATTTAAAAAGAGGTGATGATGTGACCCAATAAATGGTAGTGTATTGAAAGAGTGTGTTAATGGGTGTGACCATAACACCACTCTTACAATTTATATACGTTAGCATAATAGAAAACACATATCACACAAACGGGCGGGAGTGGTTATGGTGCATAAGTCCTTCCTTATGCACCATGCATAAGTCCTTGCTTATGCACCATGCATAAGCTTGCTATGTACACCTCCATCCATTGCTACGTACACCCCATCTGGTTGCTTCAGCCCAACCTAATTGCTTAGCACACCTCTACCATTGTGTTATATACCCCATGCCAAACATAATTGCTTCGTACACCCCTCCATTTCTTCATACACCCTCATGCCCAACATAATTGCTTCATACACCCCTCCATTTCTTCATATACCCCCGTGCCCAACATAATTGCTTCGCACACCCCCCATTTTGTCATACACCCCTCAGTCCAACATAATTGCATCGAACACCCCTCCAATTTAGTCATACACCCCCAAGCCCAACATAATTGCTTAGCGCACCCCCGCATTTTTTCTTCTTCTTTTTCTCCCTAGATTTCTTGCGAGCCCTTGTTTTTCTCCCCCGGATTTTTAGCGCACCCCCAATTTTTTTTTCTCCTCCAAACTTCTAGCGCACCCCGCCCAAATTTCTAGCGCACCCCCCATTTCCAATTAAATAATAATTTTTGTTCCTTTTGAAGTATATATTGTAAGAATCCATTTTTAATTAATTGTGTTGGATGATTATATAGTCATATTTTAATTTAAAATTACATACTAAAACATGTACTGTAATTATGGTTTTATTTATTACAATTAACATAAATCATCGGACGAAACCATTGGTCTTTTGTTTTATTACAAAATCATTAGAAAATTATTTTACAATACAAATGCTCCACATTGTCTAGAATAATGGTTTCAGTGTATAACATCTTGAAACCAAATAACAAGACTAATGATTTCAGTGTATAACGCTATGAAACCATTTAACTAGAATAATGGTTTAAGTGTATAACGGTATGAAACCATTTGACTAGACAAATGGTTTCAGTGTATAACATCTTGAAACCAAATAACAAGACTAATGGTTTCAGTGTATAACGCTATGAAACCATTTAACTAGACTAATAGTTTCAGTGTATAACGGTATTAAACCATTTAACTAGACAAATGGTTTCAGTGTATAACATGTTGAAACCAATTAACAAGACTAATGGTTTCAGTGTATAACATCTTGGACTAATGCTCATATAAAACCATTTAACTATAATAATGGTTTCAGTTTATAACACCATGAAACCATTTAACTAGACTAATGATTTCAGTGTATAACGGTATGAAACCATTTTTTGTGTGGAATAGTTTCAAAGAGTTGTACTCCAAAATCATTCGATGTACTTAATATTTTTATATGTACTCCAACACTCAATTAGTCATTCACTCTATCAAAACAAAAGTCTACTACTCATCTTATCAGTATCCCAACCCAATTAACTTGATTTTAATTTACCGACGAAAGTAGATATTTTAATTCAACTTGATTAATAAAAATTGTGAAATAAATTTAAATTCTTAAGAGGATATAAAACCAGAGAGAGTGAGCTATCCACATCTGTTCCAAATAATTCATAATACCCTAAATAAAATTTTGGGAAAATTTTATTAATACCTGATATTTATAAAAGCATATTTACCTCATTTAATTAACTAAAAATAGTTTCAGGTCTCAGAAAAATACCTAAATGGTCCCAAAATTCCCAGAAAATTATTTACTATTTTTCTGTAAAAAAAATAAAAAATTTGGAGTCTCCTTGGCCTCGCACGCGCCCCCACGCGGCGCGTCACTGTTCATCATCACTCTCACCCGTTTTATGCAAAAACGGGTCGCACGACCCAGTTCATCGACCTGGTTCGTTCTCCCTCAATACTCAACGAAACTCGACGTTCTTTATACCGTTTTGATCGTCGTTCGATATTAGGAAGGTTATCGGTATTAGTTTTCGAAATCGGCGATCGAATCGCATAAAAAATGTGGCCGAAATTGAGCGAGCAAAAATGTGTTATGATTATTACACGTGTACAATCAATCTCATGGCTGTGAAGGACTTATGCACCATACATAATAATAGGTTTATGCATATTAACTTATGTCACATGTCACTACAAAAAAAGAACTACTTAGCCACGGTTAGTTAGCCACGGTATTGCTGATGTGGCTATTTTATCATGATTTGCCACGGGTAAACCGTGGCTAATTGAAATTAACTTATGTCACATGTGTTACTGGGGTTTAACGCATAATACTACATTGAAATTAAATGTTATGCATTTTACCGGTTGGGTATCAATTGTGTGTCATGTGTAAAAAGTTCCGTGTCATGCGATTTCATAAACCAACCGTTGTAACTTTTCACAGGTCGCTGATGCGTCTATATACATTTTATTCATTTATTCACCAGTTTTAAATGAATTTCCATTGGGAACTTATTTACCAAACAAAGTCTAATTAAAATCTACCGATCGTTAGTTGGTTCAGTGGTGATTAACGCTGAACTTGGTAGGGAGGACCACGGTTCAATCCCCGCAACTGGGAGAAGGAGGGGGCTGAAACCACTTGATGCCAGAACTGACCCCCGAACCAGATTAAACTGGTGTTGAATACAAAAAAAAAAAAAATAGTCCAATTAAAATCTTACAATAAAAAAATAAAATAAAAGTCGAATTAAAATCTCACTCAAATTAAAATAATAAATAAAATTCAAATTCAAATGGAGGCTCTAACGGTCACATTTGCCAACGTGTCACCGCTCAAAGAACCAAAAACGCAATATAAAATCCCACAATCTCTCGTTCTCTCTTCATTCATTCACCACTTTACCCTATTCCGCGTTTATCTGTCTGAATCGCCGCTTCAAAACACCTTGTTTTGTTTTTTGATCTCAAATCTCATCCATGGATTTCCACACCCTTTCTAGAAGAGAGCTTCAAACCCTATGCAAGAAGAACAAGATTCCAGCCAATATCACCAATGTGGCCATGGCTGACGCTCTCTCAGCTCTTCCTCAAGTAAATCTTTCTCCATTTTCTCTCTTTTTTCGATGCATTTCTTCGTTTAATTTCTTTGTTTATATGTTTCTATTTGTCTTCGTTCAAATATCAGTGTGTTTTTAATTTTTGAAAGGTGCGACTGTTTTTTAGATTCAGATTCCTTCTTGAATTGTTATTATAGGAAATCAATTAGGGCTTTTCATTTTAGGGTTTATCAATTTAGACTTTATTCTTGATTTCATTGGATTAATTGTTGAAACTTAATACTAATGTATTGATTCCATGTTTCATTTGATTTGAAAAATCAGAAACCCTTATTTGAATTTGTGAAGATGGCAAGTTATGAATATTTTATTTTTTCTTTTATTTTTAGAAAAATTGAATCAAAATATTTGGTCTGAACTGTTTCATAGGTTGAGGGATTGGCTGAGATTTTGAATCCAAGGGAAGGTGGTGATGTTGGTACCCCAGCTGTTCAACCTCGTACGGCTTGTAGAACTTCAACTCAAAGGAAACCAGTGAAAGAACCACAAACTGCCGCTAATGTGCCTGTCACTCCCGCGGTTGTGCTGAGTAGCAGGAGAAGGGCTCCTGCAGTTTATACTCGCAGAAAGAAGGAAGTGATTGTGGTAGAAGATGATGTAGATGCTGATACGAATGAGGTCCAAGGAAAGCCAGTGGATGTGGCTAAAACTCCTGCTGTAGCTCCCACCAGTAGGTCAAGGGCTGGTGGCCGTTCCCTTCGCAACAAAACTGAGATCCCTGATGGAACTTCAGTGCAGAAAGCATATAGCACCAGGAGATCCGTGAGATTGCTGGGGAGCAGCTTGTCAAAAATGAGCTTGGTGGAGACTGAGGAGGACACCAAACAGACCAAGATTGATGATGTTTCTGAAGAAATGAGTGGTGTCTCCCAGCATGAAGAGGCCTCAGTAGGCACTGAAAAGGGTATGCTGGGTCTCCTTATTTTAATCATTGTGATTTCTTTCTTTGTTTGCATTGTGTTTGTTTATAATTAACTATGCAATTGTGCTATCAGCAGGCACGAGTTTGCAGCCCGAATCAACTGTGGTTTCTCGGAACACAGATGAAGTCGAAGTTTCCTCTATAAACAAAGCTGACTGTGAAAGCCAATCACATGTTTCTGGCCCAGAAATGAAATCTACTTATGCAGGGGATGTGTTGCAGGCTGAACCAGAAGAGGAGATTTCGGAGGAAGTCAATCATGTAGAGGCTGCACAGGAGCACCCAGGTTTAAATCTGCAAGACAGTTTTGAGACATGTATTGATTTAAATGATGCAGGTTTGTTTTTCCATCTGCTGGTGGTTCTTATTTTTTGTTATTAATTATGCTCATAATAGTTTGCTTTTGTTTACTAATCGTATCACGATTTTGACCACGTTGTAGGATCTGAACAGCATGAAATAGAGAAATCTTGTGATTCTGATGAAATAGAAAATAAGGAAAGGTTTGCAGCTGAGCAAGGCAAAGATGTGGAGTTTGCTGAATCTGAAGAGGTGTCTATGGAGGTTGCTGACCATGATATTGCCCCACTGACTGTTGCTAAACCTGTTGATGCTTCTATGGATGTTGCTGAACCTGATGATGATTCTATGGAGGTTACTGACCAAGCTATTGCTCCTTTGAGTGCTGCTGAACCTGAAGATGCTTCTGTGGATGTTCCTAACCAAGAAGATGTTGCTGACTTGTCTGTTGAGTTATCCAAAGAGGCTTCTAATCAGACTCCTGATAAAGCTATTGTTGGCTTGTCTGTTGAGGCATTGAAGATAGAGGGTTCAGTTTCTGCTATTCAAGCCGACAAAGATGAAACTTCTGGTGACTTTGGAGCTGAAAATGAAAAAGAAAGCCACGAAGTTGAAAAGGTCATTGTACAACTTTCGATGCTGGATGTAGCTGTAAAGAAAGATCCGAAGGATAATGAGGAACTTGAAGCAGGAGAAGACACCGAGTCAGCTGTGGTAGCTCAAATCAATGATCAGAAGACTGGTGATACTGTGATTGAGTCAGTAGCTCAGTTAGAAACTAAGGAAAGTGCAAATGAAATTCAAGCAGTTCCAAATATTATGAAAGAAAACCTGAAGACCATTGATGCTCATAACATGAGTATGGGAGATCTTAAAAAGATGCTGAAGCAGAAGTTGGAAGGAAAATCGAACATGGCTGATAATGGTAATGATGATGTTCATAATATGAGTATACGTGGTCTCAAAAAGATGCTGAAGCAGAAGTTAGATGGAAAATCAAACATGGCTGATAATGGTGATGTTCAAATGCAGGAAGTTGAGAAGAAAAGAACAGCACTGCAAGCACTGCCACAAAATGTGAACTGTGATGCTCAAATGACTGAGTATTAGACAATTTATTGATGAGTGAAATTTAGTAATATTAGATGAAACCACTTGGAATGTGGTACTCTTTTTGGTTATAAACCCGATGAGGTCAAAATTCCAAACCTTTGGTTTGCTTCTACTTTTGTCATTTTACTTTGCAAATTTTGATGTTATTGCATTGTTACAATAAACTCCTTTTTACATGTGGTAGTATTTTTTTGTCTCTTTTTTCCCAGCCAATTTTTGCGGCACTCTTTTATGCTACAAATTAAGTGTTCTATTTATTTATTTTATGGTAATTAAATCTACATGAACTAGGACGGAAAAAAAAAAAAAATTCAACTTTTATGCTACAAATTAAAATCTACATGAACTAGGACGAAAAAAAAAAAAAAATTTGAACTTTTATAAACAGTAAACTACAGCTCTATTTTAGAAGACAAATAAGTTAGCTTATATCTTATAGTTTTTAGTTTATAAGTCAAAAGTTTTGTTTGGTAACAATTTTTAAAAAAGAGCTTATAGTTTATTTTACTAGTTTTTAGCTTATTTTTCAAATGTTATTTCAAGTAGCTTAAGAGCTTATAGCTTATCATATACTTGTAAGATAATTTCAACTGTTAATTTTATCAAACAATACAAATTTAATCAACTAGCTAAGCTATCTATTATAAGCTCATCCGTTACTTTTTACCAAATGGATGCTTATAAAAAAAAAACCATAATCTTCTATTGTTTCATGATTGAGAAAAAAAAACTTCTATTGTTTCATAAGCCCGTCCTCGTGAAGACATTTAGTGGAACAAAATAACAAATCCAAATTTCAGTAGGTGACAACTTGTCTACCCATTTCATAAAAATGGGTCAAGTGACCCATCCTATGTGTCTTATTATTAGTGGTCGAAAAAAGTGTCACTTTTATAAGGAAAGATAGAAACGAGATGATTCTCATCATTCTTATTATGATTAAAGCTATTACATCATCTATATATACATACAAGGAGGAAGGTGTAAAAAATGCAATGGAGCACTAGCTGCAGCATATTAAAGCCAATGTAACTAACTATAACAACTTGTAACAGAATTAGTTATGCTTCTAGGCTTGGATATAGATGACTTGTCCTTCAAGGCATCGTAGTGTTCTTCACTATTGTCTAATAACTTTTAATATCATTAAAATGTAATTAATTTTTAATTGTGGCAATGAAATTTTTAATAATAGTAAATTCACCCCAATGCACAGACAACTATTCCTCGTGTGAAGTGTGAGCAGCCTTGATTAATGAACATTGTGAAGAAAAAAATCTAATGAGTATATACAAATAGTCTACTAATGAACCTATTGTAAATCTTGTTTTGTTTTGCTATTCTTAACCCTAATTTTTTTACCTCTTATTTTATCCTAACATTAATTCAAATAAAATGTTAAAAAATACCTCACCAAGAATCGAACCCACAACATTTAACTCACTATGTTAAATATTTATTATTATTAGCTTCCTATTATTATTATTATTATTATTATTAATTCAAATAAAATGTTAAAAAATACCCCCTCCGTCCCATATTATAAGGGAAAAAACAAAAAACATACTTATTAAGAAAACCAAAACTTGAGAATTTGAAATATGGTTTTGTGGGTTTTTCTTGAAATAAGTTGCATGGGAAGATGTAAAAACAAATTTGATTGGTTGTTGTTTATTGAGAAAATGAGAGAGAGAAAAAATTAAATGCAATTTGCATTTAATTTTATAAGAATAAGTAAAAAAACATTCTTGAAAGTTGTTTTTCCCCTTATAATTTGGGACAAAAAAATGGTCATTTTTCCCTTATAATATGGGACGGAGGGAGTATCTCACCAAAAATCGAACTCACAACCTTTAACTCACCATATTAAATATTTATTATTATTAGCTTCCTCCTACTATTACTACTAACTAGAACTTCGACCCGTGCAGTGCACGGGTCTAATTAGCCGTAATATGAAAAAATTAAGATAAATTTGTTTTAACACTAAAACGTATATAAAAAAGTCGAGTACCATTAAGTATTAATTCGACAATAAATTTGGATAAATGTTCATACAGCAGAAATTATGGTAGATTACGAAATATTTCTTTATAGACTACATTGGAAGTTTTATTCGTATTTTCACCGTATTCGTTGATAATCAATATTTTTATCATTCTCTTTAAATAACTCTTGAAGTTGCAACATACAACTGCATGACCATGTAAAAGCACTGTCGACAAAAGATATATCCCAACATGTTTAAGAGACTGTCCCTGACTCTTATTAATATAGTCATCGCAAAAGAAAAAATTAAATGGATGCGAGTTCAATTCCCATGCTAGACAAATTTATATATATTTTTTAATATAATGGACCACATGAAAAAAGAGAGGAAAAATGAGAGGGAAAAAAAATAGGTTTAGTTAGCATTTCAGAGCAAGTTTAGAATATATATATATATATATATATATATATATATATATATATATATAATAATAATAATAATAATAATAATAAATATTTAACATGATGAGTTAAAAGTTGTGGGTTCGATTGTTGGTATTAGAAATAATAATAGTAGTAGGAAGCTAATAATAATAATAATAAATATTTAAGATGGTGAGAAAAAAATTAGGGTTAATAATAGCAAAACGGAACAAGCTTATAATATAAGAGATATTATTATTATTATTATTATTATTATTATTATTATATCTCTTATATTATAAACTTACTCCAAATTGCTAACTCTAAACTTTTTTTTCTCTCTCTCATTTTTCCTCTCTTTTTCATGTGGTCCATTATATTAAAAAAATACAAATTTGTCTAGCATGGGAATCGAACCTCCATCCCTTTAATTTTTTTTTTTGCGATGACTATATTAATAAGAGTCAGAGACAATCTCTTAAGCATGTTGGGATATATATTTTGTCGATAGTGATTTTACATGGTTAGTTGTATGTTGCAACTTCAAGAGTTATTTAAAGAGAATGATTAAAAATATTGATTAACGATGAAGACGGTGAAAATACGAATAAAACTTCCAATGTAGTCTATAAAGAAGTATTTTGTAGGCACCGTTTGACCCGTCTTTTTTTAGCTTTTTATTCTCTTTTAATCAAAAGTTAGGCCAAACACATTTTTAAAAAAGCTCTTAACCGTAAAAAATAGATTTTTTTGCAATGATCACGCTTTGATTCCTGCTGAAGGCTCTTTTTATTATTTTTTCATTTAAATATTATTAGTTCTTATTATATTTTTTAAAATTTGTTTTTTTTGGTACAAATCTTTTTTTTAAAATATATTTTACCAAACAAATTTTAGTTTAAAAATAACTTTGAAGCTAAAAAAAACAACAATTACCAAACAACTTTTGCTCTTTTTTTTAAAGATCTTCTTTTTACTTTTAGCTTTCAGATAGCTTCTGAGAACTAAAAAAGCCTTTTTAATCACTCTGTGCTAATTTGGTACCTCATTGTGATGTGATTTTCATTTCGAGTTTTGCACAGAGAGCAAAAGCTTAAGTGTGGCGGAATTTGATCAATGCATTTTAATGCACTTTTTAATCACTTTGTGCTATGGTAATTTTATGACTTCTCCTGCTAATTTGGTATTTTTATCATGTTTTGTGTTTAGTATGACCAAAGATGAATCAGAAGGAAAAATTGATCAGAAGTTGTATCGGGGTATGATTGGTTCGTTACTTTACCTCATTGCATCTAGACCAGATATTTTGTTCAGTGTATGTTTGTCTGCAAGATCCCAATCAAATCCTAGAGAATCTCATCTCACCGCTGTGAAAAGAATCTTTACGTATCTCAAAGGAACAACTAATCTTGGACTTTTTTATAAGAAATCCAATGATTTCAAGCTAGTTGGATTTGTGATGCTGATTTTGCTGGTGATAAATTAGAAAGAAAATCCACCAGTGGAAATTGTCAATTCATTGGCGAGAACCTTATTTCATGGGCAAGTAAACGACAAACCACCATAGCATTATCTACAGCAAAAGCATAATACATCTCAGCTACAAAGTGCTGCTCACAACTACTCTGGATGAAATATCAATTAGAAGATTTTAAAGTAAGCAGTACCAATATTCCTTTATATTGTGACGATACTGCAACCATTCATCTCTCTAAAAATCAAATCATGCATTCACGAGCTAAACACATTGAAATTAAGCATCACTTCATAAGAGATCATGTTCAAAAAGGAACCATTGATTTAAAGTTTATTGAAACCGAAAATCAATGGGCAGATATCTTTACAAAGCCTTTGGCAATAGAAAGATATGATTTTATAAAGAAAAACTTGAATATGACTCTTGTTGCTAATGACAAGCTAAGCTATGAATGACACTCAGACTCTGTTTGTTTCAGAAGCCATTAATTTAGAAGCTCTTGAGTACAAATGTGCATCTGAACCACTCAGACTCTGAGTCTTTTCAAATTTCAAAAATGGCTCTGACTGGCAAGTAGCCTACAACTATCTACATGTGTGTCAGTTACACAATAAATCTTCTGACTAGTGTTTGATGCTGAGTGGGTAAAGGGAAGTTAATGATGTGATTGTTAGTGCATTTTTACGAAAATAGTCTATCTCCTTCTCTGGCATTTAGTCTATAAATATATCACTTATACACTATCACACATTTTTCACTCACTACCTACACTATACCCTCAACCTTCAGAATATCTAATATCCTTTCAATCAAGATCAATGGCTTCTTCATCTCAACCTTCTACTGTTGCTACCGTTCTACCCCAAATTACAAATTTTGGTGACAATCTTGAGGTCTCTGGTAATCTCGCTACAAGAACGATCTCTTAGATTAAAATGATTCGCGAGAAGAAAATCGACTTTGAAAGTCTTTCTATCAACAACTTCAAAGTCAAAGAACTCCTCAAATCTCAAGGCATGGAACAGTACTTCAACCTTCTTGATGGTCAAATCTTTAAAAATCTCGTTCAAGAATTCTGGATGAAGGCATGAGTTTTCGATAAACAACATGCCACTGCTCAAGAAGAAGAAATAATTAGCAAAAATCCAGAAATGGCCGGCAAAACTAGAAAGGAAATGGGTCTACAACCATTCACTGAACTTGAAATTCATTCCAACATTGGGGAATTGAAAATCAAAATTCTTAAAGGGCACTTTGCAGCACTACTACGAATTACCAACTCTGGGAAACAAATCAAGAACTATGAGGAGGGCATCCGAATTCATAGAAAGACCTTAGAAAAGATTATTGCACCCACTGTCTATTCAAAAGATGGAGAAGAACTGGATAAGACGGGTCTACATGGAAAAACATGCATTCTCACTGATGAAATGTATGTTGTCTTTAGAATTTTGATTCACTCTCTTATTCCCAGATCTGGAGGAAAAGATATTGTGTCCTACCCACATCGTCATATGTTGTACTTCCTCAAAACTGGCGTTAAAATCAACTTTGTTGATCATATTTTTTCAACACTCTACAATGAAATCTCCAAGGGCATTAATTCAGACAACCCTGTCAAGATTCACATTGTCTATCCTCGTCTGTTGTCTGCTCTGTTTGAGCGTACTGATCTTGTGGATCTACTCAAACCCTACTACCCAACTCTTATTGAGTCTGAACCAATTGAAGTTTTTGATGCCCACTCCTTGAAGAATATGAAGTTCATTGCAACAGTCATTCCCAAACCACCAACTGAGTCAGAAGCAGTTCGCCAATAACTTTACTGTGGAGACCTCCCTATAATCTCCAAAGCTGATGATCTAGAAGTTATCAAGAATTTTCTTCAGCAGGTTTACCAAGACACCAACATCCTCATTCCATTATATGTTGTTCCAGAGGCTCCTGAAATGAAGACAATGCCAAAACGGAAAAGGAGTAAATCTATCAAGAAGCAATCAGAATCTTCCGCTAAGAAGCTTAGAAGTCCCTCACCTCAGAAGCCACCAAAGGTCACCCCTTCAGAACCCAGGACTCAAACTCAAACCACAGTTGATATCACAGATTCTGAAACAGATTCTGATGATAATCAGACCTTGGCTGAAGGTATTCATGGCAAAAGAAAAGCTATCTCACTCTCCAAAGCATCATCCACCTCACCTATTGCAAAGAAACCTCGCCCAACAAGAAGACTTTACAAACAACCTCCATCACCCTCTCCATCACCATCTTCGCCAAGCATTGAACCAGAAATTCCAATACACTCTCCACAGCCTCAATCCTCCCCACAAAAATTGACCATTCATTCTCAACAGTACCAGTCCTCCCCAGCCATCTCCGTCACAATCACCTAACAATGTCATCATTACCAGTCCTCCTTCCACTCCAGATCACCACATTACCCAAGAAGTTACCCCTTCCACTCCTCCTATCATACATCTGTCTACATCATCACTACTTGAATTTCTTCAACAGGATATATCACATTTGACTTATCTCAGAGACGAAGCTGTCATTCATCCAGATGATTTGTTCCATGAGTTCCACAAGATTCAAGACTATTTCCATGCCTCCATGAACGCCTTAGCTACTCAATATGTGAAGGAATCCACAACAACAACTCTTGTCAAATTCTCCCGCAGTGCTCACAAAAGAAGGATTACTGATTATCCTTTTCTTCAAGACGAACTAAGCGCTGATTTTATGGAGTTTATCATCTGCTGTCAGAAGGAACAGTTTGAAGAACAATGTAAAATATTTGAGGATGATCATCAGTTGGTCCTTTACTCAGTCACCATTGCTGAGGCTGCCACTGTTCACTGGTATCAAGATTTTGACTTTGCTGAAGAAGAACGACACATTTGTAATGCTCCAAGACATACTCAAGATGTTGAGGTTGCCACAAGTCCAAATGCTCCCTCAAGTGGTGTTAAAGAGATTCCTTGTCTGGCAAATGCTCAATATAATCCTATCGTGGTCAATAATGAAGGTCAATTATTACTCATCTATTCTGAAGAAAATGCTGCAGAGCATGATATAGCAAAGGTTAATCAGCCAATCTTACAGGTTCCTGTTGGACCTTCTGATGCTACATTACAGCCAGACTGGATGCACAAGAAGCAACGCAACGTGAAATGAAGCAATCTATTACCTCTCTTGTGGACTCTCACTCAGAAATGAAAAGACTACTTGCCTTGATCCTTGCTAGACAACAACCACCTAACTCTTAATTGCTTGTTACTTGTTATGTTTGTGCACTCTTAGTTAATCTGTTATGTTGTTATCTATTTTCTTTATGTATAACTTTATCTATTTTCTTTGTGCAATCTTATTTGTTATGCTGCTATGTTTCTGCGTGATTACTTTGTTTATCTTTTTGATTGATGCCAAAAGGGGGAGTAAGAGCACTATTAATTGCGTAAAATATATGCCTAATACTCTGAAACTCTAGTGAATCAAATTTAAAATTTGTTATTCTTTTGCGCTTATTTTGAAAAAGGGGAAATAATTATAATCCAATAGAACAAATTCTCATATGTAGATTCTGAGACAACTTGCGAACTTGTCTTGTATCTATATGACATAGGGGGAGAACTTGCAAACCTCTCTTCTGAATGTCAAGTATGATATTTTGATCTTAAGATATAATGATTGTTTCTTAAAATGTCTTAATTAATCATGGACAAACTTAGGGGGAGCTTACAAACCTAACCCTATAGTGTGTCTGACTCAGGGGGAGCTTGCAAAACTCATAAACCTGATAAGAACATGATAAATTAATTCAACAACAATTGACAATTAATACTTATGTTTGTCATCATCAAAAAGGGGGAGATTGTTGGAACAAAAATGGTTCTTAGAACAAACCTCAAGAACTTGATAGAGTTTTGATGATAACAAAGTATTAATATGCAATTGAAGAACACTAATGATCTCAAATGAAACTGTGCAGTTAAACCAAGAAAATAGATTCTGAGAAGCACAAAGAAGAATACAAGCATCTGAAAGCATTCAGGAGTTCTGAGAGAACTAATTCTGAAGGAATCCAATCAGAAGCTACAAGTGTCTCAGAAAAGCAAGTATGAAGTTAACAAAGAAGATAGAATCTGAGAAGCTCAAAGCAAATCTATGTGCATCTGGAAGCATTCAGAAGTTCTGAATGAATCAAGTCTGAAGAAGGTCTATCAGAAGCCACAAGAGTCTCGAAAGAAAAAGAATGATCAAGAAGCAAGAAGAGTCTGTCAGAAGCAATTTGAGTGTACTCTCCGAAGCTACACAAGAATAATCAAAACATGTAAATCTGATGGAATCAAGTCTGGATATGTTCTCCCTCAAGCTTAAACTACACAAGGACGAAATGGATGTTGAATGTGTCCGTCCTACAAGTCAAGAAAGGGAATATCAAGACAACGGTATTATTATTACCTCTTCTATGCAAAGGAACTATCTTCGAGAACCAGAAAAGCAGAATCAGTTCGTCATTTATGGAATAAGTTAAAATATGGTCTGAGCACCTTTTTGTAACGGGCAAACTGATCTTCTACAACGGTCTTATTTTCAAATGTCTCTATTTGTAATGCCTATAAATACAAGACATCTTTGAATTAAGATTGCGGGTTGATTGAAGGGAATAACTTCGAAAAGGAGCTAAAAACTCAGAAGCTGTACACAACAGAAAGAAAGAAAGTGTTCATTCAACCAAAGAACGTAATAGCAAATATCTGCACAAGACTTGAACTCAAGATCTTCATTCAACGTCAAAGTTATCTGTTTTGATAACATTTGTAAGAGTTAGTCATAGGTGCATAATTGTAAACAATCTTATTGTATAAGATTAAAAGTCTCTTGCCTGCGTGCTTGAGCATTGTGAAGTCTCTTGCCTGCGTGCTTGAGCATTGTGAAGTCTCTTGCTGTGTGATCTGGAGCAAATTAGAGTAAGACTCCTGCTGTGTGATCTGGAGCATCTGTGGAAGTCTCCTGCTATGTGATCTGGAGCAAATTAGAGTTAGGGGTGTGCATGGTAATGAACCGAACCAAACTTGAACCAAATATATGGTTCATGAACCAAACCAAAACCACTTTCATTTAAAACCGATTTATTTTATAAAACAAATTCAATTTAGTTTAAAACTGGTTTACAATAAAAACCAATTAGTATTTTGATTCAATTTTTTGCTTCTCTATCCTCTATGACTTTGGTTTACTTCATTCATATCCAGTTTGCAAAAATTATTTTCTAAAAATCCATTTTTCAATTTTTTTGAGAAAAACATTTTTGATTTTTTTTTGAAAAAAACGTTCTCAAAATTTTCGAGGAAAAATTTTCGATCTTAGTTAAAAACATTTTCCGGTTTTTTCGGAAAAACTTTCCGATTTTTTTCCGGAAAAAATGTTCCCGAATTTTTCGAGGAAAAAAGTTTCGCTTTCAGATAAAAACAATTCCAAAGTTTTTTCCGGTAAAAAATATCCCGATTTTTTCGGAAAATTTTCAGATTTTTTTTCGGGATAAAATTTCGATATTTTTTCCATAAATAAAGTTTACGATATTTTTATCTCTTTTATCGGATAAAATTTCCGATTTTTTCCGGAAAAATTTTGCTATCTTTTTTTGGGAAAAAATATAAATCTTTTTTTCGCGAAAAAACTTTCTAATATTTATTCGGAAAAAAGTTCCCGATTTTTTTCGTAAAAATTTTCCGATATTTTTTCGAGAAAACAATTCGATATTTTTTCGGAAAAAAAATTCCCGATTTTTTCCGGAAAAAAATCCCTATTTTTTTACGGGAAAAACTTTCCGATATTTATTCGGAAAAAAGTTCCCGATATTTTTTTCAGAAAAAAACTTTCCAATTTTTTCCGGAAAAAAAATTCCAGATTTTTTCCGGAAAAAGTTTCCTATTTTTTTTCGGGAAAAAAACTTTCCGATATATTTTCGGAAAAAAAGTTCCGGGTTTTTTCGGAAAAAGTTTCCGATCTTGTTTGGGGGAAAAATTTCGATATTTTTTCGAAAAAACAGCTTCCGATCTTTTTACGGGAAAATTTTTGATATTTTTTCAAAAAAAAAGTTTCCGATCTTTTTTCGGAGAAAAAGTTCCCAAATTTTTCGAGGAAAAAAGTTTTCGATATTTTTTGGGAAAACATTGCAATATTTTTTCAAAAAATCTTTTTTCAAATTTCGATATTTGTTTCGGAAAAAAAGTTTTCGATCTTTCTTCGGTAAAAAATTTTCAAATTATTAATGTTGGTGAAAATTGATTTTGGGAGGTGTGAAAAGTATGGTTAACCATAACTGATCCATATAATTCAGTTTGGTTTCCAATTTTTTTTTTTGTTACCAATTTGGTTATTGGTTTTTTTTTCATCTTTAAACTGGACTTCTAAAAACTGGTTCTATTTGGATACTAATTTGGTTCAAAGGAACCAATTTATTTGCACACCCCTAAATTTAGAGTAAGACTCCTGCTGTGTGATATGGAGCATCTTTTGAAGTCTCTTGCTTGTGTGCTTGAGCAAATTGTGTAATCTTTGTGATTATAGTGAAATCTCTTGTTGAAGAACAAGGGGACTGGAGTACTCTCAGGTTGTGAGGGGAATCAGTATAAAATCTTTGTGTGTTCTCTCTGTCTCTTTCATCCTCTCAATCTTGCTTCTGACCTTATTGTGTGTTTGAGTAATCCGCTGCCAAAATAGACTCTGATAGATTTTGTAATCTTGAAGAAAATTTTAAATCCTCAAAACACAATTCAAACCCCCCCCTTTCTTGTGTTTTTCACACCTTCACCACAATGAGTTTTTAGACCAAGAAAGGTGAATTCGCCAAAGTCATGTACTTGTCAAATCTGGTCTAACTCGCTATATTCAAACTTAAATTGTTAGCAGTGTTTTAAAAACCGGACCGGTCATCGAACCGGTGAGGGTACTGGGTCACTGGTTCATTGGTCGAACCATCGGGTCACTGGTTGAACCGCATGCATAAACCGCATCAAACCGGATAAACCGGAGGAATGAACCGGTCTCTTTAATAAAATTATATAGCTATTAAACCGATCGAACATGATGACTCGATCTCTTAAAAAGTTAATGACAACTAAAAATTTAAAAAATTTAAAATGTCATAATGTCGCAACTCACAAGTTCTTAAATTCAAATCTTAAATATTGTCACCACGCACTATAAAATAGTACAAATTACAAAACCAAATAGATTTTAAAAAAAGTCTAGTTGCAACATAATCTAATCGCAATATAAACGAAATAACAAAGTCTAATAATAAATTTAATTCCAAGGAGACATATTTGTTTCCGACACTATTTGTTTTAGTTTAGTTTTTTTTATTTACTTTTAAAAACAAAATTATGTAAGAAAAATAACGTCATTTTGATTTTTTTAAAAAAAAAAAAAGCAGACGCAATCAAACCGGCGGTTCGCCGGTTTTTCCGGTTTTTAGCGGTTCACTCCGGTTTAACTACATGCCCGGTCCAACATTTGAACCAGACCGGCTACCCCTCCGGTTCACGGTTCAACCGGTCCGACCGGCCGGTTCGGTCCGGTTTTTAAAACACTGATTGTTAGTTGCCCGTGCCCAACTATAAGGACTCAAGTAATACCCAAACTTAAATGCAATTTTGGTCCCCTTATTTTTACATTTTTTAACTTTTGATCCCCTATTTTAAAACTCAGCTTTTTGGTCCTCTACTTTAAAAAATCAACATTTTTTTTAGTCCTCCTATCAATTTTTGGACGTACTGAATAAGTTCTACTACTAATTTTTGGACGTACTGAATACCAACAAATGAATCTTCAAAAGCCATCTTAATTGGTTTCATAGATATCTCAAAAAATAACAAGAACAAAAAACTTCAATCTTTGAACGTACTGAATAAGTTATACAGTACTAATTTAGAACGTTTCCTTCACGTAGCTTATAAGCAGCTTAGCTGACTAGTATGCCTAAATATTTAATGGAGACTGACTAATTAGCATTCTTGTAATTAAGCATATCATATGGCCATCATCTCATGTGATTTTACCAAACTAAAAAATGGTCTGATTGAAACCAATTCAACAACGTACATAACATAACCATTAATTTCCCTAGAGTAATTGACGGAACTAAAAGTCTTGGTTATTGGAGGACCTCCCTGCAATTAATAAAAATAATATAGTACTATCATTGGCTTCTTCTTATGCATATAAATATGGACTTGCAGTTGTAGTAAAATATGTCCGAGTTTATACTTGATTTATATTTTGGTATAATATTCATCAAGCATTATATACATATTCTCTAAAGAAATCATGTCTATCATTTTTCTTCTTGTTGGTATACTGTCCATTGGACTAAAATTTAAAGGTTCATATCTCTTCCTTAATATTAGTATATAGGCCTAATGCAGTGTTCTTTTAAGTTTTACGTTTATATTAGATAAGTTTTTCTAGTTATTAGATAAGTCCTTTAAGTTTTACGTTTGCATCAGATATGTTTTTATGATACAAATATAAAACTTAAAGGATCTATTTGATACAAACATAAAACTTAAACTTAAAGACCTTTAGATGCATTTTTCCTAGTATATATTGTATACTTTGTATTGCATTATAGATTTCAATTATTTCCTTTGCATTATATATTTTAATATGTTTAATAGGTCTAAATCACAGTCAAAAGATTACAAAAATGTTCATATTTATTTTTTTTGTTTACGATGTTGACAATGAAGATTGAACCTAGAACATAATATATACTACATAAATCTCTCACCACTAGACCAAATGTAGTGGCTTATGTTCATATTTAATTTTGTTTATATATTTTTATGTATATGATTTAAATTATATTAATGTGAGCATTAACATAATTGTTTAAATATTTATTTATGCATGCACTCTTTTTCATGAACATATATTTTTTTTTTAGCTAATGTAATGCAGATAGTGAATTAATTTTGGGGTTAGTGGAATTCAATGGCAAAATATTTTACTTTATTTTAATTCCGGATTAAGTTATCGTGATTCGTGATGCCTTCACAGAAATCATTTTTGTTATATTTAGCATTATTGTTGTAAATATATTTTTCCTTTCAAAGTTTTTAAGACTCAAAAGTTTTCCTTTCAAATTTCATAACTATAGTTTTTAAGACTCAAGTTTTCCTTTCAAATTTCATAACTATGCATAGGTCGCTAGCTTTCAAGTTAATTAACTCTAGACACAAAAGCAATTCTATTTGCACCACACGTGGAACTAAACATAAGCCTAAAATGAAATTTAATGTTAAATTTGCTAACAAATCCCCCTAACTAACTAACTAAGACTAAAATTTGTTGTTAATTATTTTTAACTTATTATTATGCAGGTGTGCAATCTGTAGGAGTGTGCTATGGAGTGAATGGCAATAATCTACCATCAAGGCAAGAAGTTGTGGATTTATATAAATCAAATGGCATTAACCAAATGCGCATATACTACCCAGATGAACAAGCCCTTCAAGCCCTTAGAGGTTCCAACATAGAATTGATTCTTGATGTGGCTAAGGAAACTCTTTCATCTCTAACAAATGCCAATGAAGCCACAAATTGGGTTAACAAATATGTGACACCCTATGCACAAGATGTAAAAATTAAGTACATCACTGTTGGAAATGAAATTCACCCTAGTGACAATGAAGCCCAATCCATTCTCCCTGCCTTGCAAAACATTCAAAATGCAATTTCATCAGCCAATTTACAAGACCAAATCAAGGTGTCAATAGCAATTGACATGTCTTTGATTGGTAAATCATATCCACCCAATGATGGTGTTTTTAGTGACCAAGCAAAATCATATATTCAACCAATAATTGACTTCCTAGTGAGCAGTGGAGCACCCCTTCTTGCTAATGTGTATCCATATTTTGCTTATATCGGTGATAAACAAAGCATTTCTCTTGACTATGCTCTTTTTAAGCAACAAGGAAACAATGATGTTGGGTACCAAAACCTCTTTGATGCCCAATTAGATTCGGTATATGCCGCTCTTGAGAAAGTTGGAGGTTCGAATGTCAAGATAATTGTGTCCGAGAGTGGGTGGCCATCTGCCGGCGAAGATAGCGCCACAACCGACAATGCTAAAACATATTATACTAATTTGATCAATCATGTTAAGAGTGGGAATGGGACTCCGAAAAGGCCCGGTGCAATTGAGACTTACTTGTTTGCCATGTTTGATGAAAATCAGAAGACTGGTGCAGCAACTGAACAACATTTTGGTGTCTTCAATCCCGACAAATCACCTAAATATCAAATAAATTTCAATTGAATAAATTGGTAATTTTAAAAAATATATATAGCTCAAATAAATTAGTAAGTTAAAAAAAAAAATATAGCTAAATATACTTTACTAGGTACGAATAATTGTGCTAACAGGTGCACATGTTGTTGTTTGCTTGTTCCTATTTATATTAACTAGATATCATGCGGGTGCGTTCCCACGGGACATATGTATTTTATAAATTTGGTATTATATTTGTGATTATTTTTGACAAAAATAATAATTACATTAGTGTTATGTTGTTAATTTTGAATGACTCCATATATTATATAAATTTGAAGATATCATACAATATCAGAAATACAACATTACAAATTTAGAAATTTTCTACCGTAAAAAAAAAAATTTAGAAATTTTCTCTATCTACTACATTTGAAGTAGTGTCTGTATATTTGACATCATCATCGGTCAACAAAATCTTTAAACCCTATTTTGACGTAACTCTTGTTATTGCAACATATAATTGATCATGTGAAAATACTAATTATGGGAGATAGACCCTAACATATTTCAACAACTGCATGTCCCCGACTCTTGTTAATAGTAGTGACAAATGATATAGCTATAGGAAATTGTCGACGTTGAAATTTCAAAGGAATTCTTAAATCAAATAGTGTTAATGATAATCTCGAAATAAAATTTTTGTCACCAATATTACTTTCTCGGTTTCCCTTCCAAAAACTACTTACCCATCCATGTCACCAATCTTTGACCTGTGCGATGGGTCTAGCAGATATAATATTATTCATTCAAAAAAAATATATATAAAAAAAACTATTTATTTGTTTACGTTTGCTAAATAACTAATGTATTTGATCTATAATATAAAGCAAAATACATCAATTATTTAATAAATATGGTGGGATTATTTATTTCTTGTAAATTTACAAAAATACCTCTGTAAATCAATATTTATTAGTTGTATAAAAAATTAAACAATCAAATTAATAAGATGAAAGATTTTTAGTCAAATTATATAATTATATAACTACTGTATTTATATTCACATTTTCCATTTTCAAAAACTAAAATTTGGGTTCCTATATTATAGTGCACTTTTCTAAATACCTAAATAAATTTCCTTTATTTAAAGCATTTTTAGTGTTTCTGCTTCTGCTAAAAAAAACACTGTTTTGATACTAATTTTCTAATCCTTCAATCTCACATTTTTAATACTATATTTTGTTGGAAAATTATATAAGGAAGAGGTACAAATGATCAAACCACATCTTGTTGACAAAATAGTACTTATATCTAAAATTATATAAGAAAGATGAATTGAATAAAAAAAAGTCATATATTGTTAATACCCTGTTTCTAATTTAGGGCCCATTTAGATAATCTTATGTTAATTGCTAAATTTTCATTAATAAAAATTCTCATTTCATAAGTTGTTTTTTCATAAATTATCTTGACAAACTTATAAATAATATTTATTTGCATAAACTTAAAAATAAGTCAATTCAAATGCCTTAGTTTGTGTTCGATATCAGTAGAAAATGTCAAAATTGATATCTCATGTCAAACATGATGTTGATAAAGATATAGTACATGTTTGGCTATTGTTCTACAAATATGATGTTGCTTAAACGTGAGTTCTACAAATATGTTCTTTCTTAATCTCATAAAAAAAAAATTCAAATCATATGTAAACTTAAATTTGAAGACATGTATATTAAGGACGGTGCTCAACTTTTCCCATTACCACAAATAGTACTTTGAAAATAGTACATTTTTCTTCTTTCCGAAGAAACTACACTTTCGCCTTTTTCAGCTTGCTCATTTTAAGTTTTTTTTTTTTTTTTTTTTGACAAGCAAAAATGGATTTTATTAATAATAACAAGAAGTTCTAAGTTCTGGTTAGAATTTTTGCTTTTTCTAAATTGGTCCTTTATGTTATATTATGTTTGTATTGTTTGTTAGCATTTAAGTTGTGTTTAATTATGTTTGTGATCCTTTAAGTTTGATTATTTTTTTGGTGTATCATTAAGTGATAGGGTTCAATCCCAACCGCGCAATCAAGTTGATTGGCATAGCTACTTCACAAAGTGGAGGAGGTTAATGTCGGTTTTTTTTTTACAAAAAGAAATCGATAATGTACATGTGCATCGATAGTTGTCTACCGAAATTCAAGAAATGTAGATTGTTTAGAGTTTGATGGATGTTTTCTGAATAATTACTATAAGGGCATATTCTTGTAGCAGTGCCGCCGAAAGACTCAAATGACTAGATGTTTTCAATTGCACCGGTCGTTGTTGAAACTAACGGTGCAAATAGAATGTAATCATAATGGTTTATTTGGAAAGGAAAAAAACTTAAAAGGATCAATTTGAAAAATTGGTCAAACTTAAAAACCGCAAACATAATTTTTCCTAGTTTAAATGAAGAAAAATACTGCTTATTTCTAATGGTGAGCAAAATAATCTGGCAGCTTAAACCAGAAAGATGGACCTTGTTATAATAAGCTGAGTATCTTTCTGGAAATAGCCAATGGCTTTGAGTTCTGTTTATAGAGCCTGCATTTTATGATTAAAACATGAATAGTAACAGAAAGATGAATTTGTTGTTATAGAGCCTGCAATTTACATGATATATATATGTTATATTGTAAGAGTGAATCCACTCTCTCCCTTCTCTCAAGTGTTGAGAGATAAATAAATGTTATCGTAAAAATAACGTATACAGTTGACCAAATAGAAATATTTATGTATTCTGACTACTTTCTCTGTGTGCGTACTTTCTCACCTCTTGCTCGTCTTGAAAACTCTTGGATCTTACGATCATGGTCTTTGAGCATCTGATCCATATTGTTTGAAGCCAGTAATGGACCTGACATGTATATCTTGTTTCCGCTGGATCCATGTCCATCCTGAAATACAGCCCCACATAGTATTGAGTTATTCAGCAAAGATAAAGACACGAGTGGTTTTTAAATATAACATGAGAGTTGCTCGTGTAAAACGAGAGGATCCGAATCCTTATACATGCAAGGGAAAAGTTTTACTACCGAACATTTAGAATTTGTAAAGAAAAACAACAAATAAATAGTAATAACTAACCGGAGTTGATTTTTCGGTTGGGACTCTTCTATTTACAATTTGACTGTGATCAACGATTCGTTTTTTATCCCGCCTTCTTCTTGACTCAGATCCATTAGTCGCTTCTACGGATCTTCTTACTTCAATTGGTTTTCTGTGGAGAAAGGGAACTGGTTTTGGCTCCTGATCTTCAGACAACAAAGTCCTAGATGCTACAAGCCCGGATAGTTTTGCTAGGTTCACTCTGTTTGAAACAGGAGGCCCATGATCAACTTCCTTCACGCCCCTGGGCCAGCCAGAACCAGGAACCAATGGGCCTGAATGTGAAGGCCTCCGATAAAAGTGGCCAGATAAATTATTTTCTGTTTCTTTAACATCTGATTGTCTGTGTGGGAAACCTTGATTCCCGGACACGTGTTCTCTATGAGGATACGACAATTCGCTTCGGTTCTTTGAGATGGAATGATGTTTCACTTGCTGCTCCAAACAACAGTAAGATAAAGTGAGAGGGAAATAGATAAAGATTAATTCGGTACAAAAAAAAAAAGTGAAACAACTAAAAAGTGCACTAGAAAGAATACTTCAAATTTATTATATATGGACTCGTAGATGTAATGTCAGAAGATTACTAAAAGTTTGTGTATAACATAAGCAAATAGTGACTCTTCCTCATGATTGAAGAAAAAGATTACCTGTATTGATGCACCCAAGTCAGCGTTGTCTTTTGTTGAGACAACGGCCCTAGGTCCTTTTTCTTGTCTAGCCGCTGAGCCAA
Source organism: Trifolium subterraneum (assembly GCA_951799995.1). Taxonomy (NCBI): domain Eukaryota; kingdom Viridiplantae; phylum Streptophyta; class Magnoliopsida; order Fabales; family Fabaceae; genus Trifolium; species Trifolium subterraneum. The sequence continues at coordinate 34,371,262 of OX637461.1, forward strand.
CTTTTTTCTCCCTCTCTCCAACAGCTCCTTGCCTAAGATTATTTAAAAAAATGATTCATATCAGTTATCTTATAGAAATAGGCTTTATCATTGTTTTTTCCTCAACTTAGAATCAACCTAAATCTGGTACCTTCTGGTTGCTTCATCACGCATTTTAGCGTCAATCTCCTTGCTAGGAGGATATTTTGGTAAACTTGATGGATCACAAGGCAAAGGTTCTGATGTGAAGAACTGTAAAAAAAATGGGGAGAAGTTCAAACCGGAGAATCACAATATCACATGCCTCTCAGTAGTATTGATTAATCTCAATCAGATTATATTAGTTACTTGTTTGGAGGGATAAACCAACATACCTCACTTTTCAGAGCAGCAGCTGCTGTTCCTCGTTGTGACGGGTCTACAGAAAGTAGGGTCTCTATAAGCTTAAGAGCAGTTGATGAATATTCCTTAAACGTATCCGCAACACATCGCCTATAATGGTGTGGAGGCTTGAATACTGTTGAATGTGGCAACCGTAACTTAAGCCAATAGTCCTCAGATGGTGAGCCGCAAAGTTTAAAAATCCGATGCAACTGCTCAACCTACAAGAAACTAAAATCAATTTTTAGGTACCTCGTACATTTATTAACTTACAAAGCTAGTATTAGTCTCGGTTTACAAAATTGTGAGGGACATATATAAGGTTGCCTTAGTTGGTAGCATCGACATTTCAGATTAAAGGTATGTCGACGTGTACTTGTCTGTGTGAATGCTTCATATTGGTTTGATGGAAAGTAGATTTATAAACATCATACCTCAGTTTTTCCAGGCAAAATGGGCCGGCCTGTATATAGTTCCCCTAGTATACAACCAGTGCTCCATAAATCCACTGCAACCCCATAATGATTCGCTCCAAGTAAAAGTTCAGGTGGTCTGTACCACAGAGTTACTACACGGCTAGTCAATGGAATATTGTGATGGGAGTCAAAAACATTTGCCAAACCAAAATCGGCAATCTTTAAAACACCATTGTTGTCGATGAGAAGATTTGAGCCCTTTATGTCGCGGTGGAGGACACCATGACTATGACAATGATCCAATCCACTAAGAAGTTGGTGCATGTAGCATTTCAGCTGTCATACAAAATAAAATGTTTTAGAAGTTTCTTATAAAAATGGAGCAGAAAACATGTACGATTACTTATCAAATTTCAAATAAGGACAATGCGTGGTACAATTACACGTGGCATTTCAGATAAAGACTACTTAGGTCATTTCTCTGGTCAATGTGGAACATGAACAAATGTAGGTGGTCTATGATAGGCTCAGATACCATTTTAGAATATCGGCTGGCCCTAACTCAACCGCAAAAATTAGCTTAAAGGGTGAAAATTGTCCAAGCAGTATAGAGACTAATTTGATCATATCTCAAGTTCTCAACATAGAGAATCCAATTGAGTCAAAAAAAAAAAAAAAAAAACATAGAGAATCCAACGAATCATTCCTACCTGTGGTTCAGAGAATTTGATGCTCGGATTTGATACAAGTCCTGTTAGGTCATGTTCCATATACTCAAAAACAAGGTATAAGCTGCGAGATGTTTCTGATGTTATCAAGCCCTCCAATTTGATTATGTTTGGATGGTCGAGCTTACGCAGAATATGTATTTCCCTTGCCATAAACTTGACACTCTCAGGATCAAGATTATCAAACCGCACCTTCTTCAATGCAACAATCTTTTGATTAGTCACGTCACGAGCCTTATAAACAGTACTATAAGTTCCTTGCCCAATCTGCATAACAGAATAACATCAAATTATCCATTTATAAGAACGTCAAAGAATATAACCTCATTCCTTCACCAATTTAAGAAGTTTAACTCACAAAAGCAAAACCAAATTACGCCATCCTAATTAGCGTTCTCTCTTTTTAACTTTTTGCAATATAAACAATCAAGTTTGCCCTACCTTGAACTCCAAAGCATCAAGAAAAAACAGCAAAATAATTTTTACATGAAACCTTGCCACCCAGTTTCTATATTCTATATAATCAAATCAAACATTCTTGATCAATTTCTTTCATTATTGAGTTTCAACCATATACCAGTACTAAAGTAAGACTATATGAGTCTGATTATATTGTATACACAAATAGAGCAAACAAATCATCAACTTACTTTATGTAACCTCTCAAAAGTATCTGCACTTCGCGGTATCCATCCTTTGATAGCATCACCAGCAACAGAAGATAGCCAAGCCGGCCAACCAGCCGCAACTTGTTCGCCTTCTATAGCCTTTGGAACCCTTCCAAGACCAGGATGATCAATAACAGTAAATTCAGTCTTCTCAATTTTCTTCTTCCTCCCATTTTGATCATCATACAAGTGCACTGAACCATTGGATTTCTTTTCATTCAATGATGCTTTCACTTTCACATCAACTCCACCCTCAACCCTCTTGGAAGAACTCAACCTCAAAACATTCAATTCTGAAGTTCTTGTGCTACTTGATTGCAATTTCTTTGATATACTTTCATTGTTGTCTTCTACAGCTGAACTCTTGGAACATATACAACCCATTTTGCAGAAGCAAGATATAATAATACTTCAACTATGTAATATTAGTAATATTACAATTACAAAATCATCTTTCAAAAACAACCAAAACTCATGAACATAGTCACACTAAATAGAACTACAACTACCACTTTTTTTTAACAATCCAAAGGCAAAGATTGAAACTTTTCAACCATGAATCAAATATTTAAAGATTCCAAACTGACCCAATTGAATTCTGAAGCAGTAAACTTAGAATCAAACATGAAATTCAGATCCCAATACAAAAAGGAAACATTTTTCCAAGGATGAAAATAAAGGGGCATGAAATTAAGGTTGTGGTGGGGTGAATATGAAAACACTTATAAAAAGATGGAATTAAATTAAAAAAAAATTAAATTAAATTAAATTACTTGGAAGACCTTTGAATTGGAATTAAGAGGAAAGAGAAAAGTGTGATGGAAAATTCAACGCGTATTCAGACAATAAAAAGAACATTATCATCAACCAAACAACAACCTTAGTCGGCTTATGCCGGCTTAGGCTCAGTCAAAGGACACCACTCTCTCTCTCTCTCTCTAGTGCATCATGATGATGATGATGATTTTGTAGTGTGAGTTTCTCTCTCTATGTTTTTGTTCTACCACGTTCTTTGTTCTGTCAAACAACGATTGGTGTTGGTTTTGTGTTCAAAGCTTCAAAGCTGGTCGTTGAAGTTCTGTTTAGAAGAAAATATATTTGAAGATTAAATTGCCTATTTAAAAATAGAATCGACCAAATGACTAATAAAGAAATATCTGTGAATTTATTTGTAATTTTGATATATTCAGAAATTCATTAATCTCACCGTAAATTACGACTAAAACGGTGGTTTGCCTGCTATTTTAAAAGAGGATTTGATAATTTAGAAATTCATTAAGTTACGATTGAAACGATGGTTTTCCTGCTATTTTAAAATAGAGTCTAATAATTCAGAGTTCGATCATAAAATATTTCTAATAATTCATTTTCATTCATTATTTTAATGCAACTTTTTCTTCTTTTAATCACTGGTGAGTGACAAAGTAATGGACAATCAATATGGTATTTTAATTTTAATTAAAAATTAGTAAAGTACTTTTTTTCTTTGTTTGTTGATTTGGGAAACAGAGGATTCTGTGTCTACTAAAACACCATTTGGCATAAAATGAAATTTGGCATATACTAATCCTACCATAATATGAAATCAATTTTGCGCCTATTAACTGAAATGTTTGACAGTAGATTATGTATGACAAGAAGTTGCTAACAACTGTCTTAATTTCTATTGTCAACCAAAAAAACTGTCTTAATTTTTTATAATGTCTTAATTTCCATTATTAACTAATCTAAAAAATAGACAATAATTATTATTTTTTGGGGTCAAATAGGTTAATGTCTACAAATTTCATCCTTAAGGTTGATAAGTGAGATGATAGAGATTGAAAGTTCGGCCCCTACACGTGTAATGCAATATACCTACCAATTAAGATAAGCTCACGCAATAACTTTTTTCTTTATATATGGGAGAATTATTCTAAAAAATTTAACATTAATTTGACGTATCATAATCATTATCGAAGGAAGAATTAGTATTTGATGAATCTAAAAAGAAGAATTTTGTCTATAAGAGCGAGACTCTCACTATTATAAATTTTTCTATTTGTTTTATCAAATTTATTTTAAATTCGTCAAATGTTTATTTATTTTTTATGAAAAGAAAACTGGTATTCATCTCAATGTACTTATTCTATTTTTTATTTATTGATATGATAAAAAAAAAGTTATAAATGTATAAATAAAAAATTATTTTAAATTTCTTCTTTGTTCTGTTAAAGATATACTCTCATTAATAAATCCTAAAAGTGTATATTTTTCAAAATAAACTTACAATTTTACATATTTATGAATTAAGTGTTATCAAGAATAGTATGGTGATTTGTCTCACATGGAATAAATAAACTAGTATGGAGATTCAGTGATTTGTTATTGAACGAAACAATAAGATAATCTTATGTGAACTTATGCACTCACTCAATTTAATTTTATTTTTGATCAAGTATTCACTCAATTTTTTTTGTAAATAGATGAAATAATAAAGTCATTGAAAACTCACACACGTAATATAGAGGGACCGAAGTTCGAACCCTGGTTATTGCCTCTGACACTAGTAATTTCGATATTTCTACCGATTGAAATAAGAGTTATGGACAATCACTCAATTTTAGTCATGATCATCACTATAATAATAGTATTACAGTAATATACTTAACATGAAGCGTAAAATATGTCAAATATAACAATTAAAACATGTAATTAGTTCCGTGAATTTAACTCAGTTGACAATACATTTTATTATATATGAAGAGGGTCTCAATCATCTCACATATTCGTATCTTAAAGATGGGTTTTTAGTCATTAAATGTCATGTAACACAAAAAGCGTAACAAAGGAAATATGATAAAAATAAAAAGTAGAAGAATAGTACCGTTGTTCTTGAGTTTTCTTCTCTGTAACAATACCAATTATTTCTCCTTATTTTGAATTGTGAGTTCTTCTTATGCCCATTATTGTGCGTCCTTATTTTAAGGTTTTATCAAGATAATGTGACACGAGTGATAGATACTTGAGTTCATCAACTATTTAGTTGTATGGAGAAATATTTATTGGGAGATGTACGTCAACCCCTTAGATGAATCTCAATTATTTTGAGATGATTAGTCGTTGTAGTTGCGCATAGATAGAGCTGTCAAAACGGACGGCCCGACAAATTTCGGGCCGGCCCGGATGGGCTTCAGGCGGCATCCGGCCGGGCTAAAAAGTCCGGATGAAAAACGGGCTCGAAAAAGTATGGCCCGAGCCCGGACCTATTCGGGCTTTCGGACTAGCCCGCATTTTTTTTTGTTTTCCCAATAAATAAATTGAAAATGGCAAAAAAATGTTTTTTTTTTTTAATTTTGCTTTTTTGACAAATTTTTTGGCAAAAAAATGTAAAAAAAGAACATTCATTTATATTATGTGTATAGGATCAATAATTTTTTCACAAATTGAATTAAATTTCTTTTTCCGTTCTACGAGTTTCTCGCGCGCCCTATTTTTACTCATCCGCTACCTACAAATTTTTCGTGCGCCTTATTTTTAGTCATATGTTACCTATGAGTTTCTTGCACGCTCTATTTTTACTCATCCGCTACCTACAAGTTTCTTGGGCGCCCTATTTTTACTCATCGCTACTTACGAGTTTCTCGCGCGCCCTATTTTTACTCATCATTCATCTGCTACCTACGAATTTCTCGCGCGCCCTATTTTTACTCATCGGCTACTTAATTAGTAAAAATGAGAAATTTGAGGAAAATGTTTAAGAAACTCTTAGGACGACAAAATAAACTCTCATATAATACATGAAGGTGCGTGGAGAAAACACAAGAAGGGGGGTTGAATTGTGTTTTGGATATTTAAAAAATTTTAAAGATATTTAAATCTATCAGAGTCTTTAAGCACAGCGGAATTGTTCACACAATTAAACTAACGGCTAAGTGAATGATGAAGGAGTAAATGAGAGAGTGAGAGAGAGAAGAACACACAACAATTTATACTGGTTCCCCTCACAAATTGAGAGTACTTCAGTCCCCTTGTTTCCAAGAGAGTTCACTATAATCACTAAGATTACAATAAGTTGCTCAAGAACACAAGCTCAAGACTTCCTGCTCTAAGTCACACACGACAGAGAGACTTCCTTGCTCTGATCACACAAGATCAAAGACTTCCTTGCTCTGATCACACAAGATCAAAGACTTCATTGCTCAAGCACACAAGCTCAAGACTTCCTGCTCTAAGTCACACAAGACAGAGAGACTTCCTTGCTCCTACACTCAGCAGAAGACTTCGTTGCTCTAATCACTAAGATTGAGACTTGTGTGCTTCTACACTAAGCAGAAGAGCTTCTACACTAAGCAGAAGACTTTGTTGCTTCTACACTAAGCAGAAGACTTACTACTAACTTATAAGCTTAAACTTATTACAAACATAATAACTTCAGAGGCTTAAGCTAGTTTCTATGCTCACTTCATTTGAGAGATATTTTCTATTACAGTTCAGATTCTCACTTTCTTTTGAGAGATGTTTTCTAATGAAGATCACTAGTCATCAATTCTTTCTTTCGCATATTTATATGAGTTGAGAAAGACATTGAGACGTTGGAGAAATTCCCGTTGTAAAATGGACAGCTGTAGTCTTTTAAGATCCGTTGAGTAAAGTCACGTCTTTCTTTGCAGAGAAGCTTCACCTTTACTGTTTGTCCAAAGTACAGTTATAAGGTACAACTAGCTCCTAGAGAGAGAATGATCACATCCTTTGTGACCGTTGTAATTAGTTGACCTTAGAACAAATCATCAGGCTTGATAAGTTTAGTTGATGTAGCCCTTCTGATGATTTGGGGAATTCCTTTACTTTTGATGAACCTTTGATAACTTGGAATCTGATTGGTCTTGAATGGTTGGCCTCTGATAGTCCTTCGTAATTCAGCTTCTGAACGTCTTCATCCTCTGAATGACTCATGACTAGCAGATAGCTTCTGAACTCTTGTAGGCATCTGAACATCCTTGAGCTTCTGAACTTCTCCGAGCTTCTGAACTTCTCTGAGATTCTGAACTCCTTCAGACATTCTGATCCTCTTTGAGCTTCTGAACTTTGTTTAGCTCCTGACCACGTTGTAGCTTCTGAACTCTTTCAGAGTATAAATATTCAGACTTCCATAGGTTTCATCAGAGTCTAAATTAAGTGTGCTCTCGATATAACGTTGGATTCTCCTGCACTTAATTTAAACATTAGTACCATCAATTGTCCATTTAATACTTTGTTATCATCAAAACCTAAGGGTGTATATTAACACATATTTTGTTCCAACAATACAAACAAAGTTAAAATCATCCAAAACTAGTTACTTATATTTATTTTTTAAATTTTTTTATTATAATTAATTCGGGCTTGCAGGCCGGCCGTGGCCCATACGGGCTAGCCCATATTTTAAATGGCCTTTATCAGACCGGGCTAAAAAATCCGAAAACAATTTAGGCTATGATTTTTACGGCTCAAGCCCAAAAAAAAATCGGACTTTGCAGGCTGGCCCATTTTGACTGCTCTACACGTAGAGATACCTTTGATTTACTGAAAAAAAACTAAGGTTTTAGTGAATCAATGAAATTGATTTTTTAATTAAATCTTTCTACAATTAAATCAACCAAATCAATTTACTGATTTCTTTAATAAAAAAACAATTTATTGATTGTGGCAAAAGAAACAAATCTAACTCATTAAAAATAAGTATTTTTTCTTTTTTTATCAATCATTTTCGTTTTATTTATTTATTTATTATTATTATAATATATACATACACACACACACACACATATATATATATATATAAAAGTAAATAAATTAGGATTCTAAAATATAATAATATATATATTTATTAAAAAAAGTAAATAAATTAGGCTTCTGAAATATATCCAAATATTTATTTTTCTATAATACATAATACATACTTGACAATATATCAAAATTTATGAGATAAAACTAGGTGTCAACATTATGATAATAACATTCACAAACTTCCTAAAAAAATATAACATGGCAATAGTTAATTCAACATTTACAGACTTATTCCCATCAGAACATTTAAAGACTTATAGATTGGTGGCTGAGCAAACACACCTACAAAACTTATAATTTTTTGGAGATTTAAACACAAGTACATGTGACAACAAGATCATCTTAAAAAACACCACCAGTGAGTGTTACACTTTATCCAATATACAAAAGGAAGCGGTAGATCTACCTACTCATGAGTTGGCGCACAAAAAATCGTTTTTTTTTTCCTAAATATAGTATTCGTTGAATAAAATTTCAGTGAAAGGTTAAAACTGTTTTGCTTCTATTTTTTATAGTAAACATGAAAAATATCTTATTTTAAAAAACATTTTAGGAATGTGATGTGAACATTGGCCTTGATGATCAAAATAATTAAGGATTGCCACCAGTCCTGGGCCAAAATACAAGAGTCGATCGAGATGAAATTTTACATTGAGAATGAGGTTCCTATAGTGTGTCTATAGTATGTCTATAGGAGAGGAACACAATGATTGTTACTCTTTCAAATCCGGTTACGAACTAACTATGCAGTGTATTATTCGTAGTGATAAATATCATGTGAAAGGTAACTGGAAAGAGATTTGGAGATCACATGCTCCACATAAAGCACGTCATTGGCGATTGTGTAGGAATGTCTTTCCAACGAGAAGCAGATTATTAGGATGTAATATCAATTGTGAAACTCAGTGTCCCTTGTGTGAGGATGAGGTAGAGGACGATGTACACACGTTTTTCACCTGCACGTCAGCTCATCAGGCTAGCTGGCAAGTAGTCAGGTTGTCATCTGTCATGGTCTCTGTAGTGTGCCGGCAAGGTAGCGCGGCTGAAAGAGTATTTGCTTTGTGTCAGAATGAAGATTATGCAACTATAGGTAGAGTGGCTACGCTATTTTGGACTATATATATGGCACAACTAGAATGATAAAATATGGAATGTCAATGTCACAACTCCAAGTCAGGTTGGACGAACTACTTTTGATCATTGGAGTGAGTGGTTTGTTGTTCATAAGATGCGGAGTACTGATGATCATTATGTCCCGCCTTTAAGCACAAAACGGTGGGAAAAGCCGCGTATAGACTGATTAAAATGCAATGTAGATGCAGCTTTTTTTGTAGACTTGAGAAGGACAACAATGGGTACTTGTTTTCGTAATAGTTCCGGTGAGTTTACTGCCAGTTTCACACGGTGGCAGCATATGGTTTTATCAACAGAGGAGGGTGAAGCATAGACATTATTAATGCAAACCATGAATGAAGCTAAGTTTAGAGGCTTTTAACGTGTCCAGTTCGAAAGTGACTCTCAAGTGCTGATTGAGGCAATTCGTACGAAGAAGAGAGACAACTCAAAGTTTCTTTCTATCGTTAATGATATTATTCTTGTTATGTTGTCCTGTCCAAACTTTGAAGTTAAGTTTATTATGAGACAAGTGAATTTAGTTGCTCATATGCTAGCTAGGGCAGCCAATTCTTGTACTAGTTTCAAAATATTTTAGATTATTCTTTCAAGTATTGAACTTTTTGTGATTAATGAAATGCATTAAGTTTGTTTTATTAAAAAAAATTTGTCCATCTTAGTATTTATTGAGGTTTTATTATAAATAATGGACATTTAAAAATGAAATGAAAAGATAAAAATTATTGATTCTCTCAACTGGGTCTACCACAACCGTCACGGGCTCACACAGGTCGTGACAAAGCTTTTCGGCGATGCAAGACTCTCTAATTTGCCTAGCACGGCTGTGGTGAAATCCCACACGGATGTGGTATATATGCTCTGCTAATGGCAAACTCTTTTCACTTTCTTCGGCAGTGACAATTTTATTTGACTTTTGGCTACGACCAACACTTGATTCATTGATTTTTCACACTCTCTTCATTAAGAAATGACTTCCACTATTATATTTGAAGTCTTGGTCACTAAGGTACTTTAAAATACATCAAATGCACCCATTTCTTCACTTTCTAAATATTAAGTTCGAGAGTACAATAGGAAGAAAAACAAGTAATTCTACAAAACTTATTTAAAAACTTAATTATTACTATTATTTTGACAAATTAAGAGCAATGTAAAAACTTAATTTATTTAAGTAAAATAGTAGTAAATATCATGCATAATCAACCCTCATCTTGTACCATATTCTCATAATAATTTTTTATAATGTTGTTTAATTTAATTTTATAATAATGTATTTCATTAAATTTATTTTTATATTTTATTTTACTCTTCTATTTTTTAAACATGATTTCTTATTTTCAAATGTCTAAATAATTTATAATATTGTTTTATAAAAAATTATAATATAAAAAGTACTTCAATTATTTATTACTTTTTTATCTGTTAGATAAAATTACATTAAGAAAACAAGGCAAAATATGATAAAAAAAAGTAACAAATATGATAAAATTAAATTGCACATTTTGCCCAGTGTAATTTTGCCTATTTTTTTTTACTAAAAATAAACAATACTCATTCATTCAAATTGATATATTACATCAATGTAATACAAATTTAAAATGGCTAAAAACAAAAAGGATAAATCTTGGAACAAACTCACAACATCCATGTTATTAGCATAAAACGGTAAATTGCATAAACCTACGAATATAACTATATTGAAGTGTCTGGAACGTCCATGCGTCCAACTTTGTAGCGTTGATGACAAAGATCAGTTTTGATCAAGTGCAAATTCAATCAATGTCGAATTTTGCCTATATTTTAACATCATGTTTCAGCTTAATTTCTTTCTATTTATAATTTTTTTTTTAGATAAGTTAAGAGCATCTAAATATTAAGGATTGAAACATATCCACTCTAAGTTGGCAACCTAAACACTCTTATCTTATACATATCGCTCATATTAATATAAATAAATAAATAAAATATGTACATGTAGGGGCTAGACCTTACCACAAAAGTAACCAAAATAAAGTAGTACAAAATAATCGTCCCTATAAAGGGAATTCACATAGAACTCTAGCTTCCGATTTGTTAAACCCCCTTCCATTTCATAGGGACATGTGAGATGTGACACCTGTAGAACAAGTGTTATATGACCGTTCAACACTCCTAGTCAATTGTTTGTTCTTCTTTTTTTGACTTTTAGTAATAAAAGAGGTAAAAGACTTCTCTCATTTATCCATATCAGTCCAACCTTGTTTAATCACTTGAAGGTCCGCTCGGACCACCTCATCAAAATCATTATCCGGCACGAAACCTTATTTTTCTTAATATATTATTGTATTTATAAATTTAAATAATTTCAATCTAATATACTAATATGTGTGCATCTGCACACAACCTTATTTAATGGTGAATTCTTCAATACACATTTTATTTAGATATATACTAGTACATCGGCTAATGTACGTGAATGGTTCTGATAGATTTACAAACAATATTTATTAATTTTTTTATATTAAACACTTTGTGCACCTATCAAAATTATTCACTTCAGCAGTGTATATATTCAAATAAAATTTTTACATATCCAAAATTAATTCTTTTTCAAGAATGATTTTTAGTTATTTTATCAAATGCAAATTCTTTTAGAATAACCAAAGTTTTGTGTTCGATCCTTGACTTGGTCGTGCAGCAGTATTAAAACTCTTAGGTAGAGTTTATCATTCATTTGAGTCCCACAAGACTCGAGAGATTAGCCTATGTATGTAGTTACGCGTAGAGAATACTCAGTTTACACAACAACAACAACAACAACAACAAAAAAACAATAAAAATTGTTTTTAAATCTTGAAACTTATTTCAAGAAAAAAAAATACTACAAATTATTATTATTTTTTTAGTAAGTGTGATTTTTATTTTTTTCCTTGTAATTTGGGATGGATGGAGTATCTTTATAAGCTACTTATGAAAATAATAATTTGAAATTTTTTTTAAGAAAATTGTCATAAACTATTTCCATAAGTTCTCCCCAAACAGTTTCACAAAATATATACTACCTTTTCCGCTCCATAATGAGTGATACAATTGACTGTTTCACACATGATAATGCATAACATTGTCGATTGATAAATAAGCTCAAATAAGTTATTTTAAACGGAATTTAAATAGTAAAGGGTACAAAAATCATTTCTTTTAGAAAAGAAAATGACATTTAAAGGATGAAATTGACCAGGTCTGCAAAAGCTTTAACCGTAAACGACAGAACAATAATGCTTAAAGAATAAGGAAACATGAAATATCTAATTCCTTTTGGATGTTTTTGACTGGTAAACCGGTTTTGGATATCGATGTTTTTGGAAAGTACCAAGATTAAGTAAACAAGCGGCTTAAAATTTTACAAAACCATGAATATGGATATAAAATCCAAAAGTAGGCAAAATGATAGGAAAATTGCATAGTTAAATAGAGAAATATTAATGAGTAGAGAACAATGTGAAGGGGGAATGGTGGTCTAAAAAATATTAGATCTGTCTTATATTGCTAATCAAGATGGTTAAATAGAATCCGTCAACAAAAAAAAAAATGGTTAAATAGAAATATATGATTCCAAAACTTTGTTCATGGTCAAACTCAAAGGCTGAAGTGAAGTGCGAGAAGGGAAACAAATGCAAGCTATGATTGACTTCACAACAAAGTAGGTTGTGCAAAAAATAATAAGGCTTAAATATATTTTTAGTTCATTTAAATATAATAAATTTTTGTGTTAAAAATTTTGTTCGAATTTTGGTTCTTTAAATATTAGTTCCTGCCTTTTTATAAAAGTGTTGGAACAAGTGTGAAAATCGAAGGGAAATTGTTAACAAAATAATCACATGGTTTGAACTAAGTGTAAAATGTGAATTTAAAAAAGTTCACGAAGTTCCACATTAGTAAGACTACTCACCTTTATATATTGAAGGAGAACTACACGCGCCGCTGCCACCATTTGGCGGAGCTTTGGTGATGCATTAAATTTTTAATAATCAGAAATGAAAATAAAAATAATGATTAATTGTTCACTAAATTTGGTGTATGTCTATACAATTAAATTTACGCACATATTTTTTGTGTGTATGACCAAGTTACAAGCAGACATGCTTCACTGATTTAATGCTTATCCGTTTCGTACCTATTCGTTTCAATCTATGAAGTACGAACTCTGATACGGATATTGAGACACGATACGGACACCGCGACACCTCTAGTGTAAAAAATATAGGACATCGATATCACTACATAAATATAAAAAAAATATAATTGAGAATTAAAATATATACATGTAAATCTAAGTTGAGGAAGTTATTTCATAAAAAAAAGTTTTAAAACAATATATGATAGTATTTTACCTTTATTTATTCATCTACTATCGAAAAAGTTAAAAATATTGTAATCAAAATGTAATGTTTTCAATCTCTCTTTGATCAATAATGTTGTTTCGACACATCTTTAACTATTGTACATATGTTTGATATGTGTCTAAGGAGAGTATAAGCAAAGAAAAATAAATTTTTTTGGGACACTTGTCTGACACGTGTCGTAAGAGTGTCTTACAAGTGTCGGACACCGTTCAAAGAAGTGTCAAAGTAAAGGAAAAATTGAATTTTTTGGACACCGATCTGAGCTATCCGACACATGTCGTACGAATATCGGAGAAGTGTCGGACACTTACACGTGTCGGATACCGCGACACGTCTAATTATAAATGTGTCCGTGCTTCATAGGTTCTGATTCTGTTCTGCCCCATCTAAAATTAAGATCGGAGATTTCCCTTTTATCACCCGGTTTTCAGTTCAAACTTTCTCTATAAATAGAGTAGTCCACCTCACTTACAAACCACTCAAGATTTCAGCAAATTCAAAATCTATCTCTTCTCTCTCTACCATAAAAGGTGTAATCTTGCCCATATTCTACATTGCAGTAGCAACTCGAATTTAGTTTGAACTGAGTTATTTTATTCTAAGGACTCCGTGGTTGATAGTCTTCTTGTACTCTGCTCAGTAATTTCTTCTGTGGTTATATTTTAAAAACCGGATTTTTTTTTCTAAATTGAAAAATAACAATTTAAGAAGTTTCAGAAACTGTCACGGCTACTGAAGAAATTATTGCTACTTCTTTTGTCGGTGCTACTAGAAAACCTTTTCAATTTGAAGGACTCCACTGTCAAAATGTTGGCAACCTTTTTTTTTTTTTTTGACAACCTTTCGCAACCTTTTTTAAAGTTAAGACAAAGAACATCTTTTGTTGCCAACGTTAGTCCAGACACCAGGGAGAATCGAACATGAGATCTTAAGGAGAAGTCCACTCTAAGGTTCCAAGTTAATACCACTAAATCGACCCAAGTGGGTTTCTTTTGTGGCCAATGTTTGAAATCGAGTTTTTCAAATTTAAACGGTTTTTCAGTAGATCCAAAAACATAATAAGTACAAGGATGACTATCATATGTTCAAACTGAATATCGAATTACTACTGCACCGTAGAATTCAGACATAATTACACCTGCTATGGTTACGAATAAGCAATTGAATATTGGTAAATATACCAATTGTATACGGGGCAAAGACCACTCTTCACATGTGGCACTTTTGGTTCCCTTTGGTCGGCTGTTCGGTCCTGGCTTGACTTCTTTTCAGTGGACCCTCAAAATCCTTCTGATCACTTTCTTCAGTTCATTCACTTAGCAGGTGGTCGCAGGGCGCAAAGGTCTTTTTTGCAGTTGCTTTGACTTGTTTGTGTATGGGTGTTATGGACAGAAAGAAATCATCGCCTTTTCAACAACTCAATAAAAACATTATCTCAATTGTTGGACAAGGTTAAAATATATTCTCTGTGGTGGTTGAAGACGACAAATGCAAATCTAGTTACAAATTTACATAGTTGGTGGTCGAGCCCGTTGTTGTGTTTGGGTATCAACTAATGTTGTTATTTATGTTGTTCATATGTATGCCACTTTTGTAACATTTTGGTAGTCTATATGATAAGACTATTCGGTCTTTGTTATATATATATAATCCATTTTGGTTTGTTCAAAAAAAAAGAAAAAGGAGAAAAAGAAAAATGAAATAGATGGTGAGCAGAGAGTGAGGAGAAAGATTTTGAATTTGCTGAAATTTGCTGAAAATATCAGTTATAGTATTGTTTATCTAAAGCGACAAGAGTTAATTTTGTTTGCATAAATAGAAAAAGACTTGTTTTTAAATAATTTTTAAAAACTAGAAAACAGAATATAATTCGCGTCGACCATTGGTGCACAATATTTTCTTGCGCAAAAAGATTAAATTAAAGATTTCGCACGCCAGACTACCAGTTTAGAATTTATAATCAATTCAACCGCTTTTGCGTACGCCTTATAACTTCGAAATTCTTTTTCAAAAAATAATCTATTTTTATTTGAAAAGTTATGTTTAGTAGAAAATTAATTTAAAGGTACCGTCATCTTTCGCGCGCCCGTTACCGTATTTTAAACTCACAGATGTCGGCTTTCGCCCGCCCGTCTATTTGTTTAGAATAACCTTTTTTAAAATTAGTAATTTCTAAATTAATTTTAAAAGTGTTGTCGCTGCATTTTAAAATTAATTTCTGATTTTTCTATAGTCAGATGTGAATCTCATTCTTTGGCATTGAAATTGGTATCGTGTTATTTCAGCTTTCACTGTGAAAATTCATAGTTGGTAAATTCAAAGTTTTCAGACTTAAAAATAATTTCCGTTACATTTATAAAGTTTACAACTTAATATAGAGCACAAGTTTACAACTTAATAGAGCGCAGATGATAGACATATCTATAATCTATAATCTATAATAATATTATTTAGGAGGCTTTTTTCAAAAGAATTTGTACACGTGGCATCACCATATTACCTCTCTTCTCATATGATTTTGACAATAAATTCACATAAGTAATATTCTCATATGATTTTGACAATAAATTCACATAAGTAATATAATTACAATCATATAATTATATATAATCATATCAATCTATCTATCTATAATCTATAATAATATTATTTGAGAGCCATTTTTCAAAGAATTTTGTACACGTGTCCTCCCCATAATGCACCTCTCCTCATATTGTTTTCACAATTAATTCACACAGGCAACATAAACTCATGATCAATTCACAATTAATTACGGTTGATTTTTTCCATTTACAAAATGCTGCATTTATAGTCATCATCAATTAAAAGAATATTATTTGTAGCCATGATCCATTGTGTGTACCAATCATTGACTTATGCACATTTATTGCTTACATTTGTGAGTTTTTTAACGCAAATTAAGAAATATAAAGTTGATTTTCAAATACTACTATTCAATTAATTGACAATAAATTCACAAAAAAATAAATAAATTATAGCTGCCGTAAAAAAAAAAATTATAGCTGTACATTATGATTTATAGTTGTACATTAATTAATATAATTAATTGATTAAAAAAAATTAATTAATATAATTAATATATAGTGAAACTTTGTGATAGTGAAAATCAAATAGCCATTGAACAAATAATTTATATACGAAATTTTAGGGATACTCTCTTGAACTATCGGTAGTCTCACAATGTTATATATACACCTTTCTACTATGATGACTTGCATGCTTGCAGCAGGTATTCTCTTTCTCTATACTGACACTATTACTTTTCATTGTTTGAATAATAGTTATCTTTTGAATATTAACTTTTCTATTCTATTGTTTAATTTTTACTCTTTCTCTTATTATTGTGTTTATGAGTTGTAAAATATTGCATGAGTTTCTTCTACAATGCTGAATTTCCCTTTATATTAAAGATATTTTCTTTTTTTATTAATTTATCAACTGTTCTTCCAATTTTACAGGTTTTTGTGTTGTTGGAATCAATTTGTTACTATTTGTAAGGTATTTTTATTTGTTCTCAACTATGAGTTTATGTCTATGTTAGACATATTCTATTTACATTTAATTTTTTTGTTGGGCTGTTTTTATCTTCCTATTTCAATTCTTGAGACTTATATTTATGCTTTTTATTTGGTTTTATATGTTAACCGAATGAAAAGAAATTGATTTTATATGTTTATGCTCTTTTATTACCTTATTTGTCATTGTTTCGCATCTATAAATAATGTTTTTTAGACTTACATTTTTTACACCATTTTTAAAAGTCTTTCTCTAAACCTCTATTATCTCTGTTATTTATATTGTTCTTTGTGTTCTTACTTTTTTATTCTCATATTTTATTTTTCCAAAAAATTAATAGATATTTTCAAATCATGCCCATATAATTTTTTATCGGTAATTACTAAAAAAAATTCATTTTTATTATGATTTTGTCAACATAATATTTTGTATTGTATTTAATCATTTATTACATTTCATTTGCAGATGTGTAGAGAGACTATGAAAGGAATGAATTAAGACTAAGATGATTGCAATTGAACTTGATGGATCAATGATAATCTTTTCTTAGAGTGGACAAAATTTATTTAATTTGATTTGGTTAATATTATTTTGCGTATCAATTTTTTTTATTTATATAGAGAAGATCAAGAAACAGGAGAAAGAACGATATAATTTCCCAAACTTGGATTTTTTTCTATTCAATTTTTTTTGTTGATATTTGTATCATATCATTTAAACGCTTCTCATAAAAATTAATTAGCATAATATACTATTTTTGTTTTTTATATGCAGAATAAACAACATAGATCAGAAAAAAAATACTCCCTCCGTCCTAAAACTTTAGTCCTTTTGGAGTTTTGCACGGAGATTAAGTAATTATAAAAATTGATAAGTTAAGTCATTTTTACCCTTACTTTATTAAGAAAGAGAAAATATATTTAATTAATGTTTTAACTTTAGTAAGGGTACAAATGGTAAAATATCACTAATTATGCATTGGTTTCTTAAAAAGGACTAAAGATTTGGGACAAAATTAAAAAGGTAAAAGGACAAAAGATTTGGGACGGAGGGAGTAAAAAAAATTAATATAGATCACAAATTTGTAATCATGAAATGGTGCAAACTATTTGCTTTTCATGAATGATTGATTAACTCTAAGAAGGAAATTAATGGATGTTTACCAAAAATAAATAAGCAAAAATATAAATTAACAATTCCTAATTTTTTGCAATGCATTTACGATTGTTATTTTTGTATTTTTGTAAAAAAAATGTTATGTTTGTATACATTTAATTATTTGGTTTGATAAGCATTTAATCAACATTGTTGAATTTTTTTTTAAGTTTAGTCACATGCGACGCTCATAAAATCACTGTCTATTAAGTTTAGTCACTTTGTTAATACGGATAATTTTCTTATTTTTTATTTACGCATAAATATGTATTTCGACTCATATTAATACGTGGCTATTTTTTTTTTTTGTAATTTTTACGTGTCTTATATTTCTATTTATATATTATTCCGAATACGAATACCTATTTTATATTGGAATTTTTGCGGAGAAATATGTTTGTACTCATATATTAATACGGAGGATATCTTTTTTTTTGGTAGTATTTACGGAATCTGTATTTTACTCATTCGAGGATTATTTTTTATTTAAACTAGAATCTATATTTTTATTCAGACATTAATACAAGATCTATTTTATTTTTATAATTTATATTGTAGTTTATATTTCTACTCATCTTAATACGAACTCCTATATATATTAATATGAAGACCCATTTTTTGTTGTTGTAATTTTTATGAAATATATACTTTTACGTATATTAATACGAAAACTATTTTTTTAATTAATACTTAAACTTATATTTTTTTCAAAGATTAATATGGGATCTATTTTATTTTTTTAATTTATAATGTAGTTTATATTCTTCTCATATATTTATACAATTTTTTTTTTATTTCTACGCGGTCTATATTTCAATTCACACATCAATACAGGGCCTATTTTTTATTGTAATTTCTACGGGAATATATATTTCTACTTATACATTAATACATATACCTTTTTTTTTAATAATTTCTAATTAGATCTATATTTTTACTCATATTAATATGAAGACGTATTTATTTTATAATTTTTATGGAATCTATATTTTTAGTCATATATTAATAGAGAGACTATTTTTTTTTTAATTTCAACGGAAACCTGTATTTCTGCTTAAATATTAATACGAGAATAATTTTTTTATTTATATTATTTTCTAATTTTTACTCTATATTGATACACGTACATTTTTTTTTTGTAATTCATTATCACCTCAAAATATTTTTATGAAACCTCAAAGTCTCTTCCATATATATATATATATATATCATTGAGAAATTATTTACATCAACTTTATAATTCTTTTAGTGAAGAATAATAGAAGGAACAACAACTATGATACATTCTTAATTTGACAAAGAAAAAAATACGAACTATAAGAATCTTTCATAAGAAAATCTATGACACTATACATAAATTTTACAAGTGTTATTTTAATTATTAAATTATATAAGATCGTAAATATTTATGTAATTGTCATTAATTATCTTCTACTAGCAATTAAAATTTTAATTTTTCAGTTTAAAGTAAAATATATTAAAATATATTATTTATAAGTCAATAAATCTACAAACGCGTTTTTACCCGTGCTTGGCACGGGTCTAGATACTAGTTAAATATAATAAATAAACATTTAGTCATTTTAGTCATCATGTTTGTAACATAGCAAAGTCTAACAAAGATATATATGAATAGCGACAGAAACATAAATATAGAGCTGTAAAAAGGCTGTAGGGGGCAGGTCCTGGGACCGCAGGAACAGAAAACTTGAATATAAAATGTAGGCCGCAGGAAATTATATGAAATAGCTCCAAAACTAAGAAAACTCTAATTGCAATAACAACTCTATGTGAATTGTTACTACTTTTACAAATGAAATTATGCTTCTTGATTGTGATGGCATATGTAAAAAAATTATCATTGTTTTGGACCTTTGGGTCCATTTGGATTCGGGTCCGTTTGGATTAGCTTATTTTTAAACTTATGCAAATAACTTATGCAATATAAATTAGGTTTTATGTTATTTTATAAGTTTACACTAGTGAAAATTGTATTTTTATCAGCTATTTTATCATAAACTACCTTAACAAACTTATAATAACTAGACACTGACTCATGCTATCGCACGGGTTTTGTAGATATTCATATATGATATGAAAAGAATTATAATAAAAAATTTAAAATAAAAGTTTCAAAAAAAAAAAAATTCAAACGATAGTGACGATAAAAATGATAATATTTGGTACAAAGACGAATTTAGATAAATAGTTTACAAAATAAATACTAAACATTATGCTAATTGACTAAAACCGTTATATTCCACCATCTATAAAAAAAATTGAAAAGTTAGGAAATAAAAATATATAATAAAAACAAAAACTAAAAAATAAAATAAAAAAAACTCACCAAAAATTCAGTTTTCACATTATATTCAGTCAATTGCTCTTTTAGTTTTAAAGCAAAATTGGAGCAATTATTAGAAAACGATAAGAGGTCAGTTGATTTCGGAAGATCGTGACGAAAATATAATAAAACATTACATTTATCCAAATTAAATTCATAGGAGGATGAATAACACATTCAAATATGTCCATTAAAATCAATTTAAACTGACTCATCCGAAAGCATATACGATAATATTCATAACATATCTTTATAAAAAAAATGGATTTATATTTAAATAAATTAAATATTTGTATAGCAAAATCCAATGAGGTATTTATTTAACAATTTATTTAAACTAAAATAGGGTTAAAGTAGGATTAATTAGGGTGAACTGGAGAAATATATATATATATATATGTTATTAATAATAGATCTTAATTAAGAAAAAAAAAATATTAAATATTCAAAAAAATTCTGATAGATCAAATAAAAATAATTGGATTAGAAAAATAAATTGAATGTTTAATGAAAAAAGAAATGATGTTGACTTTCAAGTAAACAAAATCAGGCATTATTATTAAGAAAATATATATATTGGATTTGAAAAAAATAATTTGAATGTAGATCAAATAAAAGGAATATAGGGGAAAGACAAAATACATATGATTAATATTCGTAACATATTTTTATATGTTATTAATATTAAATTTTAATTAAGGAAAAAATATATATATATATATATATATATATATATATATATATATATATATATATATATATATATATATATATATATATATATATATATATATATATCGGATATTTTAAAAAAATCAGGTATATCAAATAAAAATAATTGGATTAGAAAGAAAAATAAAATAAAGATTGAATGTGTGTTAAAAAAAATGGAGTTGATTTTCGGGGAAACAAAATTAGGCATTGAAAGTCGTAGTTATTCGTCGGATATATAATGATATAATAGATTAAATGTGTGATGAAAAAAAGAAATGGAGTTGAGGTAAACAAAATCAGACATTATTATTAAGAAAAAATATATCTTGGATTTGAAAAAATATATATATCATTGAAAGTAGTAGTTATTAGTTGGTGTAATCAAAATATATCAAATGAATTTAAATAGCTTAGCGGTGAAATATATAATTGTGAGAGGACATGAGTTTGATTCTTGGTGAAGAAATTTTTAACATTTTTAATAATTAAATTAGAGTTTAAGTAGAGTTAAATTAGAATTACTTGAAGACTTAACTACTTTTATATATATAATGATAATGATACATAAAAATTGATCCAAACGGACCCAAAGGGTCCAAAACAATGATAATTTTTTCACATATGCATCACAATCAAGAAGCATAATTTCAAAAACCTTGAATTGCCAAAATCGAACATCCAATACCAAATGCAAACAGAGTCAAATAGCGAACACTCCGATATTAATTTTTTTTGTCTAGCGATTAGAAAATCCACCTTAATTTTTTTTTGTCTATTGGGTGTCTTCTACTAATTATTTTTTTGGTAAAGTAGCCTAGTAGTTAGAAAATCCACATTAAAGGTGAGTAAGTGGAGTGTTCCGAATTTAAATACGAACTCCTGCACATATAGTGCGATATCCCTATTTAATTTTTCTACTAATTATAAACTACTAGATACTACTTATTATTATTTTTTACATATTTTGGATAAAGTAGAAAATAAAGTATTACTTGAGAGCTATGAAGCACGGACACCTCTATGATTAGCCGTGTCGCGGTGTCCGACACTCGTCCGACACCTGTCCGACACGTGTCGGATAGCTCAAATCGGTGTCCGAAAAAAATCAATTTTTTCTTTACTTCGACACTTCTTTGATCGGTGTCCGACACCTGTAAGACACTCGTACACACGTGTCGGACAGGTGTCCCCAAAAAATTTATTTTTTCTTTGCTTATAATCTTCGAAGACACATATTAGACATACCTATAATAGTTAGAGATGTGTCAAAATAATATCATTGATCAAAAAAGTATTGAAAATATTATATTTTGATTACAATATTTTTAGTTTTTTCAAAAGTAGATGGATAAATAAAGGTAAAATATTATCATACTTTGCTTAATTTTTTTTTTTAAGAAATAACTTCTTCAACTTAGATTTACATGTATATATTTTGATTCTAAATTTATATTTTTTATAAATATGTAGCTGTGTCGGTGTCCTATATATATTTTTTACGTTAGCGGTGTCGCGGTGTCCGTGTCGTGTCACGGTGTCCGTGTCAGAGTCCGTGCTTCATAGCTTGAGAGACTGAATTGGTTGTTTGGTTTATTCCCGACTCCTTTTCAATTGTGGGTTTGCTTAGTATGTAATATAACATTTCATTCATGGATGCTTATATGTTGCTGGTAATAGAGCAATAAGAGTCCCTAGGAGTTTGCAGAGGAAGTGCTACGACGAATTTAATCTTGTACATTATTAGCTGATATTTTAATAAATTTTTTAATTTAATTTAATGACAAACTTAAATATCAAATAAAAATTATTTGACCCGTGCAATTACACGGGTCTCTAAAGTCTAAACTAGTTATACTACCAAAATATATTTTAAAATAATTTCTTTACGTATAGAATATATAGAGGGAGGTACAATTTAGGGGGAAAAAAAGTAAATATCTCCTTGTAACTAAAAAGGAAAACCTTAATTTATTAAAAAAAAAAAGTTTGGAAAGGGATTATTATATACAAGCATTTGACTGTGTTTTTTTTGGGAGAAACGGTAAGAATTCCTTGTCTTTGAGGTAGTGTCCCCATGATATTTAATTCGGATTATTTTTAAACTAAATAACTCATAAAATTTGATGTTGTTTATACGTTTCCATTCACACAAAAAATAAATTAATTCTCTATAAAAAAAATTAATTAATACAAATTGTTGGGTTTTTGTATTTTGGTTACATTTTGCGTACTATATTTCACGCTTTATTTATGCGACATATCTTTTGTAGATCTATTTTGGAAATAAACTCACGCTTGCTTGTGCACCAAGATGCACGTGGTTTTGGAATTTTCAGAAGACGGTTTACATAATTACTTGTTCCTTAACCATTTTTTTTTTGGTTTACAAGGAAGCTGGAAATCGAACTCAGGATCTCTAACATGCTACCCAACCCCTACCCGATGGCTTAACTTTGTTATAAAATATTAAGGAATAAAAGATTTAGTTTTGTAATATATTAATGGAAGGAATATTTGATGGAAATATACTTGAAAAATATATTTGATGCAAATATATTTATGGAAGAAATATTTGGTGCAAATATATTTGATGTAATATGTTCTGGTATTCTGCACTATGGTACCTTATGTGTTGTGCACTCTTCTACTCGTTTTCAATGCATGAAGTTTCTATTTTGGCTTAATTTGCGGCTAAAAAGGGAGAGTAGGAGTTATACTACAAAATATATTTTAAAATAATATTTTCACCTATTGAACAAATCTTAAAATTCAAATTTCAACAGAGGGAGGCTGCGGAGGGGAAAAAAAGTAAATATTTCTTTGTAACTAAAAAGGAAAACATTAATGCAGTGATTTTTTGTTTGGGGGAGAAACAGTAAAAATTCCTTGTCATTGAGGTAGTGTCCCAAGGATATTTAATCCGGATTATTTTTAAACTAAATAACTCACAAAATCTAATTTTTATACGTTCCAATTCACACAAAAAATAAGTAACTCTTTATCAAAAAAAAATTAATTCATTCAAATATCTCTATGAAAGAATATAATATTTGAAATATTGTTTTCAGATTCTCTATAAAATAAATTACTTCTATTATTTGATATATTTAAATATTTTTTAACATAATCTTTTCACAATATTTTCCTTATAAATATGGCAAGACGTTTGTCAAATATATATATATATATATATCGCAAGACAATTAAGCAGAGGAAAGACAAAACAACATAAGTAAAATTCTTCTTTTCGAAAAGACCTCGAGTCATTCTAAAAAAGAAATAACAAGCTTGCCAAATATGACCTCAAAGGATGAACTAAGAGTTAATAGTGGTGGTGAATTGCAATTGACATATAGTTTGAATGTGAGTACACATGATTTAAGTGTTTGTTTTGCATGTAAAAGTAACATAGAAGGTAAAACCATCTACATGTACAGGTACGAGCTAGTTATTGATTTTTTTTTTTACAAGCTAGTTATTGATTTCTATTTAATTAGAACTATTATGCTTTAATAGATTTTTTTGTTGATTGCAATTGTTATTTTTTTCCCTCTCTTTATTCTTATTTGAATTCGCAACGTTTTGCAATTTTATTTTCCGCAATTCCTTCTAGATACCTTTTATTTTTTAAAAGCCTTCTAGGCACCTTTTGATTTAATTATTATGAACTCTGTTACTAAATTCTAGTCAATGTCTTTTAAATTTAATGATGGTTGCATTATCTAATGAATATACGGTAAAAATTCAATTCTTATTTTACTTTGGTATGAGTTCAATTTACTAAATATTATGTTGTTGATGCCAAAACAAATGAACAACACATTACCTAATAATTTAGTTAAAACTTGAGACCTTAAGTTTAGAATTTTTTTGTGCTTCATTTGATAAAAGTATAATATTTTCAAATAATTAGAGGTTTTATTGATAAAAATATAATCTAAAATAATTAGCCCTCATTTACACTTTATATTTTTTTTGACAAATACACTTTAAGGACTAATTTTTAATCTAACTCCAAAATATTTAAAACGTCCTTCTATTGGAATATTTATCTTTTTATTTATCTTTTCAGGAGCAATGGTTTCTGCGCAATGCGATGCCGTAATCGGCAGATAAATTACGATACCGAAGAAATAGAGAAATCTATGAAGAGATCATGTGTCTCAACCTAATCTGCATCTCAAAAATCTCATGTGACCACCACAAAAAATTCATTTTACTACTAACATCTAATAATTCCTATCTTACCTTGCTTCTAATAATTCCAATTGATACCTTATTTTATGTATGATCCCTTAATCATGCTTCTTCGTCAACTCTATTAGTTTTGCATTTTATTTTATTTTTTATATATTTATTTAGGAAAAATTATACTTTAATTTAGGAAAAATTATTATTTATAGGAAAATTTTTTTCAATGGGAATTTAATTTCAGTCTCTTCTTATAGTATATTTATTTATTTATTTATTTAATTTTTGGTTCTATGACTAGAAAAATAATAATATTTTTTTCTTTCACATTTGGTTGAATTGTTGCAAATAGTTAATATCTTATAGATTATTTTTTTGTCAACTTGTGACGGGGCTAGAAAGTTCACTCTTAGTGAATAAATAGGATGATCGAGGTTCGAATGTCGGTCCCCTACATGTATAATAGAATATTTGTGCCACATGAGCTAATTTTACGGGGTATCTCTTAGAACTAATTACTAGTGATAAAAAGTGTTTATGGTCTCATTATCTCATTAATCGACTGTTCTAATTAAACTATTTATTATTAAGTGTGTTGCAAGGAAAAATATTCTTTAATATAGTAAACTATATTTTGAATCCCATTATTAAAATCAAGAAATTAAGTCACATGGTATTTATTGGAAAATAAATAAAGGACACCAAATTCACATTTGTTTTTATGTGTATATCGACAAGATTGTAATATATATATATATATATATATATATATATATATATATATATATATATATATATATATATATGGGTTTGGTAACTTAAACCCACCTAAAAATATGAAGGTCTAAATTAGTAAGGTGCACATTTACACTTTGAATAAAAAAACCATCTCGGTATTGGTGGTGTGGAAAGTTCATCTCGGTATTGTTTTTTGGGTTAAAGATGTTTTTGGTCCTTATAAATATGGAACTTATAAGTTTAGTCCTTACTTAATTTTTATTATATTTTTAGTCCCTATAAAAATTTTCTTACATATAGTTTTAATCGCTACCAAAACTAAATTTGGTTTTAATTATCATTAAACTCTTAAATTTTTGAATGATTTTTTATGTGCATGTTTAAAATATCGTATAAAGTTTATTTACTAAAATTTAGAATTTTTTAACATGGTATAAATTAAATATGAATATTTTAAATCGCAGAAGTTCAAAGTAAGCAAGATGAAAAATATCAACAAAATACTATTGATGTTGTATAAAAAGGAGTAAAAGGCAACAGATAATGGGCCCGTTTGTTTCAGCTTTAAAAAAATAGATTTTTTCTTTGTATTTTTGAAAATGGATTTTATAAAACCGTTTTTCAAAATATTACAAGTTTTTTTATATTTGTTTTTTCTAAATTCAAACACTAATTTTGACATCATATAACATATACGTACATTATTGAAGAACAAAAAATAGTCAAAATTTCAATTTTTATAAAAAGTTGTATTTTAAAAATGATTTTCATGAAAATCTATTTGAAATAGCTTCAAAAAAAGTGTTTTTTTTGAAATTTTGATATCCAAATTTTTTTTCAATAAAATGATGAAATACCTAAAATAACATTTTAAGAATAACTATTCAAACAAAATTTTCATTTTAAGCTTTTATAAAAAATTTCTTTGTAAAAATTTTTTATACAAAATTTTCTAACACTACAAAATCTATTTTCAAAAAAATACAAAACAAACGGGCCCAGAATTAAAATAGGTGTGTTCGCCATTTGACTCTGTTTGCATTTGGTTTTGAATGTTTGATTGTGGTAAATCAAGGTTTTTGAAATTATTCTTCTTGATTGTGACGCTTATGTAAAAAAATTATCATTGTTTTGGAGCCTTTGGGTCCGTTTTGATTAGCTTATTTTTAAGCTTATACAATATAAATTAGGTTTTATTTTATTTTATAAGTTTACACTAGTGATCAGCTATTTTATCATAAACTACCTTGACAAACTTATAATAATACATAAAAATTGCATAAGTTGTTCGCATAAGCTCAAAAATAAGCTAATTCAAACGGACCATCTGTCTATATGTTGTTGTCAGTGTCTTCTACTAATTATTTTCTTGGTCAAGTAGCCTAATGGTTAGAAAGTTCACCTTAAAGGTGAATAAGTGAAGTGTTCCGAATTTGAATTCTGACTCCTGCACATATAGTGCGATATCCATATTTAATTTTTGTACTAATTATAAACAATTAGATACTACTTATTATTATTTTTTACATATTTTGGGTAAAGTAGGAAATAAAGTATTACTTGAGAGACGGAATTGGTGGTTTGGTTTATTCCTGACTCCCTTTCAATTGTGGGTTTGCTTGGTATGTAATATAACATTTCATTCATCGATGGTTTATATGTTGCTGGTAATAGAGCAATAAGAGTTCCTAGGAGTTTGCAGAGGAAGTGCTACGACGTATTTAACCTTGTATAGTATTAGGCTATTAGCTGATATTTTAATAAATTTTCTAATTAAATTTAATGACAAACTTAATTAATATCAAATAAAAATTATTTGACCCATGTGATAACACTGAAAAATGCACTATTTATTTAAGATTATTTGTCTAATTATTTTAATATTTTCTCTAAATTATCGCAGTATTAATAAAATAATTATTACTTTTTATAAAAATACAGATGCAACTAAAACTTAGCAAAACATGAGTTTTATGGGACTAAAAGGCAAAGTACCAAACAAATAAATTGGCCCAACCCAATTTATCAAGTCCAAAGTGCCAAGCACACACGTGAAGCCCATGCCTCACAACAATACATGACGCTGGTCATAAGCCATGACACTGGTCATGCAATTTTAAAGGGCACGTGGGAAACAAAAAAGGCAGCAACACATGGCGCTGGTCATAAGGCTTGTGGCACCCGCTACAAGCTATTTTCACTCAGTATCTGTTCCGTTTTATCCTCCTCACACGATCATCACGTTGCAACTCCTATTGTGGAGAAAAAGAAAAGGCTCAACTGTTACTTCACTCATCCTATATATATAGGAGTATTCAGTGTTATTTTTTGAGCTCTCTCCCACGCAATATTTTAGAATTTAAGAGATATCAGTCTTATAATTTTGGTTCCTATGTACTTTTAACTTTCCAGTTCCAGTTACAATTCAACTCTGTAAGTTACATTCATTTAATATATTTTATTCCAGATTATTATTTTGCTTCCAATTTGCTTACTTATTTTTCTGTTACAGTACGTGATTAATATTGCATGTCTTATTTTACTTTTATTTTATAATACTTCACTGCAACTTGTTTACTTATTTTCTTATTATCTGATATGTTCTTAATTAAATTAATTATTATTTATTTAATCGTAATGTTTTTATTTAAAATTATGTCGAGCTAATTTAATATAACTGGAATGTGAATTAGAGGTTGATTTGAGTTTAGTAATTAAATTGCAAACTTTATTTTCGAACAAACTAGTTTTCTGTTACAGTTTTTAATTAAACGATAGACTATAATTTTGCACGACAGTGAAAATTAACTAAAGTGTAAGTCAACAGCGCGAGAGTGTGAGATTTATACTAGATAGTAAAAACTGGACATTAATTTTAAACACCGCGACAACTCTTTAAAATTAATTAAACTATATTAGTTTTCAAAAACTATTTTATAAATAAATGCGAGAGCGAGAGTGAAGTATTTATTTTATATTCTATGATATAGTTCAATAGCGCGACAGCGTGAGACCTTCGTCTTTAAACTAATATTGTTTTGTGAAAACTAGATCTTTTAATCAAATTGAATTGATTTTCAAAAAGTATTTTTATAAGTAAGTGTGAGAGCGAGAGTGAAGCATTTATTTTATATCTATATGATATTAACTAATAGCGCGAAAGTGTGAGGAGCGTATTTTTAAATCAATTTCAATTTGTTAAAAAAGGTAAACTTTTTCCCTAAACACAATTTAATTACTGAATCCTTTGAAACAACTAAAAGTAACATTCCAGTTTAGTTAAATCTAATTATTTAAATCAAATTTATTTTTTTTAAAGCCCCTTTCCAACTATTATTTAACCTTAGATTTACATAGTAACATTAGATAACGATAAGCTTGACTTTTGATCTCTGTGGGATCGATAATCTTTTATAACTACACGATACGTCTGTGCACTTGGAGAAATATCGCATCACCATGCAAATGCACGGGTCTCTAAACTAGTTATACTACCAAATATATTTTAAAATAATTTATTCACGTATATAATAGAGGGGGGTACAATTTATCAAAAAAAAAAAATAGTGGGAAGTATAGAGGGAAAAAAAAGTAAATATCTCCTTGTAACTAAAAAGGAAAACCTTGGAGTGCAGCTGGTCTGTCGTCTGTGTTACATAATGCTACGTACCAACAAACTAATGCTATGGATCATATTTTCGCTACTTGCAGCAATGAAAGTAGTGATACTGTTGGTAGAGTGACTATGTTACTCTGGTGCATTTGGCACAATCGTAATGATAAGCTTTGGAATGATAATGTCCAAATGCCACGTCAAATTGGAAGACATGCTTTTGATGCTTGGAATGATTGGTACTCAGTACATAAGTTACAGAGTAATAATGTGAGTGGGACTACAGAAGCAGATTTGGTAAGATGGGAGAAACCAGCTCTAGACTGGGTAAAATGTAACGTTGATGTTGCCTTTGTGCCTGGATCTGGAAGGACCTCGATGGGATTGTGTTTTCGCGATAATAGTGGTCACTTCATGGCTGGTATGACACAATGGCAGCAAACTATGATTTCATCTGTAGAAGGAGAAGCTTGGGCTTTACTTTTAGCAATGGAAGAAGCAAGATATAGAGGACTGGATCGAGTTCAATTCGAAAGTGATTCGAAAGTTTTGATAGAGGCCATTCATATGAAGCGTAGAGGCAACTCTGAGTTTTTGTCAATTGTTCATGATATCCTTAGTCTTATGTCATCTTTTATAAACTTTAAGGTTAAGTTTGTTAGGAGGCAAGCGAATTTGGTTGCTCATACTCTTGCTAGGGCGGCCAATTCTTGGGCTAGCTTCCATAGATTTGAGAATATTCCCTTTTGTATTGAACGTTTAGTTTTTAATGAAATGCAGTAAGTTTGTTTGATTCAAAAAAAAAAAAGGAAAACCTTAATTTATTAAAAAAAAAAGTTTGGAAAGGGATTATTATATACACGCATTTGAGGGTCCGGTTACTGTGCATAAGCCCAAACTTATGCACCGTGCATCAGCCCCAAGACAATTGCTTCATACACCCCCAGCCATTACTTCCTACACCCCACCCCACCTTCTTCCTCATGAAGAACATTAAGTGAAGCGATGAAAGCTTCAAAAAAGCTTCATGGCCACAACAACACCACCAAATCTCCACCGAAAATTACGAGTGGATATACCATTTTACTCGAAATTTAACGCTAATCATGAATCTATGCTTAGATTTCACAGTGGAGGTATAGATTTTAAAAAACGATTCAATCTTAAACCCCCAAAAAAATTGAAAACGTTTATTTGAGCGAAATAAGCAAAATTAACGGTTGAAAAAGTTTCGGGACATGATTTGGAACATGAATCAATTCGAAACTTACTTAGTTTGGCTTTAAATCGAGCTAACCAAATCAAGTTTTCTCTTAACTATTTTTGAACTTTGGGTATGCTTTTCTATTGGTTTTTCTTCGTGTTTCTTGGTATATTTCGATTTTTAGAAGTGTTTGAAAGCTTTTGGATGAAAGAAATTAAAGGTTTATGGTGTTTGAAATTTTCACAAAAATGGGGACAAAAAATTAGTTTTGTTAAATGGTTTGAGTGTTGTGAACCCATTAATATTGACTAATGTTATACACCGAAACCATTAGTCTTGTTAAATTGTTTCAATAAGTTATACACTGAAACCATTAGTCTTGTTAAATGGTTTCAGTTTTGTTAACCCATTAATATTGACTAATGTTATACACTGAAACCATTAGTCTTGTTAAATGGTTTCAGTGTTGTGAACCAATTAATATTGACTAATGTTATACACTGAAACCATTAGTCATGTTAAATAGTTTCAATAAGTTATACACTGAAACCATTAGTCTTGTTAAATTGTTTCATTTTTGTTAACCCATTAATATTGACTACGAGGGTAAAATATATTTTTTAAATCCTTAATTTCAGCAACAAGAGCTGCTTCTTGCCATGTTTCCATGCCAATAATCACATTTCAGAATGATCTAACGGTCACGACTTAAAATTGGAGGGAGCCAATGACGCATTGCCACGTCATCGTCTTCAACCTTCACCTTCTTCTTCCTCATGAAGAACATAAAGGGAAGCCATGAAAGCTTCAAAAAAGCTTCCCGGCCACAACAACAACAACACCAAATCTCCAGCGAAAATTACGAGTGGGTATACCATTTTACTCGAAATTTAATGCTGATCATGAATCCATGCTTAGATTTCACAGTGGAGATATAGATTTTAAAAAACGATTCAATCTTTAAAACCCAAAAAAATTGAAAACACTTATTTCAGCGAAATAAGCAAAATAAACGGTTGGAAAAGCTTCAGGACATGATTTGGAACATGAATCAATTCGAAACTTACTTAGTTTGGCTTTAAATCGAGCTAACCAAATCAAGTTTTCTCTTAACTATTTTGGAACTTAGAGAATGCTTTTCTATTGGTTTTTCTTCGTGTTTCTTGGTATATTCTGATTTCTTGAAGTGTTTGGAAGCTTTTGGATGAAAGAAATTAAAGGTTTATGGTGTTTGAATATGATTTTCAATTTTTTCACAAAAATGGTGAAAAAATACAGAGAAGGCGAAGTGTGATCGTGTGTGCCTCAGGTTCACAGTGTGAGAGTTTGGGATTTAGAGATCATATATAACACCCCATATCAATTTATCTAGAATATCAATAGGAGTGTACATAAATGGATCGGGACACAATAAATTTTTTATTACATAAAGATTCAATACATACTTGGATTATAAAAATCCACCAAATAATACATACTGAGCTAACTACTAAACTAACATAACTGAATCTTATACTAAAGATAAGATTAACTTGTTGTCAGCTCCTCAATGTAATCCATGTATTCCGATTACGCTTCAGCTCCGCGACAAATGCGAACCTGTAATCTGAAAGGATGAAGAATGGGGGGGGGGGGGGGGGGGTGAGACTACTAAGCCTCGTGAGTTCTACTACCCTCCTAATGGTGACTACACCAAGGGAAACCTATAATCAGTCCTCACGCATCTCAAGCGCAATACATGTATATATATATATATATATATATATATATATATATATATATATATATATATATATATATATATATATATATATATAGCTACGCAAGGACACACTGAGGTGAGCCGGTCTCAGAGAGCCTCACACTCCTCCGCACCAATCTTTGTGGACATATGAGCACTATGGTACGGAGCCTCTGGCATCACAGTTATTATTATTAACATATTTTTGCTACGGATCCCTCATATTCCTTCGGTGGTGCCTAGCAACCACTCTCTCTTGACTGATTCTACTCATAAATCTAATGTGTTAACATACTACCAATATCCCAAACCCGGGGAACTAACTTAATACATAACCTAAGTTAAATTATATTATTCCTAAACGTGCAATTAACATTTCAATTATTATTATCTCATAATGTCAAAGGGGAAGAAGACCTGGAGTGCTAACAATTGTAAGATAATTATTGAGTTTTAAAAACAGAACAATTGGCCAAAATCATGTATTGTTCGCTTAGCGAAGGCTGGCAACTGCTAGCGAACCAAGTCAGAAGGTTCTGGCCAGCCAGCGAGCGCCAGCGACCAAAGTCTGCAACTTAGGTCGCACGTTCGGCAGATGCTCGCTTAGCGAGCAGCACGGGATTTCTGCTCTGTTATGCAGAAATAGTGTAAAAACCAGAATTTTCCAAAACAACATTCCAATCCAATCCAGCCATTAACATTATAAGTAAATTAACAATTAAAATGGAGAGAGTTTTGGGAGTTAAATTCCTCTCATACACAATTCAATTTCCCTAAACCTATGTTATCATGCATTGTTTAAATTGGGGGAAATTCTAACTATTCTAAATCCTAAGAACCCACTTGAGATAGACGCTTGAACAATCCCATCGCCATCTCTAGAGCTCGTCGAACAGTGGAATTTGCAATAGAAATACTTCGAACTCAAATTCAGATTTTTCTGCATAATTCTGCTTCATACGTCCAACTTCAGAAAATCCTAGCGACCTCATTTCTCATCCAATTTCCACGAAACCAAAACCAAGAAATCGAGAATTGAGTTAGCTTTCCAATGAAACCAGCCTCGTTCAATTTGAAGTTATAGAGAGAAAGTTCATACCATTTTAGTGTAGCACTGTCAAACATCAATTCTGCAGAAATCCTGAGTTGATCCCTTAACTTCAAAAATTCGTCCAGACCTCAATTCTTGTCCAAATATTATGAAACTGGTACCCAATTGACCGGAATTAAGTTATAAAACCATAGCAAAAAGCGGAATTCCAATCGGAGTTACGAGGAGTGAGAATTTACCTTTTTAGTGGAACCCTATCCCAGAATACGGGTTTGACAAACCACCTTCAAATTCTCTTGTTTTTCTTCTACATAAGATACTCCTAGTCTCCAAAACTCTAAGAATTAAACATGCAGTAGGAATGGAACAAAGAATTATAATTGGGTCTTGATTAGATGAAAAAAGGATGAATTGGATACATGCAAGGCTTTGATGTACAAGAATGGAGGTTTGAACTAATAACCATACCTTCGTTCCTTAGAAATTCAGAGGCTTGATTGTGAGTGAATTTCTTTGATGACAGTGAGCAAATAGAAAAAAGGAATCAAATTGAAATTATTTCTTTGTGGTTTAATTCTAAATGATTTGGAACAAGCCAAACACACATGCAAGGCTTCAAGGTACCAAAAATGAAGGATTTAGGCATGGTAGTTTATGGTGAAGATGAGAGCAACACGAGAGAGAAGGAGAGATGTTAGTTGCTGCCATTTATCTTTGATCTTGACACAATCTTAAGCTTGAGATGGAATTGCATGTGAGGGATAATGGGTTAAAGAAGAGTATTGTGTGGTACATTTTGGTGGTTGGCGTGAGAAGGGAAATGGAAGGCTTTGGCCTCCTGACTTTCAACTTTCAGGAAGTGGGAATGAAAATGAATGATCTAGTTACTTAGTCATGTGGTTTATAAATAAAGATGTGGGTCCCACGTTGGTCTTTTCTTTGACTTTGATTAGTAGTATGTGGTTCTCAATAGACATGGTGACTTATTTTAGGGATAAGTTCTACTCATTAATTTCAATTACACCACTAATTATTATTACCATTTCTAATAATTAAAGTGGGATGTTACATCATAACACGTGTCTGAAGGTGTGAAAAACACAAGAAGGGGGGGGGGGGGGGGGGTTGAATTGTGTTTTTAAAAGTTAAACTTTTCTAGCTTTTGTAAGAGTTAAATGCAGCGGATATGAGAAAGCTAGATGAACACAATGCACAAGTAAACAGAGAGAGAGAGAGAGAGAGAGAGAGAGAGAGAGAGAGAGAGAGAGAGAGAGAGAGAGAGAGAGAGAGAGAGAGAGAGAGAGAGAGAGAGAGAGAGAGAAGAGTGCACACACAAATTTATACTGGTTCCTTTCACAAACCGAGAGTAGTCCAGTCCCCTTGCACTTCCAAGAGATTTCACTATAATACACAAAATTATACACTTGCTCCAGAACACACAGCAGGAGACTTTACACTTGCTCAAGTCACACAAGACAAGAGACTTCAAAACTAACTTAATACAAATTAAGTAGGACTGAAAGTTTCTAAGCTTAGACTCACTAACACTTGATTTAATCCTAAGTGAATACAAAGAATTAAGCTCAGAGTCTAAATAATATCAAAAGATATTGTAGCTTAGAGTTACAAAGAATGAACAGTCCTATTGCTTGAAATTCAAATTGCTCTCAAAGTAGATTTGTTCAAACGTTCAGTGTTTCAGCATTTCAGTCGTCTTCTCTCAAGAGATAAGTCTTCTATATATACTTCAGTGAAAATGAGACGTTGAGATAAGACCGTTGATAGTACATTTGCAATTTGCTGATATGGAAAAGATCGTGGTTTCCAAAAGGAGTAAATCAATTCCACTACTTCATCCTTTTGAAATGGCGCTTCAGCATTTTGAGTAAACAATAGTACAGAGTACTATACGCTCCATTTGAAGATAAGGATGATGTACTATTTCATTAGCCATGAGCTGTCAATCTTCAGAGAATGTCACTAGAAGCTTGTAATGACGTTTCGTTGTCTTCTAACTGAATTACGTAAGCTTCTGGACATGTAATCTTTTGGCGTCTGAAGGACCTGGTTCAGAGGCTCTGAAGGTTTTGTTGTTCAGAGTCTTATCGTTCAGAATATGGTCTTCAGAAGCTCAAAATGATGATCTTAGTGTTTAAATTTTTACTTTGTTCCTGCACACTAGATCAATAATTAGTAATCCAATTGTCCATTTAATACTTTGTTATCATCAAAACTTAGGGTATTTTATAAATAAAACTCATTTTGTTCCAACAGTGTCATCAAAATGTCCATGATCGGATGACTGTGATTAACTTATGCACCATACATAAAATTGGCCTTATGCATATTAACTTGTGGACTGTATTTTTTTTTTTTTGGGAGAAACGGTAATAATTCCTTGTCTTTGAGGCAGTGTCCCAAGGATATTTAATTCGGATTATTCTTAAACTAAATAACTCACAAAATTTGATGACTTTTATATGTTTCCATTCACAAAAAAAAAAAAATTAATTCTCTATAAAAAAATTAATTAATACAAGTTGTCGGGTTTTTGTACTTTGTCTATATTTTGCAAAAAACAAGTTCTAGTAAGATATTGGATCAAATTGAAGGGGTGAAAAACACAAGGGGGGGGGGGGGGGGGGGGGGGGGGTTGGATTGTGTTTTAGAAATGAAAAACTTTTTCAAGATATTACTATCTATCAGAGTTTTTAGGCAGCGGAAAAACTAAACACAATTAGACAAAATAAATAGAGAGAGAGATGAACACACATGATTTATACTGATTCCCCTCACAAACCGAGAGTACTCCAGTCCCCTTGCACTTCCAAGGGATTTCACTATAATCACTAAAGATTACAATCCTAGTGCTCAAGCACACAACCAAGAGTCTTCTATTTCTCAAGTCACACAAGACAAGAGACTTCTTACAAATGCTCAAGTCACACAAGACAAGAGACTTTTCCAAGTTGAATAACTCACGCAGGAGTATTCCTAAACTATTAAGCTTATCTAAGAACTTAAAACACTTAACACAATAAGTGAATTACAAAAGAACTCTTCAGAGGCTTAATCAGTTTTCAAGAAGTTTTGAATGTATGTGTGTTTCTCTGTTTTTAAGTTTCACTATTTCTCTCTTTCAATTCACGCGTATATCTCTATGTATGTATATATCAATTTTCAATCAAAGACCTCTATTTATAGAGAATAGAGACGTTTGATGAAAAGTTCCGTTGAGAATTTGACAGCTGTAACAAATTGATTGCTTAGAGTATGAAATTGAATTTCTTAACCAGAAGAGGTAATTCAATTCCACTACTCTATCCATGTTTCTTTGCTCCACCATTTGGAGTAATAGATAGTACAGATAGTACTATACGCTCCTCTTTGTAGATAAGATTTTTAATATAAACGTTGTGGAGTGTTTATCCTTTAAGCTTGAGTTGTCATCTTTCAGAGAAGAATCTAGAAACATTAGATTCATCAAACACGCGCAATCTGTTATGAAACAGAGTCTTCTTCAGACTCACCAGCTTAGTCTTTTGAAAAACTTGAATCCTCAGCTTCTGATGGTCTTCAGAGTTTAGCTTCTGAGAGTCTTTTCAATTCCAGCTTCTGATATTCTTCAGAGTTTAACTTCTGAACATCTTCAGAGTCTAACCATATAAAGTCTTCAGAGCTTCTTCTGAACTGAGTGATCTTTAGTTGATTGTTTATCCTTCAGAATGCTTTTTTACAACATCATTCAAAACTAAGTAACAATATCTCATAATGATTCTGCACACTTAAAATAAATCATTAGTATTCCAATTGTACATTTAATACTTTTGTTATCATCAAAACTCTTAGGGTATTTTTCAATAAAACTAATATTGTTCCAACAATCTCCCCCTTTTTGATGATGACAAACATAAAGTATTAAATACAATTGTTGTTGACAAAATTCAACTATGTTGACATTTAGGTTTTTGAGTTTTGCAAGTTCCCCCTAAGTCTGATAATCCATAGGGTCAGGTTTGTAAGCTCCCCCTAAGTTTTATCCATAATTAATTTTAATCTGTTTAAGATACATTTAATATATGACTTAAATTATTCACATTTTACTATTCAGAAGCCTAGGTTTGTAAGCTTTGCTTCTTTAATAGTGAGATAATCTTATGAAAAAGTTGCACCCTTTCCATAAATCTATCTGTGAATAATAAACTTCAAATAATAGATTTGCTCCCCTTTAAAATTGAACGCAAAATAAATAATAAAAAATATAAAAGATATCAGAGTCTCATTGATACACATGTTCCTATCTGCCAAACATGTTTCAGAGTTTGACTTAGAAAAGATAACAACAATTTAACACGCATAAGCAATACTACCAATACTTCTCTATTTTTCTCCCCCTTTTGTCATTATCAAAAAGTTAGTAAACACATACGCAGTCAAAGCGTAACTACCAAAAAGTCAAGTCAAAAAGTAATGTTTGCAACTATGTTTAATTTAATGAACGTGTTGCTAACCATTGTGACTTTGGCGTTCTGAAAGCTTATAAAGAGAGAATCCTAGTCATTTCATTCATTACGAATAATCTTAGGAGAGAGTAGATAGTTTATCTAACAGTCAGATATCAATGAAGAAGGCAGAAAGTAAGAGTTCAGTTTTTCAACAAAAGAAAACGAAGAAAGATAATAGATCAAGGCATGAGAAAGACAAAAGAGCACAAGCAAGGCCAATAATAGATCTCAATGAGCATCCAAACAAGTGGGATTCTGATTACTCCAAGTTTCTTGAAACCTATCATCCTGAGGATGAATTTCCACCTAAAGCAGATGAAGCTTCTTCTCAGACTACTGTGGAATCTAAGAGAAGGGATGCTCCTTCTGAAGGGGATTCTAATTAGTTTCTTAAAACTTTATGTACTCATGAATCTTATTGTTTGAATAAAAAAATATCTATTTTTGTCTTTGTTTTCACTTTTAATCTTTCTGCTTTGATTCTAATACTACTTCAAACGCATATACATAATTATAATAAGTTGAAAGCTAACAAATATTGTTCAAATAAAATATGAAACATTCAGAAGCATTTGATATAAATAAAACAAGTTTAGAAGCAGAATTAGATACTACAGACAATTAATGAGTGCTTAAACAAATTGAAAGAAATCTTAGGGGTTCCTTTTTTAAGAATGCTAAGGATGGTTTCCAATGTAGACTTGATTTCCTTATGATTTGTGTTCAGTTCCTCTAGCTTCTCATTCTGCGTTTCCACTTGTTTCTGAATTCTTTCTTCAAAGTCTTTATAGCCAGGGTTCTCTAAGATATCCTTCTTTACGAACAGTTCTTCTAGTTCCAAACTAAACTTCAAATGCATACTTAAGTCACTATCCAGTGAACCTAAGTTTTCTTTCCAAACAGTAGTCTTGGGAACAGAATCATCAAAGAATTTGTCAGTCGGGCTTAATCTTCCCTTTTACTTCAGCATGTTCTTTTCTATCTCCTCATTCCATTTTCCAATAAAAGGATTCAACTTCTTCTAAAATTCTTTAAGTTCTGACATATCAGAAGCCTTACTGAAGCTCA
The DNA here is from genome assembly GCA_951799995.1 of Trifolium subterraneum. Classification (NCBI taxonomy): domain Eukaryota; kingdom Viridiplantae; phylum Streptophyta; class Magnoliopsida; order Fabales; family Fabaceae; genus Trifolium; species Trifolium subterraneum. The sequence continues at coordinate 34,410,619 of OX637461.1, forward strand.
TTTCCCTTTCCAGTTCATCCTTCAGACTATTCCATTGATGCTCATATACCAGAGGTTTAGTGAATATCTTAATCCATGCAGGTTTTTCATCTTAGTAATAATATTATTACATTTAATCATAAAGTCAGAATCAGATAAGGGTGTGGGTTTAGGGGTAGGTTCAGAAGAACTGGGAATTAGAGCAATTTGAGAAAAATGCTCAGAGGGTTCTGAGTCCTTGTTTGATTTGGAAAAACTAGGAATGAATGAGTTTGGAGGGGTAGGAATGAGGTTTTCATCAATATAATCTTTGAGCAGACAACCAAGAGCTTCTCCAAAGAAAGTTTCATGTACTGAGTTATAGTAATTATAGAAGTTTGGAATAAAGTTTTCAAAGATTTTGAAGGGGTTTTGGTTAGTTTTAGAATTTGTGTTAACAGGGGAGGGTGACCTTGATACTGTAGAAGTTCCAACCTCTTGGAGTTTCTCAGTATCAGAGGCTTGATTCTTTTCAGCTTGGTCAGAATGTGAATTATGACCAGGGATGTGAGCTGATTGATCCTCTTGTTGGGGTTGTGTATCTGGTTCAGATTGATTTGATTGGTCTTGATCAGGTTGAGCTTGTTCAGGTTGGTCTTTGTTTTGTTGGGTTTCTTCAGTTTGGTTTTCTTGATTCTGACCATGTTCAGAGTCTGAGAGAGTATCAGAACCTTGAACATGTTCAGAGGCTTTTTCTTGTGTAGGCTTCTGAAAGGGTTCAGGTTCATTTTGATTTGGTAAATCACCCTTCAGATGTTGTTCTAAAATTTTCAAAGGTAAGTCAGTTTGAACTTTTGAGGGAGGTGATGTGGTTTTCTCAGGATTGGGAGTTTGTGTGGGTGGTGTTTGTGGTATTGTCTCAGGAATGGTTTCTGATCCTTGTTTATCATTATTAGTATTAATATTTTCAGAATTAGAAATACATGCATCAGTAGTATTCTTCTCAGCAGCAGTTGATGTAGTTTTCCTCTTCTTTCTTGTCAGCTGCTCATCATCAGAAACTTCTTCTTCATCCAAATAAGCAATGGTAGTTTTTTCTTCTTTCTATATCCAGCTTTTCTTTTCCTAGAGTCTGTCTTAACACTCTTTCCTTTGCCTTCAGTCTTTACCTTTTTCTTCACAACCTTTTCTTATGATCCTTTTCCTTCTTCAATTTTTATTCCCTTCACAGTCTTCTTCTCTTCTTCTTCTTCTCTTCAGCTTTTACTTCAAATGCTTGTCCAAGATTCTCTAAAAGCAGTATATACTGGTTCACAATGCCAGATGCATAGCTTGAGATAGACACATTTAACCTTTTCAGCAGATTAGGTTTAGATGATGTTTCCTCCTTCATTGAGTCAGTATACACTAGTTCCTTATCCTCCATCATCTTTATATGAATGAGTGTAGCAACAGAAATGAAGGAACCTCTCTGCTACATAAGAAGTTGTGTAGCACCAGCAATTTTTATAGCGTCAATAACACCACACTGATAAAAGATCTCACTCAGTAATCTGGGATAAATGATATGAACATTTGTTTTCTTTGGCTCTTGAGAAGTTTTGATAGCCTTTGCCAGATGATTAAAGATGTACTTAGCCCAGTTTATTGGTATTTTTCTAGACAGGAGATACACAAAATGTCTGTGATCCCAAGAAAGTTGACCAGGGCTTCCACTTCTAGGAAATATTGGTTCTAACATAATCTTTGCTAGCAAACTCTGAGTAGGTTGTAGATCTCCAACCTTGTTGCTCTCACAAGATTTACCAGGCAGATAGCATTTCTTAGTCATGTTCAAAAATTCTGATTGCTTTGCTGTAGCTTGAGTTAAGGCGTAGAAAATTCCTTCGTTGGGAATGTGTAGTAAACTTGCAAGATTCTCCAAAGTAAGCCTTACTTCAAAACCACAAACTACAGATCTGATCTCATCAGTCTTTATCTCCTCCAAACCTAATTTCTTTGTTGTCTTATTCTTGTTCTCTGGTTTTAAAGCCCTCAATCTTGCCAATTCTTTATCAAATTCTTCAACAGTCATAAACTTGCATCTTTGCCAGAAATCCTTGACCAAGGTAGGGTAAACTAGCCCATTTAATAATCTGAAGAATCTGAAACCGCCATCTTGGCTAACGAAGTAGTCTTTAATATCAAAACCGTTCTGACTTAGACTTTCAAAGTCTACTGGTTGCTCTATTATAAGATTGAAGAACTTGTCTTCAACTGTCATAGTTCTTTCGCAACTAAATACTTCTTGACAATCAACGGTATTGACAAGGATGTCTTTTGGAAAGGATATAACAACTTTTGTTGATGACGAACCTTCCAGTTCTGAGGCTTAGGGTTCGGTTTTGCTAGATTTAGAGAGGAAGAAAGATTTTTGAGGTTTAGAAGAAGGCAAAGTGTAGGTAGTGAATAGTGAAAAGTGTGTGAAGTGTGTTGGAACAAAATATGTGTTAATACACACCCTTAAGTTTTGATGATAACAAAGTATTAAATGGACAATTGATGGTACTAATGTTTAAATTAAGTGCAGGAGAATTCAACGTTTAATCAAGAGCACACTTAATTTAAACTCTGATGAAACCAATGGAAGTCTGAATATTTAAGACTCTGAAAGAGTTCAGATGCTACAACGTGGTCAGAAGCTATACAAAGTTCAGAAGCTCAAAGTAGATCAGAAAGTCTGAAAGTTGTTCAGGGACTCAGAGTAGTTCAGAAGCTCAAGGATGTTCAGAGGCCTACAAGAGTTCAGAGGCTGTCTAATAGGCATAAGTCATTCAGAGGATGAAGGCGTTCAAAATCTGAATTACTAAAGACTATCAGAGGCCAACCATTCAAAGACCAATCAGACTCCAAGTTATCAAAGGTTCATCAGAAGCAAAGGGAATTCCCAGTCATCAGAGGGCTACATCAACTACAACTTATCAAGCCTGGTGACTTGTTGTAAGGTCAACTAAAATGCAACGGTCACAAAGGATGTGATCCCTCTCTCTAAGAGCTAGTTGTACCTTATAACTGTACCATTGGACAGACAACAAAGGTGAAGCTTCTCTGCAAAGGAAGACATGACTTTACTCAACGGATCTTCATGTCTACAGCTGTCCAAGTTGCAACGGGAATTTCTCCAACGTCTCAATGTCTTTCTCAACTCATATAAATATGCCAAAGAAAGAATTGAAGACTAGCGCTCAACATTAGATAAAATCTCTCAAGAAAGTGAGCATTTGAATTGTAATAGATAATATCTCTCAAATGAAGTGAACATAGAAACTAGCTTAGAGCCTCTGAAGTTATTATGTTTGTAATAAGTTTTAAGCTCTTAAGTTAGTAGTAAGTCTTCTGCTTAGTGTAGAAGCAAGTAAGTCTTCTGCTTAGTGTAGAAGCAAGAAAGTCTTCTGCTTAGTGTAGAAGCACGTAAGTCTCAGTCTTAGTGATTAGAGCAGTGAAGTCTTGAGCCTGAGTGCTTGAGCAAGGAAGTCTCTGATCTTGTGTGATCAGAGCAAGGAAGTCTCTCTGTCTTGTGTGACTTAGAGCAGGAAGTCTCAAGCTTGTGTGCTTGAGCAAGGAAGTCTTTGATCTTGTGTGATCAGAGCAAGGAAGTCTCTATGTCTTGTGTGACTAAGAGCAGGAAGTCTTGAGCTTGTGTGCTTGAGAAACTATTGTAATCCGTGTGATTATAGTGGAACTCTCTTGGAAACAAGGGGACTGGAGTACTCTCAATTTGTGAGGGGAACCAGTATAAATTGTTGTGTGTTCTTCTCTCTCTCACTCTCTCATTTACTCCTTCATCATTCATAAACGCCTTAAGTTAATTGTGTGAATAATCCGCTGTGCTTTAAAGACTCTAAAAAGATTTTAAATATCTTGGAAAGTTTTTAAAATATCCAAAACACAATTCAACCCCCCTTCTTGTGTTTTCTCCACGCACCTTCAAAGTGATGTAGTGATTTTCTAATAAAGAAGAGAAACAGTTGAAATAAAATAAAATTAAGAATTCAAACCATCACAAACAGTTATCAGCCAATATAATCTTACCTGCACCGTCAACAATCAACAAGATATATGCACATTCAATTAGCACACAATTATCCAAATATCACATCATCGTCACATTAACGCAATTAAGATTCACCTTCCTAATGCATCTAATGTCACCTTTATGTATGTTCCTAGACATATCTACATGTGGTACCATATCACCATCTATTTAGGATACAAGAATCCCTTCACCATCTATTATCACCATCAATTTGACACAACTTATGCATTAATGATGTGTCACGATATTTCATCAATATAAACTAATTTATATATTCACCAACACTTCATGTATTAACACATGATATCACCAACTCACCATCTATTATTTCATACACATATAAGCATATTCATACATATACACCTTAAACATACTCATTACAATTCACCATCAATATCATTATACATATCTAACAAGTGTATGAAGGCATCATCATTCATCATATTCATCCATAATAATTCATAACCTAAGTATGAAACTACCATCATCATCATAATCATTCATAAGAACTAACACCTTATGTATTAAGCCATCATCAACATCAAATCAATTAAAGAATAATTTCCATGTCAAGAAATCTCGCCCGGCGAAGTCTAGCGAACTCTTGGGCGACGAAAACAGAACATTTTGGGTTTTCTGGCGAGCACCGGCGAGACTCAGCGAGCTTCCTCGCTGACTGTCGCCCGGCGAGCTCCCTAGCGACAAAACCATAACATTTCAGGATTTCTGGCGAGCACTGGTGAGACTCAGCGAGCTTCCTCGCCGACCCTCGCTAGCTCTCGCCCGGCGAAAATGTCGCAGAACAGACACTCTGTTTTCGCGACCGTTCATATTCCACTACAAAATCATCAAATCGTGTTCCAGTTCTAAAAAGGTGTTTCCTTTAAGTTATAAACATGTTATCATACATAGAAGTACAAGTTTCATCTCTTACAAACATCAAAAACATCACCAATCAAAGATTATTCATATTTTTCATTCAAAACTCAAAAACATATAATTTCATATGAACATACTTTGATTCTCAAAATTGAAACCATCAACATGTACTTTTAGCATCACATAGCATGGATAACACGAAATCATTACAAAAGGAAGCATTTTGATTCATGAAAACTCATAAAGTTACTAACTTTTGAGCAAAAAGGGTGAGAGGGTTTAGGCAAAGAGAAATGTGATTTATCCCCCCTCTTAATCACCCACAAATCATAAATAACTACTCTCTTACCTCTAATTCTTCAAGAATTAGCTCCTCCAAATCTTTCTCCCTTAGCCTCCTCTTCTATGTTCTTCTCCTCTTCTTCTTCTCTAGGTTTCTCTCTCTATTTCTTCACAAAGTTATGATAAATGATTTTCTCTCACTAAGTTTCAAATTTATACCTAGGTTAATTCTCACTAAGCCCACTCTATTTTCTAACCACACCTCCTAAAAACACTACTATTCTAAATACACCACCACACCCAAAAGCCACATATTTAAATAAATCACACAACATGACAATTAAATAAATACGTCTAATTAAATAAATAATTAAATAAAAACGGGATGTGACAACATACACCTGAGAAATATCATGTTAAGTGACCAAATAAATAAATAATCGTGAAATTTATTGTATGAAAACTTCTCAATGAGTGTATGTACTCTAAATTTATCTATCAAGAATCTATAATCTATAATCTATTATTTATATGTTTACAAGTTTCTCTTTCATGATCAAATTCTCATTTGGCGTTCTACCATTTATCGCTGATTAGGTGGCATTCTATCATAGCTTTACTTCCTATGCGGCAACCTAATAACATACTTTGATAAAAAAGTCAACAAATTTAAAATAGAAAATCTCTATCAAGAATTAAACATTAATTTCTTTTTGATTTTTTTTTGGTTTACTTTCTTTTTGAATTTTAAATTTTAACTAATAGAATCAATCACCATAATAATTTAATTCTTTCCTTTTTAATCTCCTTCTCATATCCTTTTTAATAGCCTAATTTGTATTCATATTCTTACGAATTTTTTAGGGTTAGCCGCCAACTTTCCGATAAAAAGTATTATGGTTTATTTTCTATATATACTTGTCGTTGGAACCATTAGCTCCACAATTTTATTATTTTTTCTATCAAATGGTTTAAATCTCAGCTCTTGCTATTGCTCTAATTCTTAACTTTAATTTTCCTTTTTAATTCGTTTATTTCGCTGCACTTGAATGGATCAGAAGGGGGGGCTGGGTTCTATTTCCGGGCCGGGCGGGAGGGACTTCGTTGAAAAATAGAAAGATATTGGTTACATCTCGCGTACTTGCCCATAGGCTGATTCCAATGAACAGATAACGCCAGAGAACAACAGATGGAGAGAAGGAGTGTAGTTCAATGGATATACATTTTGTTTTTGTATATTTTCTTTCATTTTCTATTGATTTTTCTGTTGCATTTTCATCTAGCAACCATTCATGATTTTTTTTACGCATTCTATTATTTTCCCTTTTCTATGATTATATAGCCAATGTCCAATTCCAATATATGTATCATGATTCATGGATTCATCAAGAATATATATGTGTGTGTATGTATCATGGTTTCTAAATTTTTACTTTACATCCTCTAATATACAATACAATTTGTTTCTTCCACTTTCTTGCTTTTTTTGTTTTGACTTATTTTTCATGTGCAGGTTGTAGGGTGCATGTTGTTAATTAACAATTACGTCAAGTATGGTTTTCAAGAGCAAAAGGAGCCGATTGTATAATTAGTTTTTCTTAATTTAATATAAATAATTAAGTGTTATTCTTATTTTTTTTATAATATCAATGATAATGTTTACTTATTAAAAAAAGTAATTGTTGTTCATATTTTCATACAGCATATATGAATATAATGAATTTTTTTTACTAAATAATAAATTTATCATTTTATTCTTCTTTTAAATGATCATTTTATTCATAGTATAGATCAATAAAATGTCATTCACAAAAATAAAAATATCAAGAGACAAGTTAAACAATCAAGAGACATGAAGAAATGTATCATATTGTCAAATATCTACCAAATCGAGATAAAAAATGGAGAGACTTTCATATGTGAAGATTAGTCTTTTATGCAAATTATGTAACTATATTTCAATTGTATTTGATAATATGTGTAAACTAATTATTGTAGAAAAGGTATTGTCTACTGATACACCTAAAAATGTGCTATTTATTTAGTTAAATTACTATTATATTTCAATTATTTTTATTTCGATTTCGAACTTTTATATTATGAATCGTTACTAAATGCTCATATTTTATAAACACAGATGAAAATTTATTAAATTGAAGAAAGGAGCGAAAACGGACCAAAAAGACACAAAAAAGGGCTGCAAATAGCAACCCCACTACAAGACAAAACGGCCCGGCACACTACAAGCAAGGCTGGCGCCCGCCAGCCCAGCCATAGCGCCCGCCAGCCAATCAAAGAGCAAGTGGCAGATTGCCACATCATGCGTGGAGCAGAAGAAAGCATCCTGGCGTACGCCGGGATCAAACGGTGGAGGATGCACGCGGTTTAGTCCCACATCGGGCAAAACAAACATATGTAGTTTTATATTTTTGTATAAATAGGTCCCTTTTCTGCTCTTTCAAAACACACAACTTTGAACAACTGACTTGTAAAACGAGCACACCACTCGTATAGTCGGTTGGAGAAGGAGTACTCAAGCCTTAGTGCGGGAACTCTTTCTCAGAAGTTGTAGTAGTTTAAAGTTTTTATTTTGTACCGGCATTATACTCGGAGTTTATTCAGGTTCTTATTTCCTTTTATTTTCTTGTTTTATTTTCTTTATTGCTTTTATTTATTTATGCTTTATTTATTTATTTGCTTTATGTTTTTATTTCCTGCTTATTTATTTATTTTGTCTTTAGTTTTAGTTTTAGTTATGTCTAGCTAATTTAATATTGCTAGGATGCGTAATTAGGAGCTAGTAGGAGTTCGATAGTTAGTTCGCGCGCCCGCTTTTTAACGAGTTTTCCAAAAGCAGTTTTTAGTTTAACGAATATAATTTGTCACGAGAGTGAGAATTAATTAAAGTAGGATCGAAACGGCGAGAGCATGAGATTTCTACTAGATAGTAAAAACTGAACATTGATTCCGATTCGGAAGCACACCACTTAGGATTAGAGTTAATTAAATTATATTTGGTTTTCAAAAAGTACTTTATTAGCGGATGGGAGGACGAGAGTTAAGCATCACCTTTATAATCTACAACACTAGTCAAGATTTGCGAGAGCTAAGATTGGTGTTTTTAAACCAATATAGTTTCGAAAACTATTCTTTTTATCAAAGCGCGAATTAAGTATTGAACCCTACGAAGCAACTAAGAGCTCATCCTAGTAATACGCTTTATTAATCTTAAAACCCAAAAATACTTTCTTTTATTTTATTTAAAAATCCAAAAATATTTTATAAATTCCAAAACCCACTATTTTACTATTTAGCCTTAGATTTACAACGTAACATCAGATAACGGTAGGTCGAATATTGGTCTCTGTGGGATCGATAATCTTTTATAACTACACGCGACAAGGCTGTATACTTGCAGTCACGTTCCGGTCGCGCATCAAGTTTTTGGCGCCGTTGCCGAGGACCAATTTAGTCGATATCGTAACTCCAGTGTTACACCGTAGAGACTAAGGCAATTTTATTTTCTTTTATTTTTATTTTTATTTTTATTTTAAATAGTTGGTTTGTTGCATGCCAAGCACTCGCTCAAAAGGCGAAAGATTGGAGCAACAAGTTAACGAGCCTGAACGCCTTATTAGCATAAGACGTAGAACACAAGAACATCGTACTAGATACGAACTTCCCAATCCTAATAATCATATTCCCGAACAAGTAGTTGAACCAGAAATGGCTGAACTACCTCTAAATCGACCATTAAGGTCTTACGCTATTCCTTCGCAAGAAGAACCGCATAATAGCATCGCTGCCCCCGCTATTGAAGCAAATAATTTCGAGCTTAAACCTTCATTGTTGTCAGCAGTACAACAAAATCAATTCTCTGGAAATGCCACGGACGACCCTAATCTACATTTGTCCATATTCTTGCAATATGTTGATACTGTCAAAGCTAATGGTGTCAGTCCCGAAGCTATAAGACTTTGTTTATTCCCGTTCTCATTAAGAGATAGAGCTAGAGCTTGGCTCTAGTCTCTACCACCCAACTCAGTGACCTCGTGGAATGAGTTGAAGAAAGTCTTCTTAGCTAGATATTTCCCACCTAGCAAAACTGCTATGCTTAGAGCCCAAATTAATGGATTCAAACAAAAGGACAACAAGTCTCTTTTCGAAGCATGGGAAAGATATAAAGACATGATTAGGCTATGCCCACATCATGGACTTGAAGAATGGTTAATTATCCATACCTTTTATAATGGTCTCATGTATAACACAAGATTGACCATAGACGCCGCAGTTGGTGGCGCACTATGGATAAAGCCTTCAATGAAGCCTATCAGCTTATCGAAAGCATGGCTCAAAACCACTACCAATGGGGAAGCGAAAGAACACCCGTAGAGAAATCTCAAACGAAAGGTGGAATGTATGAAATCAGCCACATAGACCAAGTCTATGCCCGATTAGATGCCCTAATGCAAAAGGTTGAAAACCTAAGCACCACACCCACAGCTACCGTAGCCGCTGCAAATCAAGATTGTGAATTGTGTGGAGCTTAAGGACATACTATCGCTGAATGTCAAGTTCTGACCGGAGTTTCCCAAGACCAAGTGAATTACACTCAAGGAAACCCTTACTCAAACAATTTCAACCCAGGCTTTAAGAACCATCCATATCTTTCATACAAAAGTAACAACGCTTTATATGCACCTTCTTCTGCACCACCGGGATATCAAAAACCTGCCTACCCTACTCAAAACGCTCCTAGGAAATGTAACCTTGAAATAATGGTTGAAAACTTCATAGCTTCTCAAACTCAAATCAATAAGGAAGTTAAAAATCAACACATTCAAACTAGCGAGCAACTTAGACAATTAACAAGCAAAGTAGACGTCATAGCCACACACAATAAATTGCTAGAAACCCAAATCGCGCAAGTGGCCCAACAACAAGCATCTACTTCTGCTTCCGCATGCACATTTCCTAGTCAACCTCAACCAACCCTAAAGGACATGTGAATGCTATCATATTACGAAGTGGTACTCAATACGATGGACCAGTTAATCCTAGAACCGAGAAACCAGTCATAGTACCCAACTCTGATGAACCAACCGAAAGGGAAGATGATCAAAGTAAGAAGGAGAAGGAAGATAGTGGCAAGGAAACCATAGAAACGAAGAAACCTTATGTACCTCCGCCACCTTATAAACCACCAATACCTTATCCTCAAAGATTCGAACAATCTAAAAGTGTAGGGCAATTCAAGAAATTTGTCGAGCTTCTAAAGAAATTAAATATCACGATACCTTTCACCGAAGCCATTACCCAAATGCCCTCATACGCTAAATTTCTTAAAGACATCTTAACCAATAAGAAAAGAATCGAGGATGATGAAACCGTTATGCTTACTGCCAAGTGTAGCGCCATACTTCAAAAAGAAATGCCTCCTAAGTTAAAAGACCCAGGAAGTTTCTCTATACCCCGTGTCATTGGAAAATTCGTTATAGATAGAGCTCTATGTGATTTAGGAGCAAGTATAAGTTTAATGCCCATAGCCATATGTGAAAAACTCAACATGGGAGACCTAATACCTACTAGAATGTCCATACAATTCGCAGACCGTTCGGTCAAATACCCTTTAGGCATTCTAGAAAACGTGCCAGTACGCGTAGGTCAATTTTATATCCCTACTGATTTTATAGTTATGGACATAAGAGAAGACTCCAACACTCCTATCATTTTAGGAAGGCCATTCTTAGCAACCGCAGGTGCCATAATAGACGTAAAGAAAGGAAAGCTCACTTTTGAAGTGGGTGAAGAAAAAGTAGAATTTATTCTAACACAATTCATGAAAGCACCAGCTATAGACGATAGTTGTTATATGTTAGACGTCATCGAAGAATGTAGAAAGGAGATGGAGAAGGATCAAACTAGATATTCTGAAATTTTAAAGCCCAACCGTCCCACCCTTAAAGTAAATGATGACGATCTCTCCGAATGCTTAGAAATTACACCAAACCCTATGCCTAACCCTATCAAATCAACCATAGAACTCAAAACCCTACCCGAAAATTTAAGGTATGAATTCCTAGATAAAGAACGTGCAAAACCCGTAATAGTCAGCGCAGACTTAGGAGCATTAGAAACCGAAAAATTATTAAACATCCTAAGAAAATACCCCAACGCTTTAGGGTATAGCATCGCTGATCTAAAAGGAATTAGCCCTTCTATTTGTATGCATCGCATTATGCTAGAAGAAGATTGTAAAACCTCTAGAGAACGTCAACGAAGGATTAATCCTATTATAAGCGAAGTAGTCAAACAAGAAGTCCAAAAACTTCTCGACGCAGGAATTATATACCCAATATCCGATAATAAATGGGTTAGCCCAGTACATGTCATACCTAAGAAGGGAGGAGTTATAGTTGTCACTAATGAAAAAGGCGAATCTATTGCACAAAGAGTTCAAACCGGTCATAGAATGTGCATAGATTATAGGAAACTAAACAAAGCCACTCGTAAAGACCATTTCCCTTTACCCTTTATTGATTAAATGCTTGAACGATTGGCTAAACATTCTTATTTCTGCTATTTAGATGGTTACTCAGGATTTTTCCAAATCCCTATTCATCCTGATGACCAAGAAAAAACAACCGTCACATGTCCCTATGGAACTTTTGCTTATAGACGTATGACATTTGGACTATGCAATGCTCCCGCAACCTTGCAAAGATGTATGATGGCAATCTTCGCAGAATTTATAAATGACATCATGGAAGTATTCATGGACGATTTCTCCGTTTGTGGGCAAAGCTTTGAAGGATGTTTGTCGAACCTAGAAAAAGTACTCGCAAAATGCGAAAAAGTAAACCTTGTCCTTAATTGGGAGAAATGCCATTTCATGGTCCGACAAGGAATAGTTCTTGGACACGTAGTGTCCAACAAGGGGATTGAAGTTGACAAAGCTAAAATTCAAGTCATAGAAAACCTTCGACCCCCAAAAACCGTAAGAGAAGTACGTAGTTTTTTAGGACACGCCGGTTTCTACCGACGATTTATCAAAGACTTCTCTAAAATCACCAAGCCTCTAACCGGCTTATTACTGAAAGATGTTGAATTCATCTTTAACGATGAATGTTTAAAAGCGTTCCAACAATTAAAAACAGCTCTTATATCCGCACCCATTATCAAGCCACCCGATTGGAGCCTACCGTTTGAAATCATGTGTGACGCTAGTGATTATGCAATAGGTGCAGTTCTAGGACAAAGAAAAGATAAGAAACTTCATGCAATCTATTACGCTAGTAGAACCCTAGATTCTGCGCAAATGAACTACGCCACCACTGAAAAAGAGCTCCTCGCTGTCGTATTCGCAGTCGATAAATTTCGACATTACCTAACAGGATCCAAAATAATCATCTACACTGATCATTCCGCTATTAAGTACCTATTAAGTAAGAAAGACGCTAAACCTAGGCTATTAATATGGATTTTACTTTTACAAGAATTTGACCTACAAATCCTAGACAAGAAAGGAACCGACAATGTGGTCGCCGACCACTTGTCAAGAATAGAAAACATAGAGCCTGAGTTAGTACCAATCAATGATGATTTCCCTTACGAACAACTCATCACTCAGTTAGAGAGTATCTCCGCCGAATTATCTCTTCACGAATCCAACACCATGCAACAAATAGGAGAAGTTCGCTCCAGCAAAAACACTCTACCATGGTTTGTTGACTTCGTTAACTGTAGCCGGAATACTCCCACCAGATTTATCTTATCAGCAAAAGAAGAAATTCTTCCATGACCTTAAATATTATTATTGGGATGAACCTCTGATCTTTAAACGAGGTCCCGACGGTATCTTCCGTCGTTGTGTCCCCGAGGAAGAAATTCAAGAAATAATTTCTCATTATCATTCTGCCCCTTATGGAGGGCATGCTAGCACCTCAAAGACATGTGCCAAGATCTTACAAGCAGGTTTCTTTTGGCCTACCCTATGGAAAGACGTTCGAATCGCTATTAAAAATTGTGACCGATGCCAACGCACCGGCAACATCTCTAAACGCGAGGAAATGCCACAAAAAGGCATTTTAGAGGTAGAAATCTTTGATGGGTGGGGAATAGATTTTATGGGTCCTTTCCCATCTTCTGGTGGAAATAAATATATACTTGTTGCTGTCGACTACGTTTCTAAATGGATTGAGGCCATAGCCTCGCCAACTAATGACACACAAGTAGTGATCAAAATGTTTAAAAATATCATCTTCCCTAGATTCGGTACACCCCGTCTAGTCATCAGCGACGGTGGTTCCCATTTCATATCTAAAATCTTTGAAAAATTATTAATCAAATATGGAATCAAACACCGAATAGCAACCCCATATCACCCACAAACTAGTGGGCAAGTAGAAGTTTCGAATAGAGAAATTAAAAGAATTTTAGAAAAAACAGTTACTACTAGGAAAGATTGGTCACATAAGCTTCCCGAAGCTTTGTGGGCCTATAGGACAGCCTTTAAAACACCTATAGGAACTACACCGTATAATCTAGTTTATAGAAAATCGTGCCATCTACCAATAGAACTCGAACATAAAGCTTTTTGGGCTATCAAGGCACTAAACATTGATTATCAAGCCGCGGGAGAGAAAAGAATTCTCTATCTTCACGAACTTGAAGAACTACGAATGAGCGCTTACGAAAATGCTAAAATCTATAAAGAGAGAACTAAAAAATGGCATAACAAGCGCATACTTAAAAGAGAATTCAAAATAGGAGAGTTAGTGCTTCTTTTTAATTCTAGACTAAAACTTTTTCCAGGAAAACTCCGTTCCCGATGGTCTGGACCTTTTGAAATAACTAAAGTTTTCCAAAATGGCGCTTTTGAAATAAAGAACAAATTAAATGAAATTTTTACCATTAATTGACAGCGTCTAAAGCACTATTTTTGTCCTAATGACTCAGATTATTATTCTAAGATAAAATTACATGAAACAAACCCTATTACTTAGAATTTTTAATCTCGAATAGTCGACCTACCGACGTTAAACAAAGCGCTGCATGGGAGGCAACCCATGATTTCTTTTTACTCTTTTTACTTTTTGCTATTTACTATTTACTTTTTATGTTACTTTATTTACATTTCATGACTTTGACTAACCCGTTTGGCCATTTATCTTTGAACTAATTGATGTTATATTTATTTTTCTAAAAAGAAATGGCCTATCGTGATAATTACTTCGTTAAATTTGGGAGTGAGAGTCAGAGAATCCGCTTCGAGAGACTATTCGAGAAAGAAATGTCGTTCCAGATCTATCCTGAAAATCGCACAATGACGGCATTAGGAATCTCCGAAAGCGTGAAATACATGATTAACCAGTTGGGATGGAGCAATCTGAATCTGCACAGTCTCCCTTCCTATCGTAAGCTGACCCTTGAATTCTTGAGCTCTTTCACATACGACCCTGACTATGGATATTCTATCCATAAGGGCCTTGCTCGTTTTAGGCTTTTTGGTGTTCCCTACCGCTATTGTCAAAGCAAGATAGCCGAGCTTATGAATGTACCCAATGGCCATGACGCTGCAGTTAAACTACAAGAAGATGAATTCATGGACTACGAGCTTCGCAACTTTTGGGGGAGCATCTCTGGAAATCCAAACGATGAACCTGAAGACCGATCCAACACTCAGATCCATAACCCAGCAATCCGCTACTTTCACATGATCCTCTCGCATAATATCTTCGGAAAACCAATAAATAACATTTCTGTTAGCAAAGAGGAACTATTTATCATGTTCTGTGCCTCCCAATGACGTCCAGTTAACATAGCAACTTTCCTTTTGGCAAACTTTAACAAGATACTTGAGAGCACGAACCGCCACATCTGCATCGGTGGTTTCGTTACCTTACTAGCTAGAGCCATAGGTCTCCACACTGATTTAGATCAACTTATAACTTTTGGAGCACCTTTATCTAGTGGTTTCCGATATTTGGACATTACTTTCTGCTTTAACCATAGCCTTATCGGTAACCTAGGACCACCACCTTATCAGCTAGTTATAAATCACTCTCCAGTCCACCTTATTACCTTACCAAATCCTGAAAAGAAAAGCATCCATGACAAGAACAATTGGCTTTATGATTTGGAGGGACAAGATGAAAGCGATCCTGAAACACCTATGTTTTACTACACACCTGGACCCTTATCACCTATTCAACCTGCTGAATCTTCAAACCAACTACCCCCTCAGGTTGATTATAATACTGCTATAGCCGATTTGGAGACAAAGATAGCAACACTTCGCGATGATTTTCAACGCTTTATGGATCTCGTCATCCAACAATTCGACAAATGCTCAGTGGAGTTTGCTAATCTTTCGAAGGTTCTCACCGACAAACGTGGCTAGGAGTCATGAATATTTTAAAGCGTTTTTCTTCTTCTTCGCCCAAACATTAACAACAATGCTTTAAATAAGTTTAGGGGAGAAGAAGATTATTTTCTATTTTTCTATATTATTATGTTTTAAACTATTTCTATTTGCATTAGCAATATTCAAAAACAAAAATAAAAATTATTATTATTATTATTATTAGTACCTCTACGTTTACTTCGTACTTTTATTTTTACGTTATTTTTACCTTTCCGTTATTTTTATATTCACAATTTATTAGTCTATCAGTTTCACATACATGCATTCACCGATACTAATTTTTATGATCAAAACGTATACAAATATGCATCTAATTATAAGCTAATCTTGTGATCAAATTGCATTTCCAAATAAAACAAAATCACAAAAGCTGACACACCCCACTAAACCAAGCATGGCGTGCGCCATGTATAGGTGTGTTTGTTTTCTTTATAAAAGAACATGGCGTGCACCTTGTGTATACTTGTATTGGTTTTGTTTGATTCAATATATATCCGTTGCTTTGCTTCATCGGTGCATAACCGTTACATTTCCTGCACAATTTCTCTCACATAAGCATGCATCCAATCAACTAAAAAGTAGGCCATCCATATTCCAACGTTACAAAAATTTTGGCCTATATATACATGCACATTTTTTTACCAACTCTTCACAATCACACACTTACAATTACATACCCTTCACATTTCATACGTCTTGCATTTTTGCTTATTATTATTCTACATATCATATCGCAAATGGATTATGAAATAGTGTTTAGACAAAGATCAAATCAACAACAAGTGTATGAAGAGTTGCAAACAAGAGAAATTCTACCAACCAGGTATGCCGACGATGATATTTTATCTAAACTAGGATTGCTAGAAAGTGTCAATTATATGCTTGAAAATACTAGTTTAAGACATTTCTTATCTTAGAAAAATCCAATTTATCGGCAATTAACTCTAGAATTTCTTAGCTCTTTAATTGTCAATATTAATCCTGAATCTAGAAGTTCTAGTGGTAGTGTTTATTTTCGTATGTTTAATGCTGATTATCAATTTAGTTTTAACGATATAGCCGACTTATTACATTTCCCTCATGGAAATGGCATAGTATGTGAGGTCCCAGAAGATGAACGTTGGCTAAATACCTTCACCCTCTTTTGGAGAGGAGCCACAACATTACAAACCGATAGTTACGAGGGAAATAATGCCTCTGCTATTCACAATCCGGCCTTACGCTATTTTCGCCAACTATTGGCTAACACTATTTTTGGTCGCTCTAGTTCAAATAAAGTTAATTCTAAGGAAATGTTTTACATGTTTGCTGCCCTTAGAGGAATTAGAGTCAACACTGTCTCGTTCTTATTTTCTCACATGCATTCAATAGTTTGTACATGGGACTAGGACGACGTTTGATACACTTACCACATGTTCCACACGGCGTAATTAACGAATCAGTGGTTAGGACTATGAAATTGGTACGAAAATGAGACGACGGTAAATATGATTTAATGATTAGTAATCGCGTCTTTAATAACTTTACACTTCCTAACCCCGAACGAACAGATGTGCGAAGTCCTTATAATCTTTGTTACGTTAATGATCATGTGACTGATAGAGCTCCCACGCACATTTCTCAAAATGTCGCTGCTGGTGGGGGCGCCACTCATTTTACACCTGCACACAATACACATTTTTCTAACACTTTTGCAGGTATTTCCTCCTCATTGAGACAGAGTACCATCGACAATATACTTTATGAAGTACGTGCTAGAAACGCTATAGACGAAGAACGCGATGGACTCATTTACGCTATGCATCAGCAACAAGAGGAGATAATAGACGAAATTCATTTCGTCCGAGCCCAGCAAACAGAAATTCTGCATAACCAACATGAGATGCAGGGCTATTACCAACAATGGGAGAATTCAGAGGAAAACCGTCAGCAACAGCTAGACAACGTCATACGAGAATTAGGCAGTTTGAGGCTTCAGTTCAACAATTTTCAAAATTATCAACAGCCTCCGCCATGATTCTCCTACACTTCAGTTCCACTCTTAAGTCGCAACAGTGAGGACACTGTTGGATTTAAGTTTAGGGGAGTATTCTACTATTTTTACTTATTTTATTTTCTGCAATTTCAATTTTTATTAGTTTATTTTCCCTTTCGCATAATAAAATATAGCACTTTCTTGGTATTTTAAATTTTTCTTTTCATGAGCCAAATTAAATTTTTTTCTAAAGATTTAGGATAATAGCTCACCTTGAAAGTATATAGGTTAAGGAGTGACGAGAGGCTGAGTTAAGGACATTAGGGAATTTTTCAAGCAAAATCGGTATTTTTCCAACACCCAGAAGTCTCCCTAGTATAGATATCAATTTGAATATCCATTGTGCCACAATCTCTTGATTTAAACTTGAGGAATCCTTTAGTAGTTTATCTACCAGTCAGACACCATTTATAAAAAGTCACACATTAAGTAGGTCAGTCGATGAATATAAGCGAAAAATCATCTAATGCTAGCAAATGAGGTCATACTGTGGTAATACAGTTAAACCTTAAAAATTATGATAAATAGAAAAATTCTATGAACAATGCTTGTCAAGTTAAATGCAAAAATTCGCATCATCAAGCTTAAATTGCAAAGCAAAAAGTGAATAATAGACGCTAACCGACTTTCTTACCATGTGTGTGACATAGATAAAGGGTCTTAATGTGATTGTCTAGAATGAAAAAGGATGAGACAAAGGAGAAGATTTAGATTTAAGAACAAAGGCATGATCCAAATTCGGTCTTTGTAAGATGGAGAACTTTGTGTGTCATTTTAATACCCTTCTTGAGTGGATTTGCACCTAGTTAATTAATCTCGGCTGATTTGAACTTCTGACTACGTATGAGTATCTGTGATGTTGTTTTTCTCTGAATCTGTGTGTGTGAGTTGCTTAGCATTTCAAAAGTTTTCTACATGCAAGCTAAATTGCTTGAGGACAAGCAATGGTTCAAGTTTAGGGGAGTTTGATACACCTAAAAATGTGCTATTTATTTAGTTAAATTACTATTATATTTCAATTATTTTTATTTCGATTTCGAACTTTTATATTATGAATCGTTACTAAATGCTCATATTTTATAAACACAGATGAAAATTTATTAAATTGAAGAAAGGAGCGAAAACGGACCAAAAAGACAAAAGGGGGTTGCAAATAGCAACCCCACTACAAGACAAAACGGCCCAGCACACTACAAGTACAAGCAAGGCTGGCGCCCGCCAGCCCAGCCATATCGCCCGCCAGCCAATCAAAGAGCAAGTGGCAGATTGCCACATCAAGCGTGGAGCAGAAGAAAGCATCCTGGAGTACGCCAGGATCAAACGGTGGAGGATGCACGCGGTTTAGTCCCACATCGGGCAAAACAAACATATGTAGTTTTATATTTTAGTATAAATAGGTCCCTTTTCTCCTCTTTCAAAACACACAACTTTGAACAGCTGACTTGTAAAACGAGCACACCACTCGTATAGTCGGTTGGAGAAGGAGTACTCAAGCCTTAGTGCGGGAACTCTTTCTCATAAGTTGTAGTAGTTTAAAGTTTTTATTTTGTACCGGCATTATACTCGGAGTGTATTCAGGTTCTTATTTCCTTTTATTTTCTTTATTGCTTTTATTTATTTATGCTTTATTTATTTATTTGCTTTATGTTTTTATTTCCTGCTTATTTATTTATTTTGGCTTTAGTTTTAGTTTTAGTTATGTCTAGCTAATTTAATATTGCTAGGATGCGTAATTAGGAGCTAGTAGGAGTTCGATAGTTAGTTCGCGCGCCCGCTTTTTAACGAGTTTTCCAAAAGCAATTTTTATTTTAACGACTATAATTTGTCACGAGAGTGAGAATTAATTAAAGTAGGATTGAAACGGCGAGAGCATGAGATTTCTACTAGATAGTAAAAACTGAACATTGATTCTGATTCGGAAGCACACCACTTAGGATTAGAGTTGATTAAATTATATTTGGTTTTCAAAAAGTACTTTATTAGCGGATGCGAGGACGAGAGTTAAGCATCACCTTTATAATCTACAACACTAGTCAAGATTTGCGAGAGCTTTGACTGAGATTGGTGTTTTTAAAATAATATAGTTTCGAAAACTATTCTTTTTATCAAAGCGCGAATTAAGTATTGAACCCTAGGAAGCAACTAAGAGCTCATCCTAGTAATACGCTTTATTAATCTTAAAACCCAAAAATACTTTCTTTTATTTTATTTAAAAATCCAAAAATATTTTATAAATTCCAAAACCCACTATTTTACTATTTAGCCTTAGATTTACAACGTAACATCAGATAACGGTAGGTCGACTATTGGTCTCTGTGGGATCGATAAACTTTTATAACTACACGCGACAAGGCTGTATACTTGCAGTCACGTTCCGGTCGCGCATCATCTACCGAGAAAAAAAATGATACTTTATGCTTCATTAATTTTCAATAGAGACTGTACAATAAATTAAAACAAAATTATTTAAAAAATAATTCCAAAAACCTCTTCTTCTTTTTTATTTGGCTCAAAGTTTCAAAACCATGGATTCAAAATTTATTATTAATATTTTGCATAAAAAGTCAAACTCAAGGTCACAAAAAAAAAGTAATAAAAAATTGAACACCCTTTTTTGTTTGTATATTTGTTTTTCTCAAAATAAGTTAGTAAAAATATAACTGGAATAAATATTTTTATTTAATTGTTTTTATTTGATTTTTTAAAAGATTGGAAATATATATCATTTAAAAATCTTAATTAATTGTCATTATTACTTTCCTTACCTTAGATAGAAAAAATAAAAAATCTTAATTAATTGTCACACAAAATTTTTATTTTTAAATTACATTCTCACTCAAATTCTAAATCAAGATACCAAATTATTAATTGCTAATTATTGTTATTTTTTGACAAATTTGCTAATTAATTACAATCTTTTTATTAATTGCTTAATTATTTTTATGTTGTATATATTGGACTTTTATTTTTAATTTGTTCTAACAATAGTATTTGCATCATCCCACATTTTAATTGCTAATTTTTATGGAGTTATATTTATACGGATGTTTTATTACGGGTTTGATATTTATTTATTTTTACGGCAACCTATATATTAATATGGAGTTATAGTTTCTACAGAGTTATATTTCTACTGATGTTTTAATAGGTGTTTATTGATATGGGGCGGAGGGCCTATTTATTTATTTATCTTCTTTCTATGGGAACCTATATTTATACATATATTAATACAAGATACTTATTTTTTGCAAGTTTTACTTGGGATTTATATTTACACTTATACTAATATGAGTGCTTTTTTTTGTAATTTACACAAGGACCCATATATACGAAAGCATATATATATATATATATTGTAATTCCTACTGGGAAGAGAGAGAAAACACGTATTGTTAGGAACTGGTAGTGGGAGATCACTTTCCACCCTGTTCAATTCCTTTAAAATATCTAAATTTGTATTATTTTTTTCATAATATTTGAATAATACAAATATAAAATCACAATAACAAAAAATATAAGGGGCCAAATGTGCAATTAAGTCATTGAGTTAATTGCGACAAATTTATAATACACGGGGATGAACATTTTAATACACGGGGATGAACATTTTATGAATAAAGAAATTAATGTTTAATACTCCATCCGTCCCAAAATATAAGCAAAAGTTGTCAACACAAATGAATGTATTTGGTCTAAATCTTTAACCAAATTAATAGCGTCAAATTTATAATACACGGGGATGGACATTTTAATACACAGGGGATGAACATTTTAATACACGGGGGATGAACATTTTATGAGTAAAGAAATTAATGTTTAATACTCCTTCCGTACTAAAATATAAGCAAAAATTGGTCAATAAAAATGAACGTATTTGGTCTAAATCTTTAACCAAATACATCAAATTTCTTTGATTCATTTTTGTTTATATTTTGCACGGAAGGAGTAGAAATAATACAAGGAGATGAATATTTAAGACAATATTTATTAATATACGGGGATAAATATTTAATATAAAAAACTAATACAAACTCTTTATATTATTTATCCCTGTTGTCGCGGTGATTTTTGGATATCGAGTTATTAATTAACTTCGAATCGCAATTTAATATTCCACCACTGATCTTTAATTTATCCGAGGGAAAGGGAAAAAGTTCGAAAAAACCCTATTTTTAAGAGAACAAGGTTCAGGGGTTGGTTATACGAAGGGAAGGTATTAGCACCCTAAGTATCTATAGTACTCTATAGGAACCTCTTGTTTTTATTCTATCTATGCGCTTTATTTTTAATTGCTTGTAAAAATGTATAAGTGTGAGAATTAGAGTGATGATAAAAAAGTTTAAAATGATGGAAAAGGAAAAATGTTTTTGTTGATTTTATTGATTGGAGAGACAAGTCTCATGCCTACGTACCCGAGGGATCAAACCACCGTAGTTCGGGATAAAAGTTACGAGTAAATTTGTTTGTTTTGATTTTAAGGTTTTGAAAATGGTTTTAAAGACCAAAAGCCAAAAGTGGCAAAATGTGAGTTTGATTGATGTTAATTTGTGAAGAAAGTCTATATGGTTAAATTGATTGAAGTTTGATTGTGAAAATAAGACGCGGACACTTGGTTTAAAATCCAAGGTTTGTTGAGAAAATGTTTTGAGTGATAAAAGACACTTGGTTTAAAATCCAAGGTTTATGCATGATTAATGATGTATGAATGAAGAAAATGCACTTGGTTTAAAATCCAAGGTTTTAGGCGAGAAAAAGGGACACTTGGGTTAAAGTCCAAGATTTTAGCGATAAAAGAAGCCATTGGTTTAAAATCCAAGGCACTTGGTTTAAAATCCAAGTTCGCGATAAAAGAAGACACTTGGGTTAAAATCCAAGGTTTTCACGATAAAAGACGCCGTTGGTTTAAAGTCCAAGGCACTCGGTTTAAAATCCAAGTTTTGCGATAAAAAGACTCTTGGGTTAAAATCCAAGGTTTTCGCGATAAAAGATGCCGTTGGTTTAAAGTCCAAAGTTTGAAAAGTGTATGATGACAAAATATTTTGATGCTTGATGATGTTCAAAAGAAATTGTTTTTGACTTTTTTGAAAGAGGTTTTGACCTCATTTTTTAGAATAAAGTGATTAATTATTTCCATTGGAATGTTGGGTTCCAAATTAATAAAAAGGTAGCGCGAAAAATAATAACGTCGCAATGAGCAAATTAAGCGCGAAGACAATCCGTAATGATATTTTGATCAAAACGGTGTCTTTTCCCTCGGAATTTAAAATTACGCATATGGACAGAATGCGATAAAAATAAATATGCATGAGATGCAATTTTTCATTTATGAGTACATTGGCCTAATCACACTCTAAAATCTTTGCAAGAAAATAAATATGAAATGATGCAAGAGATGGGGTATGCTATGCACTTTTATTTAGAATTTACATTTGGCCTATTTACACCCTAAATTCAAGAGCAAAAATAAACTACCATTAACAAGCGATAAATACTCAATATTACAATAATAAAATAAAAATAAAGGTAAAAAAAGATAAGTAGAGGGATGTAATGAAATAATATGATCTGCATGGATAAATAACATAAATAAATAAATACGAATTTAAAAGATGAAAATAAGCCTCGACATCATGCTTTACAAGGCTGAAGAAAATAGCTAAAATAGCTTATGCCAAAAGCACTTATCTCATAAGCTAAAAATAAAATTAACTAAAAATAATTAAAGACACAAAGTAATATTAACAATTTTTTTTAATATCAAATAAATAGGAAAATGAAATAAGCCTCAACATCATGCTTGATTGGCTAAAATAAAAGCTAAAATAGCTTATGCCAAAAGCACTTATCTCATAAGCTAAAAATAAAATAAAATTAAAACAGGGGGTGTGAACAGTAAAACGAAATAAACAGGGGGTGCTAATAGCAGCAAAACAGTAAAGCCCAAGCCCTTAAGGCCCATCTGTGTAAAGACAAACAAAAAAAAAGGCCAGGATTAATCCTGGCCGTCTGATAGATCAGACGTCCCTGATTTGATCAAAGGGAAGATAGATCAGGAGTGGTCAGATTGAAATCAAAAGGCTAAGGCGCGCAGGTGCACGATAAGGCTGTGCACCTGCGCACACAGGATCGGAGTATAGTATAAATAGCTAAAAACCCTAAAAAAAACACAAATCTCTTCTTCTTTCTTTCTTCTCAGCCGCCGCGGCTAACATTTCTCTCTTCTCTCTCGGATCTGTTCTTTTCTCAAACCAAACCTCCATTTCTTTGAAACAAAAAATCAACAACAAGTCCACATAAAAACAAATCCCGACCCCAAATCACAAATCGAAATAAACAAACAAAATAGGGAACAAGCCAGATCGAGAAAAACGGATGGAATGAACAACAACCTCTGGCGTTTTTGCTTCGGTTTTAGATTTGCAATTTCTTCTTCTTCTTTCTTCTCCGTTTGTTTTCGTTTTCGGTTTATCTCTGTTTGTGAGGGTTCGATTTGATGATTTGGTTTTGTGTTCTGGTTTTGAATTGATGTGATTTGTGGGTTTCTGGGTTCGTTTTAGACGAACAGTGATAATGATGATGCTAAGATTTGAATTCTGGATTTTGTTTTTTTGGGTTTTTTTATGGCGATGATGATGATGGCTTCGGTGCTGATGACGAAACAATGATGATGATTTGTGTGTGGATGATTAATTTTTGGGTTTGGAAAAGAGAAGAGATTTTTTAATTCTGGGATTCTTTGGTTTTATTTGATGAGGATGAAGGTTCTGTGATGTTGTTTTGTTCTGTGATTTACAATGATGAATGATGATTTTTTCTGTGATTTTCTGTTTGATCTGGATTCAAAGAGAAGGAAGCTGCGGCTGAATTTTTCTTTCCCTCTGATTTTTGCTTCTGATATATACTCCAAGCTAGGGTTTGAAAAAAAACTCAAAAGAGGGAACAAAAATCTGAATTGGGACAAACAAGTACAATGCTTTTTTTGCTTTCTGCAGAGAAGAAGAAGTTGACTTTGGACACCTTTTTTCTGATTTTTTTTAATTAAAATAAAAACAGAATAAAATAAATAATAAAATGTAATAATAATATAATAAAAATAATAATAAAAACGAAAAAATAAAAAAGGACAAAAGAAATGGAAAAAGAAATTAAAATTATAATAATAATAATAATAATAAAAATAAATGAATAAATACATAAAAGAACAAAAAAAAATGAGGTATTTTAAAATACCTCTCTGCCGAAATTTCGTCAGAAATGACAAAGAGGGCAAGAAGGTTTTAAACGCCGAACAAAATCGATCGGTCAAAAAATGGGGTATGACAGATGCCCCTATTTAAGTTTCTTCCATCGGAGATAAAAAGAAAAAGATGATTTTTGATGATGTTTTTGTTTTGGTTCGACGATGGAAGAGACTTAAATACAGAGTACACCATTTTTTACCGGATTGAACTATAAAATGCTATGATATGATGTTATGAGTGTTATGCTTATGAATGTTATGTTTACGAGGTTTTTGATTGTAACGAAGATCATTTGACAAAAGTAATGAAGACATAAAGCGATAAAGTCCTGTGTACGGACAGAAGGCAGTAAAGTCCTGTGTATGGACAGAAGTAAAGACGGAAAGCAATAAAGTCCTGTGTGCGGACATAAGCAGATAAAGTCCTGTGTGCGGACAGAAGTAAAGACTGAAAGCGGTAAAGTCCTGTGTATGGACAGAAGTAAAGACGGAAAGCAATAAAGTCCTGTGTGTGGACATAAGCAGATAAAGTCCTGTGTGCGGACAGAAGTAAAGACAGAAAGCAGTAAAGTCCTGTGTGCGGACATAAGCAGATAAAGTCCTGTGTACGGACAGAAGTAAAGACAGAAAGCAGTAAAGTCCTGTGTGCGGACATAAGCAGATAAAGTCCTGTGTACGGACAGAAGTAAAGACTGAAAGCGATAAAGTCCTGTGTACGGACAGAAATAAAGACAGTGTCCACCAATATTAACCCGTGCATTGCACGGGTCAGTTATACTAGTAATATTATTTAGCAGCCTTTTTTCAAATGAATATGTACACGTGTCAGTTATACTAGTAATTATATATATATATATATATATATATATATATATATATATATATATGTAAAATGTAAATAAAAAATAAAAAAAAATTATATTTTATATGTATCTTTAAATTCAAGTGATTGATATTGAAAAAATAAAGTAAAGAATATATATATTCTAAAAATGGTAACCAGTTTATATATTTTAAATAAATAAAGTATTTGTAAAATAATTTTTATAATAGTAATAATTCACGAAATAATTTCAAAATTAATTAATAAATTTTTCAAAGTTTATTTTAGTATTGCATTATATGCATTTAATTTTTATGATTTTTTTTGCTTCTTTCTAAAGTTTGTGTGTTAAATATTAAATTTGCTACAAAAAGTCATAATATGACATTCACCAAAAAAGGAATCAATATATTTGTTATTAATCTGTTTAATTGCATATTATGGATAAAATTACTTATATACCAATGTTTCTTCCCCTATATAAAATGGTCTTTGGTTGAACATTCAAATCACACATTTTTCACCTCCATTCTGTCTTATTTTATCTCTCTCAATACTCATTATTTTTCTGTTTACAGTCATTTTTTTTAATTTCTTTTTTTTTTTTCTTCTTTGTTCAACATTTCTTATGTGGTTATTTTGTGTGATTTCTTATGCTATTTTTTTACTATTCATATTATTTCCTTTTGATGTTTATATTTTTTTATTTATTAATTCGGTTTATTATTCATGACAGATAAATCAATCAAAGCAAGAAGAAATGCATCATATTCACACCAAATGGATTGAATCAAGATCAAACTCAAAGTTTATTACTTGATGAATATGTATCAATAAATTAATCAAATGATGTATTTTTCCAATAGTGTTGAGTTCATTTTTATTGTATATTTTCTCTTGCAATTTTTATTTTATATGTAGTTTTTTTTCTATCAATGTGATTTTTATTTTTGTGGACTTTCTGTTTATATATGATTGTGTATTACATGTGCATATATCACATTAGAAACAGTTTAGATTTGTAAAAAAAAATTAAGAAATATATTAGTTTAACATAATTTACTAGAGAAATAAGTATGTTTTCTCAACAAAAAAAAAAGTAAGTAAGTAAAATATGACAAGAATAAATCATTCTTTTGTTTTTTTTTTTGAAGAATAAATCATTCTTTTTTTCAACTGATTCTATTGATCGACCAATTTCTTTTGTTTCCCGTGCAAAGTTATTTTCCTAAATAAAAATTCTTATATTTTTTTTGGTAAAATAATATTATAGTTAATAGACGTAAACAAAATCTTTTATCAATAAAATAGAAAGGTTAACATCCACAGACTATAATGTATGCTCATCACCATCATCTCTATTGATATTTATTAGACCAATCAAAAATATTTCCCAAAATAAAAATAACAATGAATTAGTAGCAATTACTCTGTATTTGTGTATATAATAGAATTTAATTAATTTCTACAATTTCTAAAATTAATTTGTCTATCTTTAATTTCCATTTAAAACTTGAGGTTGACTAAAAATGCGTTAGAAAATTTAACATCACAGGCTAATGTTTACTCATGTAACAAAAAAAAGACTAATGTATACTCATCACCAGGGATGGCAATGGGTGCCCATGGGTGAGGGCTTTACAGTACCCAAACCCACACCCAAAACAATTACCCAAACTCAAAGGTTGTATGGGTGACAAATCAAAACCCACACCCATTGGGTTCGGGTTTTTCCACCCAAACCCGCAGCAAAAACACGCATAATTAATTATCTGTCCAAACTCGGCCCGAATTCTTTTTGATAAAATGCAAAATTTAGCATAGTAATTAAATTACATAGTTCAACATAAAAAATTAACATAGTTTGGTGACATTAGTAATTAAATTACATATTTCAACATAAATTACATAGTGAGTGAAGTGACCGAGTGAGTGAATGATGTGTTCAAGCAGCTAGGTGAGTGATTCGTGTGAACTGTGAAGGAAAGTGTGAACCTTAATTTTGACACTTATATATATATATATATATATATATATATATGTTTATAGTTAATTAGGTAATTTTACATATATGGGTGGGTGTGTGGGTTTCGGGTGTGGGTTTGAGTGATCCCAAACTCACACCCATAGTTTCTGTAACAGCCTCCGGGCCCCATCTTGGCGATCCCGGAGCTTTACCTCACGACCTTCTCCACCCCCTCTAGTGGAGTTCTTGCCTTCCGTGGAAATCGAACCACGTACCCTGGGGTTCAAATACGTGTTCAGTCCATTCCCACTACCAATTGAGCTAGTGGGAATGGATGGAACACGTATTTGAACCCCAGGGTACGTGGTTCGATTCCCACGGAAGGCAAAAACTCCACTAGAGAGGGGGGTGGAGAAGGTCGTGAGGTAAAGCTCCGGGATCGCCAAGATGGGGCCCGGAGGCTGTTACAGTTTCGGGTGTCACCCAAACCCAGTCAACTCGGGTTTCATCCGTTGACTTGGGTTTGAGTTCAGGTGGGTCTCCTGGGTTTGGGTTTTCCTGTCATCCCTACTCATCACCATAATCTCTATTGATATTTATTTGACCAATAAAAAATATTTTGTAAATAAAAAATCAACAATGAATTAGTAGCAATTATTTATGTATATAATAGAATTTATTTAATTTCTACAATGTCTACAATTAATTGGTCTATCTTTAATTTCCATTTAAAACTTGAGGTTGACTATAAATTTGTTTTTTATATTAGAGTTTTGAATCCGCACAAAATAACTAATATGTCTATACTACGAAGAATTATACAACTACACTCTTTTTAATACAATATACAAATTTAAAATGATTCATTCACATGTTACTAACTTATCCATTTTAAATTTTGAATTATTATAATAATATTTATAAGAGCAAAGAGACTTTTATAGTCTCATTATTTAAAATTCAGTTATCAAAAGTTATTTATTTATGAATCAAATATTTTTAGAGATTAATTTATTAAGCCGGCAAGTACAATAATGGGTGACAAAATTATCTATCAAGCAATTTAATCAAAAATGGGGTAGCCAAGAATGCACATATGCATTACCCTTCACCATTGTTCACCTCCAAATCCATCCTCTAGGTCTATTTTTATTTTTTTTAAGTTATACAAGACATATATGCCTATATTTTTAGTCATATATTAATACAAAATCTATTTTATTTTATTGTAATTTATATGAGACTTATATCTATAGTCATATATTAATGTGTTGTTCTATTTATACCCATATATAAAAATAAAGCCTTCTTTTTTGTAATTCCTTCTTTTTTGTAATTTTCACGGGAGTCTATATTTATATTCATATATTAATACATTAGTCTATTTTATTTTATTTTTGTAATTCATAGGAGACATATATTTATGCTCACATAATTTGGGTTTTTTTTGTAATTTATATGAAACTTATATTTATACTCATATTTTAATATCGGGGCATATTTCTTTTCTAATTGCTACATGGATCTATATTTATACTCATACGTTAATATAGGGGATCTATATTTTTTCTTTTGTAATTCGTACAAGGCACATTTATATTGATAAACAATTATGTGGCCTATTTATGTGTAGGGAACGGACATTTATACTCATATTGATAGAGGATCCTATTTGTTTTTCATAATTTATATGCGCCCTATATTTATACTTGTATTTAATACACGGGTCTATCTCATCTATAATAATATTATTTATGAGCCTTTTTCTAACACTACAAAATCTATTTTCAAAAAAATCCAAAACAAACAAGCCAATAGTTGCTCATGTATCTTTTAATTCATACACATGTATCAACCGTACTATAATATTATTCATTATTTCATGTGTTTCATTTTTATTTTTTACATCAATATATCACGATCTAATGGCTAAGTTTCAATGATATATTATTTTGTGTCTAAATTATAATCAATGGCGTTTGTGTCTTTAACAATATTTTCTCAACAAAGAAAATAAAATCGGATTGTTTTATACTCAATCTGACAGAAAACTATGACGTTAATAGCCTGATTTTTATTGTTATTTTTACGGGAACATATATTTCTACTTATGCATTAATACAAAAGACTTTCTTTTTTTTTTTATAATTTCTACTTATATCTAGATATATATTTTTACTCATATGTTAATAAAAATACCTATTTATTTTATAGTAACTTTTATGGAATCTATATTTTTAGTACGACAATCGATTTCTTTTGTTATTCATATCCACCTCAAAGCCTTTTTATGAAACCTCAAAGTCTCTTCCATATATCCCATTGAGAAATTATTTTTCATCAACTTTATAATTATTTTGGCCGGGAATAATATAAACAACAACTATGATACATTTATAATTTGAAAAATACGAACTATAGGAATCTTCCCTAAGAAAATTTATGACATTATACATGAATTTAACAATTAGTTTTTATCACATAGTGTTATTTTAATTATTAAAATATATAAGATTGTGTCCCATAAGTGTAGCTCAAATGGTAGCTACCAGGGACATTATTGGAGTGGTTGGGATTCGAACCTCGGATTCCACATTTCTCCACATTTAAATTTTAATTTTTTACAATAAAATTTTAATTTTTTAATTGAAAATAAAATATATCATTTATAAGTCACTTACAAAAGAAAATTATAAGTCAATAAATTTAAAAATGCATTTTTATCCGTGTTTGGCACGGTCTGGATACTAATTTAAATTGTACGCGATCAAAACTACATGTAGTACGGTTAGAAGAGATCTCGTCTTCTAATTAAAATTGAATCTTACACATTTAAAACAGCTTAAATAAAAATAAATATGTCTTAATTTGAATCATTCAATCTTAATTAAATAATCAAAACTCTTTTCATTATATAATTGCATACAATTTTAACAGCATGCAATCCAAATTCAATATCTTGAACCTATGGCTACAATTCCACAAAATACCCCAACACAATGACATGAATGATTTATGAATTTCATGGTCCCCAATAATTTCACCCAACCTAACAAAGTAGTAGCATAAACATAGCAGCTGCTTACATTAATATTAATGATGATTAATCTCCATCGAGAAACATGTGTCGCACATAATTGGGTTCTTATCTTCCAATTGAATTTATTTTATACCGATGAGTCAAAAATTGAACCTCTAAGCACATATTTAAAACAATCAGAACTCTTACCACTTAGACCAATTTATTGTTAGTAGCGTACATATTTTTATTTACTCAAATTAAAGGTACAAACTTTAATTGATATTTCACAAAATCAACCACTTTAGTTTTTTTTCTCAAGTGCCACACACAATGCCACAACAAAACTGTGAACTAAACACCACGCTCTACAAAAGCGCGTGAGTTTCCAACATACAGTACTTAGCATAATTGTTAATTACCATAACAACCTAAGACATAGCTGAGTCGAAATTGGAACAACATAGAAAAAAGTAAAACAGAGTCAAAATTGTTGTCTTTGTGTTTGAGGTTTAAGAAATGGCAAAAATTGAAGAAGAACCAACATCATCATCGATGCAACAAGCACCTTCATCGTATATGTTCCTATTGAACATAATGAGCAAAAGAAGAACATGGGCATGTCTATTTTTCCTTGTTTACGGTACCCTTTTAACTTCTTCATGGAATTTTCTGAAATCAATGCTTTCTTGGTACAATTTACAAGCTCAATCATCAACATCTGGTTGGCCTGCAATCTATGCATCTGTTCTTCTTGGTACTGTTTTTGGGTTGCTTTCTATGGTTGCTGCTTTGGTTGTTATGGTTCCTGCTGTTTTAGTGACATGGATTACCATAGTTGTTTTGTTGGCTTTTTTTGGAAAGCCTAAGAGGACTTTGGTTGTTGAAGGTAGAAAGATTACTGGTGAAATTTTCAGTTTTGTTGTTAAGATTTTGCTTACTGAAGGGAATGTTGTTGCTGCTGTTTGTGCTGTTTTGGGGTATTTTGTTTTGGTTAGAAGGAATAGTGAATGATTAATTTGGATTTCATTTGAATTTGGTGGATTTGTTGATCAGTAGTTGATTTTGATTTTTAGGGTATTTTGGATTTTTTGGTAGATAGGGTTTGCAAATCATGCTAGCTGGTGGTGGGTGTGATTTGGTAAAGTGTCTTAATTAATCTTTTTTGTTTTGTTTTGTGACATAGATGAGTAGGAGAATCAAATTACATAGTTGAAATCAATCAAACTTGAAAATGTTGTTTAGATGCTAATCTGGTTTCTGATTATGGTTAATTCAGGTGTTGTAGATTCTTTAATTTTATGACTTATTTACAAGCTCGTTAGTTTAAGTGATTCAATATTATATTGTGTTTCTGTATATAAGATATGTACTTCAGATTTCACTATGATGCACGGGTACTCCATTTGAGGGAGAGTACTAGTATCAGGCACGTACCAGTACCGGGTATGAACGCTTACCTTAATTTATGTTCATATACGTACATTAGTTTTTTCTAAAAATGTCGCACCCTGTACTGGTACCTGTACCGATACCATACCAGCACCTAGGCAAAGTAGGATTTCAGAAGTTGTTATTCTTCAATGTCTGCTGACTCATTCTGCAAACTTGTTCCTGTTTTGTTTACTTTCTTCAAAACATTCTTAACTTGGAACATGAAAAAGTGGAGTAAAAAAATGTTAACTTAGTGAAGTGTACTATGAGTATTAGTATTACCCTTTTTTTGTACAAATTTTGTCCTGGAGGCTCAACAAGGTAAACAGGCCTGAAGGCGAGACCTGCCTTATGCGCTTACAGATTACCTACCAACGAAGTCCTTATCGTAGTAGTAGAAATTGAATTCACGCTCTTATGGAGTATGAGTCAATTTCTTGCCAATCTGAATAACATCCGTTGATCTATGAGTATTACTATTTAAGTCAATTAGGCTGCTGAGTAAACAAGAATGATCATATGTTGAGATTCTGTTTAATCTTTACCTTTCATTCTTTAAACAAACTTTTTAGTTAGAGTCTTTTAGACCTTTCAAATTAGCTAAACCATGTTGAGAAGACTAGGACTAGAAGAGGTTTCTTAAGTTACATAACTAGCCAACAATAATCATTTTGTCTGTAATAAAAAATGTGTTAAGAAATTAACTTCAACTAGAAGTTAAATTATGGTTGAACCTTCCTTTAGAGAATCAAAATCAATTATTGAACATCTGTCAAATTAGTTATGAGTGTTTGTTTGCTATCATAAGTTATGACAACAAGCAACAACAACCTATTTGACTACTTGTGTCTCTGATTTTTCATTATTGATATTACCAAATACTACTAAATGCTATATCAGTATGACAGTACCTAACTCTGAAGGGAAAACTTATTTCTGTTCATGGGCCCTCCCAAAATCTGATATGTGGTTTATCAACCTATTGTTGCAAGTTTTATGTAAGATTAAAAAAAAGTGGGATGGAAAGAAAGAAGAAAAAAAAGGAAAAATTTATGGTTGTGAGCTTGTGATTAGATCTGAGTAGATACTGACATATTTGGTTTATGTATATATTTTATTTGCTCTCTATTATAAATATATTTAATTTTTTCTGGTACATTAAAAAAGTAATGTATCTAATATATGGTTGATAAAATCGAATTTGCTTATAATAGTAATCATACGGATTATATGGTGTATATTGAATACTTATTGTTCTAAGATCTTGACATTGTTAATCTTTACTTGGCCAACGTAGTGTGGTCCAAATGGTAAAAATTCAACTCAGATTTTACAGGAATTAGGGTTCAAATCTTGTTGCCGAGGTGAGAATTTCATTGTTGGATAATACGTTAGTACTCTTGTTGGCGCTTTCTGAGCCTTGTCTATATATTTTCTCAAATACTTTTAAGAAGAAAAGCTAATTCTAATTACTTGGAAATGAATCCAAATCTTCTTTGGAGAAAAGAGTGAAATTGTGTATTTTAGGTAAAAAGTTGATTGAGAAACTGTAAATAAAAGGCCAGTGACGGTGGAGAACGAATTCATATGGAAGTGAAATAAGATTGCATAGTATAATATTATCTGAATTTGGATTTTGGTGTCTTGCACATGTCCTATACCGACCAAACTTTGATGCAGATTATCTTTTTTCTCATGCCTTATTCTGCAAGCAACCCAAACTTTGCTCCATTTGGTGTATCTTTCAACTGATTAATAGAAATGATATTTTTAAAACAAAAATGTTTTTGACATCGTATAGTGATACATTTTTTTGTTTGGGAGTGTGTTCTTCCTTAAGGTCTCATGTTCAATTCTCTCCAGTGGCAATTTGGGTGGACTAATTTAGTTTTTTCACAAAAAAAAAACATTGTTTTTCTGTAATTATGTCGGTCGTAGGTTGGTGGAATTTGCATTTAAAAAACCATTAACATAAAAAAATAATTAATAAAAGTAAATCTAAAAATGAAATACATGCCTTCTTTGTTAGAGTGGAACAAACAAATGCTGAGTAAAATCTGTGCAGAATAAATCATACTGTATTAATTAATTATATTCTTTTGTTTTTTTTTTTTTGACACAAAATTATATTATTTTGTTGAACTTAAATATGGAGAAACTTTCTACTGGTAATTGTTTTTTTCTTCAATTAGTGGGCAGTGATATGGTGCATGTTGCCATTATAATAATGAAGTAGGTAAAATCAAACATGTATGTATTTGCATTGCAGCTTACCGACACTACTACCCTTTATTCTCTCAACAATATTTTTTTTTTGGTTCCATTGGTAATAATAAACTATAGGTTTGGTTTGAATTTTGGAAAATAAGACTAAATAGAAGCCTCGAAAATGAAAGATATATTATACTGTCTCAATAAGTAATAAACAATACGATTAGTCATTTTGCTTCATTTAATAAAGTTTGGCCTTTTGATTGTCCGGTAAGAGTAATTCGTTTGGTAGCTACTAAGGACGTTATTGAAAGGGTTAGAGTTTGAACTTCAAATTTTTCATTTTTCTACGCTTATAATGTGTAAGTCTAGCTACTAGGTTACTGGACAAAAAAGTTTAGACTTTTGGAGCCTTAGATTTTCTATAGAGTTGCTTATTTGATGAATTTTCTATGGTCCTAGTCCTAGAACTAGGAGTTTCTTAGAGATTGCCCCAAAGACCCGCAAGACACAATGTGAGTTCAATCAAGTGAAAGAGAAGGCCATCAATTGTGGCACACTTCACTGAAATTGAAGTATATACTAAATAGAGGAGGGCTAGCAACACACTCTCTAACACACACATATCAACACACACTCTTTTATTGGTTGAAATTTACATGGGTCCCATAAAAAATTGTGGACCCCATATTAAATTTATGGGACCCATGTAAATTTTAACCAATAAAAGAGAGTGTGTTGAGATGTGTGTGTTAAAGAGTGTGTTCCTAACATTATTCTACTAAATATAGTCAATACTCAAGACATGCTACCATGAAGTTGATAGTTGAGCTCATTCCTTTCTACCAAAAATGAAAACAGCGAAAGAAAGAAAAAATAAAACAAAGACTAGTTAATTCGTGGGACGGTATTAAACATGTTTTAGGTGTGCAAAAGAGCAAAGATAAAAGTTGACTTGTTTATTGAAAAAAATTATTTGATTTTTTTATAGAGCTAAAATTTTAAGGAGAACACTCTCACATACATTTATTTAAACCTAGAGATATAATTGGATCGGTTTTGGGTGAATTCAATGTATGAACCAATGAACTCTCGATTGGTTCAGTTTGTTTCCATTTTTAGTGTTTTTCAAAAAGGAATCTGAACCAAACTCATCAGTTCAATTGGTTCGGATACTTTAATCGGTTTTACATCGCATTTTTTTCTGTTGTATTCCATGCTATTAATTTTTTTCTATATATTCTTTTCCCGTAAGTTCATCCAATAAGCTCATCAAATACAAAATACAATTTTTTTCCAATAAGTTCATCAAATAAATAAGTTCGTCAATTACATAATACAACCATATTGAAATTAAGTTCATAAGTTCTTCTAATAATAAAGTACAACAAAAATAAACTACAAACAGAATATCGCTTGAGAATGAGGTGAGAGCAGCAAAAATCAGTAAATAGAAACAAAGTAAAGCTTGAGAGTAAATTAAATCGAAACAAAAATCAACACCTGTGAGCCTGAGGATGAGGTGAGAGCAGCAAAAATCAGTAAATTGAAACAAAAATTAGAAATCACAGAGTATGAGGTGAGAGTAGCGTGAGGGTGAGAGAGTCTGAGAGTTTTTAAGTTATGGTTTGTATTATGATGTGAGTGAGCAAGATTTTTATTTTACAAGTAATTGGACCTGTTTTATTTTTTAATAGATGTCAGTTTGAATTGGTTTAAATCGTCGGTTCAATTGAATTTTTCTGATTCGCTTAGGTGAATAATTTTGATAGGTTTACAAATAGTATTTATTATAGAAAAATTAATAAATACTATTTATAAACCTATTAGAATTGTTCATCTCGATAAACATATCAATATATATATATATATATATATATATATATATATATATATATATATATATATATATTCAAATAATAGGTGTAATGAAGAATTTATAAATCCTAAATGTTGAATTCGTAAAAGCAACCATCAACATCAACATATATGGTAAAATCCTATATAAATAACCCCTAAGCATATTTTCTTCCCCCAAACCATTGATTATGTTCTCTAAAATATTGGCACGGGCCACAGATCATCGTGACAAAGTCATAACCTTTTTCTCAAGAGACAAAATCACAACTTGGCTTCTTACAAAATATTAATAATCAGAATATCATATAATTATGCCAAATTATATCAATTGTCAAAAGCTAATCATCATATAAAACTTTGTACAAGTGGTAAACGAAAATATAACTATGACTGTTTCTTTACAATTGAGACCAAGAGTGTAATTACACATCATTCATTCCAATTGACTGGAAAAAAAGAAGAAGAAAAAAAGACATGACATTGTTTCATTTATCTCTCACAAAACGAGTTAATTAAAGATATTTGAATATAGAGTGAAGATCTATGTTTTTTTTTTCCAAAAACAAAACTAATCAAATTCATTAATAAGCAAATTTGTAATACATTTCAGGTTTTCATCACAATTTTAGAGACGGAAGTAGTAGTAATTTTACCTTAAAACAATTGTTGACTTATAAAAATAAGTGTTAAATATGATTTTGGTTTCTATAGTTTTGCAGAATTTCGTTTTTAGTATCTAAAGATTTTTTTCATACTTTTTAGTCCCTGAAATTTTTTCAGTGAGTGTTTTTAGTCCATACTTTTAATCAAACTCTTGTATACTTTCACATTTTTTAACGGTTCTTTGTATTCATGTTTATAATATTATAATAACATCTTCGATAAAAATTTAGAATTTTTTAACATAAGATGAATTATTTATGAATTTTTATGTGCAAAACACTAAAAAATTCATATTTAATTCATCTCTTGTTAAAAAAATTTAAATTTTTGTTAGAGAGATTCATATAAAGTACTAAACATGACCACAGAAAACAAAATTAAAATTTTGAATGATATGCATGAGTTGATTGAAAAGTAGTGACTAAAAACATTGACTGAAAAACTTCAGGGATTAAAAAGTGTAGAAAAAAATCTCCGGGGACTAAAAACGAAATTCTGCGAAACTATAGGGACCAAAAACATATTTAAAAAGTGTGAAAAACATATTTAACCCTAAAAATAAAATAAAAAAAATGTACAATTTCAATGCAAAATTGCTGACATGTGCCCTTTTCGCTCTTCCCTTTTTTTTTTTTTTAAGCCAATATTTTATTATAAGGAAGTACAAGGGATACTCAGTCCCTTACAATACAAAGCAAATTATAGTATGTTTTGAATACAAACCAAGGGTTCAAGACACCAATCAGTAAATGTTACAATAGTTTTACGGCCATACCGACTACTAAACCAAACCCAAGAACTAAATTTAATTTGATCCACAAGAAAAGTAGCATTTGGGGTGTCTCCTTTGAAAATCACATTGTTGCGATGTTTCCAAATATTCCACGTAGTAGCAAACCAAATCAATTGTCTAACTATATCACCTTTATTCATTTTTAACATTTCGCCAAAAGAATAAAAGTGAATTAAACTTGTTGTGCCTGTGGATACTCTCTTCCCTAACCATGTATAAATCGCTTCCCATACTCCTTGAATGAACTCGCAAGAGAAGAAGAGGTGGGCACAGTCCTCAAAATGATGTAAACAGAAAATACAAGGCAACTCATGAAAATTAATCAAAATACCTCTTTGGTGCAGCACCATTCTCGTCGGAAGCCTATCTAACAATAATCGTCACCCAAAAACTAAAATCTTAGTCGGCACATCATTCTTCCAAAGTTGTTTTAAAGCAGCCACAACAATTGCATCCAACGCCTCGCCTTGTCGATATTCTACAAGCCAGTTATAACAAGATTTAACAGAAAAAAGGCTACAACAGTTGCATCCAACGTCTTGCCTTTTCGCTCTTCCCTTTAATTATGTTTGGTTTGGTTCATAAAAAAAAGGAGAAATTTTAAAACTAATTTACACTTTTACCACGACACTCGATTTTTCACCAAAGAGAAATTTTGTCCGTACATAAATAATCAAAACTCATATACTACAATTATATGTAGATACATGTAATGCAACGCATCAACTTATAAAATAAATTAATTAATACAAACAAAAGCCAAAAAGAAAAAAGAATTATAGTAAGATACAATGACGAATACAGGAGAATGGGATATCAACTTTCTAAATGCTAATCTCCCGCTTACTACAGTGAACCAATTGGTGGCTATACCAACACCAAAGGATATAGATGGTGTAGATTCCTTAGGGTGGAGTGGAACCAACACTCGCCATTTTACGGTTCAAAGTGCCTATAATCTTCAACAAGGGGACTACCCCTCAATTGATGGAAAATGGAAAAGTTTATGGAGTTGTAAAGGACCTCATAGAATTCAAACATTTATGTGTATTGCTGCTCATGAGCGTCTTTTAACGAACTATCGAAGAAGCAAATGGAGAAGTGGAATTTCACCCACATGTCCTATTGTTGGAGTAAGCCCTAAAAGCCAATCTATTTGATAGCATTTGCTTTTGTATTGTGACATGATTTATATATATTAGATATATATAATAAGGCATTTCTTTATTATGTTTGTTTTCCAAAATAATAAAGTCCCTAGAATAGATTGTTCATGTAATGAAACATTAAGTGAGACTTAATCGTGAGATTACATTAACTTAAGAACATTATTCTTAAAGTATTCGTAGTCAAGCTTTAATATGAATTGGGATAATAATAAAGCATGGAGACTATTATGTATATAGACTGATGACCACATCTCACAGGTCATGGATATGAGATATTAATTCTATACATAGATATAAATATTAAGAGTAATATTTATATTGGATTGACCCGCCATGAGAGTACTACATAGTATGTTATGAAAGTGTCATAAGATACTCTCATAGTGATAATAGTGTATATCACTCTTAGACCTGAAACCACTATGATCCCTAGATGTGGACTCAAATGTTTTATTGTCGTTCAAACGTTATCCGTAACAGGATAATCATAACGTCGGTTGATGGGCATTTGAAGAATCATGTTGAGGGACATGAGTGTCCTAAATGGGATTTGTCCCTCCTGTATAACAGGAGAAATATCTTTAGGCCTCTTGATGAAACATGACTGAAAAATTGCATGGCCATACCGAATTAAGTCAATATGAGATATTGGACTTATTCGTTACTCAGTATGTTTTGGGATCAAGAAACATAAATATTGAATGATACAAGGATGACACTATCTATGCCTTGTGTTCAATTTAGATATGAGGACAAAGGAGTAAATTGTACACAATACATTATCATGGAAAGGTTTCATTTGATCACCTTACATTCTTGTCACTTGGGTAGCAGTGATGTATTGCTAGATACCGCTCACTGTTTATAATATTAAATATGAGATTTAATATTATTGTCAACGTGTCAGGATTCTATAGGGTCACACCCAATAGAACAGTCAAAAAGAGAAACATAAGTAAGACTTATGAATGGGGTGCAGTTAGTAAAATTGTTAATTAGTTAGCAAAGGCTAATGGGCTTAAGGAAGCTCATTGCTAACCACTTGACTTGTTGCATACACAAGCAGTTCTATAAAATAGAACCCTTGTGCCAAAGTCATGGTTGGTTCAGTTGTTCAGCTTGTGATCAAAACGTTTCTTCCACAGTTCGTAAGGTAACAATACTATCACTGATTCATTCCTCTTGGTGAGGCGTTGAGACTGTTGCATGCCATGAAATGGATTCAAGATCTACAACTGGAGCATGTGGATTTCGAGCTTGACTCACAAATTGTTGTAACTAAATTTCATAGTAAGAATAGAGATGAGTCAGAGCTTGGTGATATTATTAAGGACTGTAGGACTATGTTTAATACACATTTTAGAAACTCTCGGGTTGAGTTTATTAAGAGACAAGCCAATGAGGTCGCTCATGTATTAGCAAGAGAGGCCATATCCTTAGCTAGTTTCCACATTTTCATTGATGTTCCCCTTTGTATCCGTGATATTATTATGAATGAAATGGAGTAGATCGCTTACGTTAAAAAAAAAAAACTTTGCGTTCTCACTCTGTTTTTGATTACTGCGTACTTTGTTTTTTATTACTGATTATTATTTTTAGTTATATATATATATATATATATATATATATATATATATATATATATATATATATATATATAATAATGTAGTATACAAAAAATTATTTGATTTTTTGTCAAAAATAAAAATATTTGATTTTAAAAAATTAATGAAGTTTCAAAAAAAAAATTGATGACATGGAATATGACATGTCAACATGAACACTGCCACATCATCAACAAGTTTGACACATTAGTAAAAATTTGACCAAATTGAGTTGGGGATCAAAAGTTCGTTTTTCAAAATAGGGAATCAAAAAGTTGGTTTTTAAAATAGGGCGATCAAAACTGCATTAAAGCATAATATATATTTTAGGCCTCTCTTTAGAAGCAATGAATGTCTCGTAGCACGTGAAAACAAGCTTGTCTATACTATGATATAAATAGGGTGAAATTTACTCTACTCCTTCATAATTTGAGGTCATTTACCCATCAACTAATGAGAACAAAAACATAAATGAATTTGCATGTGGATTTGTGTATGACTTGTTTACATTGGTTGATGAGTGAATACCCTCAAATTATAAAGGGGTATAATAGAAAAAACCTATAAATAGGGAATACAAAAATAACTACAAATTTTGATTGGATTTTTTTTATCTAAATTTGTTAGAGTGAAATGCCAAATACCCCCTGAAATTTTAAAATTCGTCAAATACCCCCCTGAAATTTGGAAATAGACAAATACCCCATGAAATTTGAAAACGTCAATCAAATTGCTCCCTGTTTTGTTTACTCTGTCTATTTTAATGAGGAAAGGAGGAATGAGACAAGAATTGATAAAGAATATGATGTTGGTGATGGGTGCTTCTTGTCTAGTTCCGAATCTGATGACTCAAATTGGTCTATTGGGTGGTTAGAACATCTTGGTTATGATTTTGTTGAAAGCAATGATAATGATGATGGGGATGATTCTCGTGATGATAGTTTGCTGTTTTGGTTCCTTGTTATTCACTTGGTTGCAAGGAGGTTGAAGGCTCAAACAATGAGCTTTTGAATGCTCAAAATAGACGGAGTAAACGGATTGTGGGCAATTTGATTGACGTCTTACAATTTCAGGGGAATATTTGCCTATTTTCAAATATCAGGGGGTATTTGACGAATTTTGAAATTTCAAGAGAGTATTTGGCATTTCACTTAAATTTGTTATGTAAAACATTCCCCCCAAATTTTATTTAAATTTAATAACATACAACACAAATATTGAAACAAAAATTTAGATAAGTTTAAATATTATAGATATTATGAAACTAAAGCAGCAGATTCAGCAGAGAGAGCAGGGGCAGGAACATAACAAGCTCCATAGCCGGTTGTTAACCTAATAGTAGCATGATGG
The DNA here is from genome assembly GCA_951799995.1 of Trifolium subterraneum. Lineage (NCBI taxonomy): Eukaryota > Viridiplantae > Streptophyta > Magnoliopsida > Fabales > Fabaceae > Trifolium > Trifolium subterraneum. The sequence continues at coordinate 34,452,406 of OX637461.1, forward strand.
GCATAGACAGTACCATAGGTTGGTTTTAGATCGAACTATTAAAGCACCTGACGGATGCTAGTGATCTATATTTTTATGTTTGGGATCGAAAGTTCCGATGTTCGTAAAGAAATTATATTTCTTTTCGCTCGTTCATGTTATAGCACTATTTTATGTTAATTATTTTCTATTAGTAATATATTTTAGTTTTAATACAGATATAATTGATAGATTTTTAACCTTTTTAGCAAAAAAAATAAAATAAAATAATTTATCTTTTAATAAAATATAACTTTTATGTTGTGCCCACAAGTCCTCGTTCAATTGGCAGAAAATAGCGAAATTGTTAGGTCGGACGTCATGATCGGAGTTCGTATAATGGATCCTCTAATTGTGTGAGTTTATAATGATTTTGTCATTTCGTTTGTCTAAAAAAATGTATAATTTTTATATTCTTTGTTACATTGTTTATACTTAAAAAAAATCTTTTTTTTTTGGTTAAGCCTCATTTTTATATTAGCTTTAATCCTCATATTATGTTAGGTACGTCAGCCCTCACTTAGGGAAAAAAAAAAGGAAGTGATGAAAAAAATGGATATATGACAAACACAAGAAACAAAGGAGAGAAAGAACAAAATAATAAAATAAAAATGAAATAATACAAAACACGTGAAATAAAGAGTATGGTCATAGTAATTAAAAAAAAGTTGATTTGGTGAAAACAAAAAGAAAGGAAGTTGACATAAAAAACAAAAAAGAAAAGAAAAAGAGGGAGTTGTAAGAACAGAAGAAGCCGTAGGCAGCTGAGGTTGATTATGTTAACAGTGTTAACATAATTAACACTGACGATATAAGAAAATTTATTATATTTTAGGATTACTGCAAAAATTGAAAGTAATTTTGCCAATATAATTTTTTATTTTTTTTTATCTTTTACGCAACTTATAAAGCAATTTCCACGAGTTTGGATTCATTCAATTTAATACTCCTCAATTTATTCTCCATTTAGGAGAGATATAGACATAATAGAATCTTTGTGGGACCCATTAAAGGTGGGTCCCACTTATGAGTAGATCCACAAATCTTCAATTGTATCTATCTCTCGTCTAAATGGAGAATAAATTGAAGAGTGGTAAATTGAGTGAATTTAAACTCAATCTCCACAGCCTATATCTTGTAGATATATACGAGACGAGGAATTAGTGTTGAGAATAATGTCTAAATATCTTTTTGAAGATTTTAGGTTTAAATATAATTTAGATTTATATTTTAAATAAAATAATATTAAGATTTAAGATTTATATTTTTGTTTAGAATTTTAAAAATTTGTTTAGAACTTACGGCATTAGTTTGTTTTTTTTTAAAGATATGATTTAAAAGTTTGTTATTTTTGTAGCTCTATATATAGAGTCATATAATTATGAATAATACATTAGAAAGAAAAACAAAAACATGAGAGTATTCTTCATGTTACAATATACTTTCTTCTTCGTATAAACACATAGATATATCTCACCAAATTCCACAATACAAAAACACAAAAAATCATATCCGTGGTATCAGAGCAAAGTTGATATTCCGACCTGCGAAGATGGAAGAAGAAGAAGAAATAATTTTCAGCTCAAATCTTGGATTGAATTCAACAAAAAGATATTTAGTTAAGGAGGGGTGTTGCAAATAATGCCTAAATATCTTTTTGAAGACTTTAGGTTTAAATATAATTTAGATTAATATTTCAAATAAGATAATATTAGTATTTAATATTTATATTTTTGTTTATAATTTTAAGGGTTTGTTTAGAATTTATAATATTAGTTTTTTTTTAAGATATGATTTAGAAGTTTGTTATTTTTGTAGCTCTATATATAGAGAGTCATATACAACCATAAAGTTATGAATAATACAATGAGAAACAAAAACAAGAACATGAAAGTATTTTCCATGTAACAATATATTTTCTTCTCCGTATAAACACATAAATATATCTCACTATATTTCGCAATACAAAACACAAAAAAAACCATATCAATTGGAAGGTAGACCAACCTGCCTCTTGGGCGGAACCTGGTATGGTTTTTTATGTTTTTGTATTGCGGAATTTTGTGGGATATATTTTGATGTTTATATTGAGAAGAAAATATATTGTTACGGGGAGAATACTCTCATGTTTTATTTTTCTTTCTCGTGTATGACTCATAACTATATGACTCTATATAGCTACATAAAAACAAATCATATCTTTAAATAACAAACTAATCCTACAAATTTTAAACAAATATTTAAAATTCTAACCATAAATATAAATCATAAATCCTAATATTATCTTATTTGAAATATAAATCTAAATTATATTTAAATATAAAATCTTCAAAAATATATTTAGGCATTATTCTCAACTTTCCTCCTTGCTTATTGTTGTATCCAATCCAAGATTTGAGTTGAAAATTATTTGAAGTAACAGGGTTTGTCACAAGAAAAAGGGGTTTGAATTGTGACCTTTTAACCGCAAGCAAAGTTAATAACAAACTTTGAACAACAAATTGTTAGAATACTCAGAGAACGTTCTCCACGAAACACAATAATAATTAAATAAGTAAGTGATTTGCGTGTTCAGTGGATGCTAAAATAAAAGAGTAGGGAAAGAGAAGATCAAACACACAAAACTTATCTTGGTTCACCCCTAGTATGGGCTACTCTAGTCCCCACTTGCGTGAGATTATCCACTATAATGTAGACCGAGATTACAATTCCTTCTTTGATCTAAACCAAGATCAAAAATATCTCCAGCTTAACACAAGTTGATCTACCTCACCAAGGTACACTCAAACAATTATAACAATTTGACTTGAGTAGATCTTTACAGAGATTAGCAAGGGTTTTTGGATCTAAGCCTTAACACACCTAAACTGGTTGTGAAGCTTACAAACGAAATACACTCAAAACATTCAATGAAATGTAGATCCTATTTCTAAGAGCTTGGAGTATGAGTGAAAAAGAAGAGCTTATGAGATAAAACAAGTATGAATGTTTTTGTGCTTGAAACTCTTGCTCTTCAAGTTGAACCAAACGTCTTATTTATAGATGTAGATGTTCATTTGTTGCTTTGACATCAAATAAGTCTGTTGTGAGTGTAGAATTACCCATTGTGAGTGAAACAAAACAGTCCAAGAAAATTTGTCCTTTAAGTGCTTCTGGGAGACCATTCTTTTAGTGGTCTATGACATTGGGATATTCCTTTCGCCACCTGTAATGAGTAGTTTTTGATGATATATACGTTGTAAAGTATTTTTCCATGTGTGGAAATAAAATTATGACAGCTCATAGTAAGCTTGCTTCTTGTGTAAGAAAATCTGGGAGACCATTCTCTCAGTTTATGGAGACCATTTTTCAAACAGATGGAGATAAGACCAACGTGCTTAAAGAGTTGTTGCAAGTTGTCTTGCCGCTGTTAATGTACAAAAATAGAGTTGTGTAGCAATTATTCATCAAGTCTTTGCAAGTACGAATGAATAGTGGAGAAGGACACTTGTTATGGGAGAATGTAGCCACCCATTCTTTGCAATTCTGATTTTGTTCAGCAATTGAACTTTTGCAAGTTGTTTGTACCTTGTTGTTGAGTCCTTATTGGCCTAGATTACTTTCTTAATGATGTTCTAGGATAACATAACGTCTTTGACATAATATGTGAGCTTGATATTCTTAAAGACCCTTCAAAGAGTAAATCCATGAATCAAAATTGGTGTAACATTCTATTGGTGTAACATTCTATTTTATACCTAAGATGTATGGGCAGCGTCATCAATCGTCATTTTTTTAAGTATTAAATTTCATATTTATTTCATAGACTTCTTTTTTGTTTACAAAATTAGAAAAAAAGAAAGTAAAGAAAAATTGAAAGAAAAAAAAAACTTTTTAATTTTATCATAAAAAATCGAACACAGATCTTCTGAATAATGCACCAATTGTCCTTTTGTTGAAACTTTCGTGTTTTATAATGCATATTACTATATGCAGCGAATAACATTATCACGAATCATCACGAATACGTTTTTATTTATATTTAAATTTAATTAAATCACTAATAATCAAATGTTGGCCACTCCACTACCGTGTCGTCCATTAAACCTCTTTTGCTACGCGGTGCATCCCCAAATCTTCTGCTTCGAATCAGACAAAAAGAGAGTATGACAGAACCTAGTGATGCCATAGCCTTTCAACTTGCATCCACCATAAGCACAATGAACAAAATCATTACCAATAGTTTTCCGTTTCCAACACAGCGACATTGTTTGAATACTCTTCATATTCCTTGAAAGAATAGTGACCTCTGTAACAACAAACGAGTTGTGACTCGGCAAACCTCGGACGATTCAACACAGACGTGTTAGACAGTATTTGATCTTCTTTGGCGCCGTCGATTGTCATCGGCGAAACTTGCGGAGTTGTGGCGGTTGTGACTGCTACTCTTTCATAGCAATTAGTTTGGGTCGGTGAATATCTGAGATGGAATGGAATTGATATGATTTCAATTTGAAGCTATTTTTGTTCAAATTAACCTACTGTATTCCATGAGTTTGTATTTGTAAGTTGTTGTGAGTATTGCTTCGTCCCCGCAAGCCACAGCAATTAATATATGTTAATTTTGCATGAAACACAGAGATCAGAAAGAGATTGGAAGAAAGAGATGTGTGAAAAAAAAAAAAAAAAAAAAGAAAAAAAAGAGAGGAAGTATTTAAGGCAGCACACGTCATTCGCAGAATTTAGTGAAGCAAGGCTTGGCGATATCCCAAAATAACTGACCTATTTTTTTACTTTGAGTACTATTTATATGATCTATTTTAACTATATTTTTCTACTGATATATATGTGCAAATATTAGCATATGAGATGTTGTTTAATTTGTCTCGATAAGTACTTTCAAAATATATAATTTTTAATAAAATATAATTTAAGATATTAACAATAAAAGTTGAACATTGGCAAACGTGATAGTGGTCAACTAGGTCAGTTATTTTGGGACGGAAGGAGTAATCAAAATCAAATTGCATCACTCAACTAGTTTTTTTTTTTTTGAAGCAACTAGTTATAGTATTACTTTTAGTAGCTAAGAAAATTGACCGAGTTGTAAGGACAAAACTTACATGCATTTTCATATATGCATTTCTTACTTTTCCACTCACAAAGAGGTGGTTATTTGTGTTTTTTAATTTTGAAAAAATAAAAGAAAATTACTTTTTAATAAAAAAACTACCTCTTTGTGAGAGGAAAAAGTAAGAAATGCATGTAAGTTTTGTCCATTATTAAATCACTATAAACAATTTCAATCTCGACCTCACATTTAGAATCAGACGATCCAGATCAGTTACAACTTCCAACCGTAACCGCAGAAAATCCAACTCAAAGGAAAGTGGTTGTTGTACATTTTGTCTAGCATGAAAACCTTCCATGTGGAAGATGCTTGTATCTGTACATACTAAATAAGCAATCTTGGTCTAAATAGCAAATAATTTTTTTAGCATAGTATATGACTTTATGCAGAAAGAATCTGTACATAGTGTTACAACAAACACTATATTTTAAATTTTTAAATTTGCAGAACATGGTAAATCACTCATATTATTTAGCAATATGGCCCACAGTTCTTGACATTGTCTTTTAAATATCCTTAAACTATTATATAAAATTTAGAACTTGAAGAGAGTTTTTTTCACTTCTCACCCAGATCTAAATCCAAATAACATAATAATACTAATAATTATCTGATACTATCATTTCATTTCACCACACAATCACTTTTTTCTTTCTATTCAATCTAATAACCTATCATAGTTTCCATTTTTTCTCTATAGAAGCAACACATTCTTCTGTATAAACTCTATCAAAGTTGTAATCTTTAAGCACTTCTTAAAGTTAATCTTTTTCATGAGATAGAGATCTATACATTCTGATTATTTGGGGTGTGAGAAATATTCACAATCACACACACATTCATATCAGTGGCTGAATAAGTGGATTTAGAAATCTTCATCTCGAGCTAAAAACAAAGTGACCCTTTGAATAAGGAGCCAAAAGGGTATCTGAAATCTATCAAATCTGTTAAATTTCTGTGGTTTTTGTTGCAAAAAGTGTAAAGAGGTTTTCACTTTTCAGCAACATGATGGCTGGAAATGGTTTATTTTATCCAATATTTGGTTTTGCATCGATTGTGCTTTTTATTTACATGTCATTTGGTGATGTAAGGACAGGTTTTGAGGAAGAAATAGAATTGAGTTTTGTGGAGAGAAAAGGTTCTCAGTTTGTGTTGGATGGAAAAGCTTTTTATATTAATGGTTGGAACTCTTATTGGTTTATGGTTCAATCTGTGGATGTTTATACAAGACCTAGGGTAAGTGAAATGCTGAAAGTTGGAGCTAAAATGGGTTTAACTGTTTGTAGAACTTGGGCTTTTAATGATGGTGACTATAATGCCCTTCAGACTTCACCTGGTGTTTTTAATGAACAAGCTTTCAAGGTATTTTAACTTGTGATTGTTTTCATGTTGTTCCTCATGTTGAATTTCATTTTCTTTGTTTGGTTTTGTTTTGTTTTGTTGTAATTTATGTTTTGTTTTTCAATGTTTGACTCTAATACTGACATAGTTAAGAGTTTGATAACTGTCTATGATTTTGGCTAGTTTGATTTGGCTTTTACCTGAAATTGTGTTTTTATGCTACGATGATTGGGTGCTATGAACTTCCAAAATCATGGTTTGTAATTTTGTATGTATAATTGGTGATGACTTTGTACAAGTAATTGCTCAGATTCATGCTTGTTCAAAAACAAAAATTGCTGAGATTCATTAGAGGAAGGGACCTAACATTGCAAAATTTGTAGGGAAGTAACTTTTGAAGTGGTCATAGTTGTAAAATATGACAATGCTTGAATGTTCATTTGTGCTTAAATTTAGAAAGCTTTTGAATATATGCTTTAGAAGTTTATGATGATTGTTTTCTTTATGTATTTTTATCCTTGAAATCATGCCTGATAGAAATGAAAACGGTTTTTTTTTCTTTCTTTTGTTGAGGATCGGTAACTTTTTTTGTCTATCGAGCAAGTTGGTTGTTTTATGTTTTGAATTATTGAATTGTATGATGAATGAGAACTGTATTGAGGGTTGGTTGGTTGGTTGACAGGCCTTGGACTATGTCATAGCAGAAGCAAGGAGACATCGAATTCGGCTGCTTCTCACCTTAGTAAATAACTTGCAAGCATATGGTGGGAAGGATCAGTATGTGAAGTGGGCATGGCAAGAAGGGACAGGGTTAAGCTCATCTAATGATTCTTTCTTCTATGATCCATCGATCCGAAGTTATTACAAAACTTATGTCAAGGTATCTCATCTCTATCCTTTGTTCTTCTTCTTGAGTTTTGACACAACACAGCGTTGATGTTGATTCTTTGCTTTTTGTTTGCCTGGCATTGCAACTTTAGCTGCATGTTTGCAGCATTCGAGTCTTGTTTTGAGATAAATTAATCGTTACTTCTCAACTTGTCTACAGACTATTCTGACAAGGAAGAATACTATTACTGGAATTGAATATAGACACGACCCTATCATTTTTGGTTGGGAATTGATTAATGAGCCGCGATGTGCAACTGATCCTTCTGGTGACACTCTCCAAGTAAGTCATATACCTGTACAAATATCTCATTCTTTCATGGATTTCTTTGAGTATACGATTTACTTAATTGCCATAGAACTGCAGGATTGGATAGAGGAAATGTCAACTTTTGTCAAATCGATCGACAAGAAACATTTGGTGACTATTGGACTCGAAGGTTTTTATGGTCCTAATGACCCAAAAAGGTTGACTGTCAATCCACCAGAAGGGTGGGCGTCACTGCTTGGATCTGATTTTATTAGGAACTCTCAGACCTCAAATATTGACTTCACCTCTGTCCATATCTATCCTGACCATTGGTAAGCATTCTGGTGAATTATATATCTTTAGTTTTGGATTATCATTCGCAGTAGAAGATATGAAGCACTGACACAGACAATACATTGACATGTTGACACCTATAATAATTTGAGAAAATGAAAGTATTGAATGCAACGCGTGTTGGTGTTGTGTCAGTGTACATGTCAGACATCAGACACGTCTTCAATCTAAAGTGCCGAACGCAAGGTTTTCCACTTTTGTTTTCTCATGCTTTTGTCTTGAATTAATAAATAAACCATCTTAGTAATAATTTGTTTGAAATTTTTTAACCATGCTCTTCAAGAGCTTTCTTCTTATTTGTATTCATAAGTTCACATTCTTATAATGATTTCAGATAGCTTTATATTTTGTACTCGACTTTTTATGAAAAAAACTTTTGCATAGGTTTCATAAGCAAGTTTTTGAAGACTACATGAAATTCCTCTCTAAGTGGATGCTTTCTCACATTGAAGATGGTGATAATGTATTAAACAAACCTGTTTTGTTCTCTGAATTTGGATTATCAGACTCAATCAAGAACTATTCAATGTCTAACCGAGAAAAGATGTACAAAACAATTTTAGACATATCCCACAAATCTGCTAAGAATAATCGGTCCGGAGCAGGTGCTATGGTCTGGCAGTTCTTAGTCGGTGGAATGTCGGATTTTATCGATGATTTTGGGATGGTACCATGGGAAAAGCCATCAATCTATTCAATGTTTACTCAACATTCATGCAGATTATCCAAGGTCAACAAAGGATTAACTCTACAGAACCCAAGTTTCAAACAAGTGTGTTAGTGAAATTATGGAAATCATAAATCAAGAGGAAATGAGTTCATTTATGGCTGGTTTTGTACAATATCTATGTTATTTTCATAATCAAATGCTGCATTTGGGTGCATATTGGGGTATATAGTCTTTTGGCATAGATTAGATAATCTATTTTGATGTGTGTAATCCAGACATACAAAATCTATAACAAGTCTTTTGAGATGAGATGGAAAATTGTTTGAAAGATATACAAGTGACATTATTAAATCCAATTTGTTGTACTCTGAGAATTAACAAAATTCATCAATTGTTTACCTTTGTTGTCAGTTGATGATCCCTCATTGATATGCTGATAAAGTCGACTCTAACTCTGTTAGTTTACTTTTTGTGTTTGAGTGAGTTTGGCTCAAATTTTAGTGATATCATTTTAAGATAATATTAGAGCCTATTATAAATATTACGAATGTTGTGTTGGACAAAATTATGGTGGTTCACCGTAACTTTGCCAAATTTACCGCGATGTCGAACAATCGCTAAAATGTTTTTTCATTAATTGGCATGAATCTTAACTATGATATATTCTCTCCAATTTATTATTATAAATAAATTTGACTTTTTTAAGTATATTGAAAGACTTATGGATCTAGTTCATGTACCAAATACATCATCTTATATTATAATAGTGACCGAAAAAAGTATAATATAAGTAATAGGAGGTACTTTAAACTACGAATACCCACCTTTTCTCGCACAGACATAATTGAGTGGTCAAGATAACAATTTTGCTGTACTTCCTACTTTTGTTTAAATTTAAAAAAGTCAAATTTAGGCATAAAGTGTAATAGACGTGCATTGTCCATTTTCTGCCTAAATTTCAAATAATAGGCCTTAGCTTAGGAGAAAATTGAACATTACAAACATGAAAAAAATTAAGTGCTAATTGGGATCTAAGACCATTACAATCATTATATATGCACTAAAAAAGATTGGGATCTAAGACCATTGTGGTTGTACAAAAATTTTACCAGTTAACAATTGTCGAAAAACCTGTAGGCATATTCCATTGTATAAGTAGTAAATAGAGATGATTAAATTAACAGAAATTTTGAAATGATATAAAAACGCAAGATCAATTTGCAAATATTATTGTGATCTTTTAAACTAATTCAATTGATTTCAGTTAATCAAGTCATCAACAGAAGTATTAGCAATACTGCCAGAAAACCTAGCATTTGAGTCTGTCATTTTTTTTCTTGTAAGAAATCTCAGACTATGGATATGATAAAAAATCTGAATCATTTCTATGGAATAAAAATAATTTGTTCTGCCAGGGATGCAGCAACACACGTAATCAGAAGATCACCTACCAGCTACCAAAATCAATTTTAAACATGAGAATTGACTAATTACAAAGGCCATCAAAGAAAATCAGAAAATAATATTCTCCTCCTCCTCCACCACCAAGTAAAAACAAAATATAATAATCACAACAAAAACCAGAGGAAAATTGGGGAACACAGAGCAAGTCTTAGCCTCTAGTCTTCTATAGCCTCTCTCCCTTCATATATTTCCAATGTCAATCCTGCAAACATAATACATGCCTATTAGCTAAAAGGGTACAGAATGCCGGTGTTGTCACAACTCAAAAGCACACACATACAAATAATACATGAATCAGATAGAACTTCCATAAAGTCAAAAAATAAATAACAACTATCGACAAGAAACAGCATCAGACAAAGATAATTGAACAAATCTGAAACAACACAGATGGAATGCACCATGCATAGTCATTGTAAATAACACAGATGGAAAACCATCCATCATTAGTTATTTGAGAACATCACACCAATATTTGTGTTATGGCCTTTGGGGTAGTTTTATTTATTACCAAAATCACCCTAACAGCACAATAAAAAATCGATCAATTGCATAAACAAATTACTACAAGTCTACAATAACATTTATGTACTGAAGTGGTGGCTATCGAGTTTTGAAGTGGTGGCTTTGAGGTTTGAAAAGGTAGCATCGTTCATACCCACTCAAAAATATAGGATACATGTAGCTAAACAAGAAAGGAAGGTGAGACCAATATTAAGGCCACGAGGGTGGGCTAAATGCAAAATAGTTCAATAGTTAAAGATAAAAGATAGAAGAATTTGGATTTAAAAACAAGGAACTATAAACCAAAACCATCAAGAAAGATTTGGATTAGTGGTATCAGTATGTCATTAGACATGATTCATCCATGTAACTAACCACAGATTTAATGGGAAAGGCTTTTTGTAACATTTGATATTGTATTTGTATGTATCAACAGAAAATATTACCATATACAGACGTCTCGAGTCTAGCTCCATAAACCACGTGAAGTAAAAGGTAACTCCATTGATTCCAACCCTACAGGAACAACAACACAACAAAATAAGACATCTTGTGATGCAATACAGAAGGTACATACTTCTCCAAATTCATTATAAAAATCAAATTGGAAGATTAAGAGGGAAAAATAGGTAATTAAATAAAGCCCTCCAATTTGAATTCAGGAGGCCCAGAAAACCTTAGAAAACATGTCAGGAATGTGAAAAGGTTGAAGTAGGCTAAAAACAGTGTACAGCTGGACAGAACTTAGAAAACCATGCAAAAATAGGGCGAAACAGAACAATCAAAACCACATACATCACCAAACAAATGAAAACAGAATTAGAAAGACGCTAAAACGCAGCAACCCACACAGGAATAAGCTAATCCAAGGCAAAAAAAACGAGTTGAAGTTGAAATGAGGATCAGAGTCAACCAAAATCAAGAATGCAATAACCAGTGCATGAACAGAACCAAACACACCCCACTCAAATCTTGATTTGCAATTTATGAAATGGTGTATACTGTATGGCAACAGAAATATCAAATAACATGAATTTCTATAAGCTTATTGGAACTTCGACCAGAAATTAAAATATAAAAGATAGTTGAATCTATCATAAATATCATGAAATTCCTTGAAATAAATATTTAATCAGACTTACTTTTATGGGAACTATATTTAAATCATAAAACATAAACATTTGTAATTGACCCTTGTTTGCATAAAATCAATTCTGTTCATTTCATTGCCACTAGTCTACAAAGGAATCCTTGCCCATAGATTTTAATTTTAGGCTTATCCTGAAATGTTTCCCTCGATATGAAAATAGCTGATTTTCAGTTATGCCAAAGTATTTCCAAGAAAGTGAACACAACTTACAGAATGTATTCAACTTCAATTTTCAAGCATAATGGCATTTAGATGTGTGGGGGGATCATGAAGCATGACAATAAATATAATCAGCGACTGGCCAACAGAATGTCAAACACAACAGAATAAACAAAAAAGTGCTGAATAAAGGCTCAATTCAGGTCATGGCAATGTGATTTGTAGTAATTGGCTGCACTTCATTTAACATTGGAGAAAAAGGTAAATTGAGCATTCATATAAAAAAGCAACTATTGCACGAGCACAGTGTATATTAAGTACACCCAATAAACAAAATCAACAGATATGAAAATGATAATAAAAAACACAACAAAATTCCTGCTGAAGTAATTTTAATGTTATCTTGAGTTCTCACTGATTGTGCCTATAAGCACTGTACTCGTGCAAGAATTAATTGTTACAAACTTGTGATTAGAAAATTCCTTGCCTGCTTAATAATAATAACATATAGGCTTAGATTTTTAAAATAAATAAACAGTTCCTCTATTGTAAGACATAGTCTAGGTCACACAAGGTACCAAAAACGGAAACAAAACTATGCAACTTTATCAGCTGAGCAGTAGCATTGTCTTGTTAAACTTGTCTTTCAAAAAACTTTTACCTCATTGATAAACAAGAACAATTGTGCCAAAAATGTAAATCTGAACATGAAAATAAACTAAACATGGATTGAAATTACCTTGCTTCATAGTCAACTTTGAGACTTTTTCCCCGTAACAATCTGGGATATGCGTAGGCCCCTGCTGAATGCTTCATTGAAAAGAATTCTAGTTTGCATATTTTGAAAGCCAGGCAGCCATGATAGTAATGCAACAGGGGTCATAACAATGACTCCAAACAATATATCATATAAACGAGCTACTGCAACAACACCGCTCCAAATGATAGTAGACTGCAAGAATGGTCGGAAAACTTGGGCAATCAGTATCAGGCCCCATCCTGTGGGAAGGAATGCCAACAGGCTAGTAAAAATATCCACGAATTTGAATTTCGTGAATTCCAGCAAGGCAACTACCACGAGTATTGCAAGAGTTATGACAAGGAACTGAACAAGCCGGTAATAGATATGCTCTTTCGCCGAATATTTGTTCCGTGCATACACTACCACAGCATAAATCCCAGATACAACAACAACGTAAATCCACGATAGCAAGTAAACAGCAATACTACTATTTCCAGCAGAAATGCCAAGCTGGTAGACAATTCCATACTGGAAAAAGAAGAACCGGAGGTCTAATATTATTTCCAAAAGCTTTCCCCAGAGGCCAGTAACCTTTAGATGATCTTGCTCTTCATACCACCACCTCTCCCAGCTCTGTTCAGCTTTAGCAAACACACTTCCACTGTACCAAATCCAGTTCATAAAGTCGTCAAAATCATAAACAGTTTTTAACCAATCAAAGCCAGAGGGATTGAACAAAAACGGTGCCACCAGCCATGATGCAACTAAGAACCAACTAGTAATGGTCAGGGCTATATAAACAAATGTGTCAGTTGCTACAGGACTGTGTGTTGCATAAATTACAAGTATTAGCCCCAGTTCAATTGCTTTCACAAAATGGCTACGGGAAAAGAGTCTATAGATTTCGGCAAAACTCTTGTGCTCTACAACAAAACCACGGCCGGTGGCTCGATATTTTGCTCCACCGTGCAGAACAGTACGGCCAAAAAAATGGCTGCGGGTGCCCATAGAGAAGGTGTAGAAAACTGATGAAAGTTGGAGCTGCATAGTCAAGAAGTCCCAGATAGCTTCAAGGAACCCATGCTCAAGGGAATTTTCCACAATCATTGGAAGGGCAGTGAAAAGTCCAAGTTGGATGATAAACTGCTGATTTAAGATGGTCCCAAGTGCTTTATTGTTATTGCTGTTACTTTCCATTGATTTCTCAACACCACTAAGGGCAAGATATAGTCGACCCCATAAAAAGGCATATACAGTCAGAACCACCATCATCGTGTTGAAGAAGAACCCCACAGTGGTGTAGAAGAATGACAGCATACGGAAAAAATCCAGCCTATGACCCAACCTGTACACATCTCTGCTCAAGACTTGCTCGCCATTTCCGCTTGCAACCTTGGCTTCAAACATTGATACTTGATTCAATCCAACATCCCTTCCTTTTCCAACCTGAATGTATTCATGATGAGTGACATTACCTCCACGAAGAGTACAATTGAACCCGGCAAAAATATCCTCACTAATGTTGATCACTCTGGAAGCTTTGCTGATACCACCTCGAGTTAAGAACCAAAATCTGTCGAACACGTCGGGATGACCGTAATGCATTCTAACTTTCAATGGATTTGCCAAAACCCTCTGTCCTAAGGTGACGAAACTTGTCTCCTGGGCTGACATGAACCAGGCAAGAGAGGACACGGATCCGGTGAAAATGTGCTCCCTGACTCCCAAAATTGTTGGTTTTCGATTCCCATAATAAAGCCTGTACTCTTCCAGGAGGTTCCTCATTTTGAGTGCCTCCTCGAAGTAGTTGTCCTGATTCATGTCAATAGTTTGCACAGCGTCGCCGCGAGTGAAGATGATTGCGTGGTTTTGATTTTCCGGTTTTCCTTCCCCGAGCTTCAAGGGACCGGGCAATTTTACTCTGTATATTTCTACCTCCTTGTCCAACTGTTGATCGTACTTAACGAGGACAGAGAAATACTCTTTCTCGTCCCTTCCGGTAGTTCTCTCATCCACATATGCAACTCGAAGTGCCTCATTGGTTTTCATTAGATGCAAAATTTCATCAGCCTGAGGATCCTTCCTTTCCTTCTGGGTTCCATATATCTGGCAAGCAACCACATACGTGAATTTCATTAGAGCCGTCCCATACTCGTGGCCTTTGAATAACAAACTTACTGAACTGCTTGCTCTACTTAAACTCTTAGAGTAAGGTGACCTTTCAGAGTTGAAACTGTCTAAATTGGCTTCCCTCACTGAAACAAGTTCGCGTGAGCCCTCTCGAATATCCATTTCTGATGCAGAATCCAGAAATGTCAACATCTTGAGGGCCCGATAGTAGTACATCATTCCTCTAACTGTCCGCGATAGTGTCTGGCCTCGGTAGGAAGCCCACAGCCTCAAATCTCTGAGTTTATCAGTCCACATATCACTGTCTTTCATCATTCCCTCCCGACGCATCCTCTCCACAAAATTCTTCCACTCATCATCATAAATAGTCTGCAAATAGTACAGGATTGAAACCCCGTCTTCATTTTCAGTCCTCAGCTGTTCTTTAGTGTATACTACTTCTTCACTATAATATGGTGTTAGAACACTGAAAGCCATCATCTTCTCAACTTGGGGAGCATGGGGCATAGACATAAAAAGCGAGTTGCTGAAGAAAGCAATCCTTCGTCTGGCCTCCAGATTTATTGGGATGTTTTGCATTGAATCCCTGGAAGTAAGAATTGTGTGCAAGCGCCGAACCTGGCGATAGAAGTTCTCATTGCTAGTGTCAGGCAACTCAACGGCATTCTCAAAAAGTAGACCTGAAGCATGATTACGTGGAGCTAAGCCATCATCCTCTAGCTGCTTAGGATTTCTTCGATCCTTGAAAAGATCTCTGATAGCAATCTCATAAAGGGCCTGAAGGGTATTCACCACTTGATTAGAATCTTTGACAGACTTGTTCAATAACTCGACGAGTTTTATCAACTTGCTGTGAAGCTGGGGCAGTGCAGTTGTTTTGAATGTTTTAGTGAAGTTCTCAGTCTCAAGAGAGTGGTCAATTTCCTGAAACAGAACAGTCACAATAGAATGCTCTTCGCTGTTGGGTTTGATAATCTCATGAAGCAAGTGCTTGACACTATCATATGCTTCGATGACAGCACAGCGCCTGTACTCACTGCTGCATATCTTCTTATAAAGCCTCTTGTCAGTATCATTTACCAGTTCTTTAGCCTGACTGAGTGCTAGCAGCAACTCGTTGCAAAGAAGAAAACATGGCCAGCGGATAACCCGGACATTCCAAGAGTTCTGTGGCAGCTCCAGCAGCTCAACCTCTCTGTCAGAGATGATATCCTCCTCCCTAAAAGACAAAATTATCTCGTTCCATATCAAAGCAAACTTGTTGGCCTCAACCTGGTTAGACTCGAGCTTCCTGTAGGGACGGCCAAGCCCATACCTGCAGGGACGAATCCAGAAAATTTAACGAGTGGGGTCCATGTTATTTATCATTAAACTTTATACAAAAATATATAAAAGCATAAGCAATAATAAAATAATAACATCATTATCATTAAACATAAAATTTGTGATTATACAAATTGTACCATTGCATATCCAAAACCAAGTGGTGTATTTTTCACTTCATTAACTTGAGAGAGAGAGAGAGAGAGAGAGAGAGAGAGAGAGGAATCATAAAGAGTTGTATTTTTTTAGTAAGCCACTAAATTAATCTCAAATTTGTAAAACACTCTTAAATATGCCCTAATAAATTTTACTCATATTACTCTTTCGAAGAATATGTTAAAGTCTAAATTGAGAATAAGTAATTAAACCTAGTAACCAAATTGATAATAAGTTGTAAAATATAGAAACTTAATTGATAGTAAGTGATTAAAAATAGAGACCAAACATGACAATTTAATAGAATTAAGAATTTTTTTAAAATATTCATCAAATCGGGGACCAAATTTAAAATGTTCTACACAATCAAGAGCTAATTTAATAGTTTTTTTTTTTAATAGTACATGTATGGTGGTGGTGTACAACTAAAAAGCAGTTCAGCTTCAGCTCTAGAGTTTGTTCCTAAAGTCGTATAAACATTGAATCTAAAAAAAGACGATTCTTTTTTTAACCTTAAATAAATAATTTTGTTACCCACATGTCAATCACATACGTCTGCTGGTTGTAGCTTATAGTGGTAGTACCGTAGTATACAGCATTAACCACAAAACAAATGACTATGTGGGGACAATGGTATTATGCAAATGCGGTCAAAGTATATAAATATTGGATTAATGGTTAAAAAAGTATTGAATGAGTGGGGTCAGCTGACCCCAATGGCTTCAACGTGCATCCATGCCTGCATACCTGAGCTTCAACCTGTGGATGGCATCCTTAAACTTGCTCTTCAACGTTCCTCTTGCATTCAACAGCTGCTCCTCGGGCATGAGATTAAACTGGATTGCACTAGCAAAAAACTGGAACCTCAATTTCAACTGCTGCATATTTCGAATCTCGCCCAGGTGTGCAAACAGCCCCACAAGTGCCCCAGCAACAGACGAATGTATCGAATACCAAATCTGTATATCCATTAGATAAATCAGAACAACTGGAATCCACAATATTCCAGCAGCAAATCGGTTGCTGTGATGGAAAAACTCATGCCATTCGTACACAACATTCTTGAGGTCCAACACTGCCTTTGTTGGAGCAATCATGGGTTTGATCTGCAAAAAGTAACTGAAGCAAAATTTTGTGGCCAGCACGGAAACCCAGAACAACGAATACTTGATGTTGTCAATAAGCCCTTCTCTCAAACCACGGCCAACAAAGCTTCTGCTTTGAAACCACCACGATAACACGTAAAAGATTCTCCAATTTGTATTCTCCACAAAATTTCTAATCCAAGGAAGTATAAAAAGGGCTATAGCCAGAAGCTCCGGAATGATGAAGACAACCACGGCCTCCAGAAAATTCACTACCCGGTCATTAGCAGCCTTCGTCCACCGTCTATCATGGTTTCTCTGCTCCCAAATCCTCCCATAAAACACTCCAAACACAACAATCCACGCAGCAGCAACAATACATTTCAACGCCATCCTCACTCCAAGCATCTTTGTCTCCCTTGATACCAACTTATACTGCATCCCCACATCAAGTAAAGACTGCAAAAACCTCATACCACTCCATGTGAAGAAAATGGTCAAAACCCTAACCTGCACAGTGCGGTCCTTCAAAGCCTGCCAAGGATAAGTCTTCTGTTCCCAAGCAACAATTATAGCAGCTTGAAGAAACAAAACCAACATGATCCAAAGCCTATCAAAACTCCTAAACAGATTCCAAAACGATCTCTGCTCAACAAACCCAGTTTTACCCACATGCTTCCCCCTACTACCAACAGGCACAAAAAAATTGCTTCCAACATCAGGAGGCCATTTAAGCTTCTCAAAACACCTCCTACTCCAAAAATACTCATTTATATCATCATAATTTCTCCAAGCACTATGAGGAGCAGTTCCATTTCTACTATTATCAACCTCACTCTTAATTGTATCATAAATAGGCTTCACAACAAAGTTCAAAAAAGCATTCTCACCGGAAATTGAAGGCATCACCGGTTGCCCCGTGTTATCATCGATGTAATCCTCCAATATTCTATTCAGCTCATTCGCCATGTTGTGGAAGATATAACAGATGCACTCCGGAACAAACCTCAGATTCGCAGCTTCTCCCCAAATAAGTAAATAAAGTGACACATATAGAAGCTCTCGCCGGAGATCAGGTTCTCCACGGCGGTTATCAAAGATCCAAATATTTGACTTCTTACCAAGATAAGAACACCACGAGCTGTAATTCTTCAGAAGCTTCTTACGAAAACGACGGAGGACAGTGGCGTCGAGAGTATCGATGTTATCCGGCGGCGGAGTGAGACGCATCTGAGCATTAGCAAGGTGAAGAACAAGATGCTCACGCTGGTTCCGGACGTTGTCTTTCTGGAATCCGAAGAAGAGAGCCAACCAGTCTAACAAGTCCATGTGCTGTCTCCATTGACCGAACGGAGGACGACGGAGGTTACCAACGGAAAGGAGAGCAGCGGCGGCGGCACGGACTTCGGGGAACCGGAGAGATGGATGGTCAGCAAGGAGATTATGAACGGGGATGATGTTGTAGGGTTCTTCCTCATGTGGAGGAGTTGAAGCTGGTTGCGGTGAATGACGGCTACGGAGACTCATTGCATCGGAATCGGAACCCTAAAACGCGGTGGTGAAGTGTTTTTGTTTGAAGTTGAAAAAGTGGAAAGAGTGAGAGAGAAAATCTGCAGTTACAGATAGAGAATGTAGGGATGGTGGTGTGGGCTAACGTGCGCAAAGCGGAATTTCGGAAAAGGGAAGAAGAAAAAGCGCGTTGGCGCGTTCAACTTTTTATGGAAAATATTTTTTTTATTTGTTAATTAATTAACTTAGTGAATATCGAATTGAATGTGGTAAATCAAAAAATCTCTTCGTGTTTCTTTTTCTTTCTGTTTTGTCTTACTTTTTGTTGTTTTTTCAAATTCAAATCAAAATCTCTGTAAAGTCAATTTCGTTGATCGTTTTTTAATATAATAAATATAGATATAAGGCTTAAATTTACCTCTCTATTTTGAATAAATCGGAATTTTATCTTTTTATTTTAAAATTTGAAATTTTACCCCATTGTTTTAGAATTTTTGGATTTTCCCACTATATCACTATAAGAAAATATGAGATTAGTTACGACGGTGTTTGTAACTAATTGGTAGCTACTTCCTCCGGTCTTTTTTATAGGGAACAATTTGGAAGAAAAAAATTTGGTCCTTTTTATAAAAAACTTTGACCAATTTTCAAATATTTTAAATGTTTAATTTCACTTATGAGAAAGAATATTAAAAATAAATAAGTTAATTGAATTGAGAGTAATTAAATAAAAGTATACATCGAAAAAATTTAAAATTAGAAGAGTATTAAATGAAAATGACTATGTAGAATGTGTTTTTTGGTATGTGTAATTTTTTTCAAATTGTTCCTTATAAAAAAGACCGGAGGGAGTATTTTCTAGTAAATCAGTTTTTTTTTTTAAATAAATAAATAAATGAACAAACAAAAAAAATAGATCAAGAAAATAAACAAAATGCAAACAGAACACACGAACAAAACACGATTCAGAATTGAAAGAAACAAACCACTAGAGCTTCCACGTGAGAAAGGTATCGCGGCTGAGAGAGAAGGAGAAGGTTAGTGACGGTTTCGGCTGATTCTGCGACGGCGGCGGCGAACCTTTCTTGTTCCTTTCTTTCCCTTTTCTTCTTCCTATGCTTCTTGCGGTTTTGTTTTGTTCTTCTAGTAAATCAAAGTTAGCTATAGATTTGTTGTGAATTAGCTACAAACGTCGTTGTAGCTAATCCCAGATTTTCTTTTAAGGGGGCAAAATCCAAAAAATTATAAAATAAGGGGGGTAAAATTCTGAATTTTAAAATAGATTGGATAAAATTCTGAATTTTAAAATATATTGGATAAAATTCTGAATTTTTAAATAGATTGGGTAAAATTTCGGATTTTAAAATAGGGGGTAAGACTGCATTTAAGCCTAAGTAAAATCACAAATTCACGGGTAGATTAATAGAATTTTAGGATTTGTTTGATACTAGTATCTAGAATAAAAATCCGTTTGTAAATTTACTGACTTATAAATAATATATTTTTAATTGATAAACTAAAATTTTAATTGTTGATGAAAGATGATTAATGACAACTGCATAAATATTTACAATCTTATATAATTTAATAATTAAAATATCACTATGTGATTTTAATAATTAAAATAACACTATGTGATAAAAATTAACTGTTAAATTTATGTATAGTAAAAATGTATCATAGTTTAGTGGTGAGGGGTTTGGATAGTATGAATGAGGTCGTGAGTTCGATCATCTACTCTGTTGTAAACAAAAAAAAAAAATGTATCATAGTTGTTGTTTCTATTATTCTCCACTAAAAGAATTATAAAGTTGATGAAAAATAATTTCTCCATGGGATATATATGGAAGAGACTTTGAGGTTTCGTAAAAAGGTTTTGAGGTGGATATGAATTACAAAAAGAAATGTATGTGTATCAATATATATGAGTAGAATGTATGTCTATCAATATATATGAGTAGAAATATAGACTACAATATAAATAACAAAAAAAAAATTCTCCTATTAATATTTTAAGTAGAAATATATGTTCCCGTTGAAATTAAAAAAAAATAAAAATAGTCTCCTTATTTATATATGACTAAAAATATAGATTTCATAAAAGTTATAAAATAAATAGGTCTTCCTATTAATATATGAGTAAAAATATATATTTAAGTAGAAATTATAAATAAAAAAAAGTCATTCGTATTAATGCATAAGTAGCAATATATATTCCCATTGAAATTACAATAAAAAATAGGTCCGGTATTGATGTATGAGTTGAAATATAGGTCATGTAGAAATTTAAAAAAAAATTATGAGTAAAAATATAAACTACAGTATAAATTACACAAATAAAATAGATCCCGTATTAATATATGGAAAAAAAATTATGTAGTCATTAAAAAAAATAGTCATCGTATTAATAGGAATAAAAATATAGATTTTGTAAAAAAACAAATATGGGTCTTCATATCGAGATCATCAGATATTAATATATATATTAATAAAATATAAGTTATCGTAAAACTACAAAAAGAAAAATAGTCCTTCATATTAATATATGAGTAGAAATATATGTACTCATAAATATTTTTAATAAATAATAGGCCTTTATATTGATGTATGAGTAGAAAAATAGATATCTTAGTAATAAAAAAATAGGTCTTCGTATTAACATGAGTATAAATATAAATTACACTATAAATTACAAAAATAAAATAAATCTCGTATTAATGTATGAATAGAAATATAGATTCTTATTTAAATAAAAAATAATCCTCGTATGAGTAAAATATAGATTCCGTGAAAACTTAAAAAAAACAAAAAGATAGCTTGTGTATCAATATATGAGTACAAATATATGTCGCTAATAAAAATAGGCTCGTATTAATAAATAAGTAGAAATGTAAATTACGTAAAAATTAAAATAAAAAACTTCTTTGGGCAAGTTTGAATAATTTTAGTACTGTTAGCTCATTTCAGCCATGATTTTGTGTATGACTGCCAGAAAAGATAACAATTGTACATAAAGGGTTGTTGAATTTCGAGAGTTGGTGAGTGAGATAAAAAGAGGACACATGATAACTTAAAATACAACTTTTAATCTTGATTGCATATTTTTTTATCAAGGTTAGTAATTATTCCTCTTATTCTCACATAAAAACATGAAACCAAACTTTTTTGTAACCTTCCTTAAAATACTTTCATTTTGCTTATATAATATTTCTCATTTTAGCTTGTTAATATTTCTTAACATAGGAACATCTCTCGGTACATCCTGTGCTGGGGAGATCCTTTGATTTTGCTTATATAATATTTCTCATTTTAGCTTGTTAAAAAAAATGAAACCAAAGAAAAAGTGTGAGCCCTGTCAAAAAAAATTGAGTCATATATTCCAATACATGTCAAAGATACATAAAAAAATTACACGAAATGAGAAATATATTAGGAATACAAAAGCATATGGAAAAATAATATCTTAACAAAATATTAAAATAAAGAATGACTTGACAAAATAGTTTACATGCTATTTCTTATACACTAAATCTAAACATCTCAAATAAACTTAGTGCATTTCATTCATGATAATTGTTTCAATACAAGGTGGACAATAATCATAAATTTGAATGCCTAAATAACATTAAAAAAATTATTTAGTATCAAAATACTCGTACAAAACATTTCCTACTAGCATTTTTAGTTGCAAATTCACTAATAATTGTTTCTATATCAATATGTTTTATCATATTTTTTCCAATATATAAAATGGAAAAATCATTCAACATTTTTTGTTAAATTGACGATCTCAAGCAGTTTTTCAATATTTTGAACTTCGAAAAATTGTGCAAGATTTGTTTAATTCATCATTATCCAATAATTTCGACATTTTTTGCATCAAATAAAAATCCAAAAATACTTTCAATTATTTATAACAGCTCAAATATATATTTTTAATGAAGTTATTGTCATATCAACAACCACCTATTGTCTTTTTCTAAAGCTACAACACTTTGTTGGAAGTGTCAGCTCTATACTCATATATCGAATGCAAGGTTTGTGTCAATATTAGTGTTATATGCAAAGTCTTCATTTGTGTGTTTCTCAAAGTACATTATACCTTCCACTTCTTTCATTGTAACTCCAATGCACATTGACTTAGATTGCAATTTCTTATGATATATTATTATAAATATAAATCTAAAATTTTCAAAAGATATTTAGCCCTATTATTTTCAACACCTAAGAAGTTTGGTATTTATTTATTTACACCTAAGAAGTTTGGTATTTGTTTATTTTATTGGCACTAGTGGCCATGTGATCCGTTTTTTCTATGACGCTAACGTGTATAAATCATAAGAAATATCTAAATTTAAATTTCATTTTTATATAAATTAACTTTTTTGTACTTTAATTTTCATTAATACAATATATTTTACACACACTGGAATAAAAAAATGAAACACCTAAAATGACAAATTATCACACATTAGTCACCAAACGTTTTTTCAATGATTAAAAACTCTTGAAAAGAAAGTGAAAATTCTATACCACAACTACGAACACTTTAGTCATGATAATAAGATTATAAAAAATAGGGATATATACATCTATACGAATCAATAAGACCATCAACGATGCTTTTTAACAGGAAGGTCAAACATGAAATCCGAACCATGAGTGTTTTTCATTTCCCTGCATATATATATATATATATATATATATATATATATATATATATATATATATATATATATATATATTTATATAAGTCGTCATGAATAAAACGAAGTTAACTTAAAAAGAATGGACTATAATTAGCACATTATTTGCACGCACATTTGGGGCAAATATAATTGAATACCTTATAAAGATTCTTGACAATTCTTCATACATCCCTTTATCAATGATTCCTTGACTTTTGAAAAACTACATTATATGTTGCAGAATGTCGTAGTCAGACGAAATATGTTGAATGCGTGAAAAAATCAATATAATTTTTGAAGAAGTGACTTAAAACAATATTAAAAGCTTATTAAAAAAACCTGATGAATGGAGATTTCTTGTTTTAATCTAGTGGTAGCACCATGACGACTATCTGTTGTTATTGGACAGTGCAGATTTCTGTAATACATACATATGAGAATTAGTAATGAGCATATATCGAATTTAATTAATTGATAACGAATATTATTCGTAGATGACATTATATAAAAGATTGAAATAAATACTTGTTTGTCCTTTGAGCTATTAGTTCTTTTTTTATGATATTCCATAGCTGTGTTTTATTTGTTATTATTGTCGATCCCCATCCAAGAGAGTACAATTTTAGGCGATGAACCTGATATTAAAAAAATGAATTAGTAGGAAAAGGATGATCATAATATTGTGATATTAAGTTCATATTTTTGACTTTATAATTACCTTGTTGTCAATTTGTTTGATAGAAGAAATAGATTGCTCATCCTTCCATATGTTCCATTTTTTTTCAAATTCTCCCTCCTGATTTTTTTGAAACATGTTATTGATAAATGTAATCTATATCTATCTATACTAATAATGAATTGTTTAAGTATATCATACTTGAGTGTCAAAGTACATGTCGAAGCGTTTCCTTTTCAACTCTTGACATAACTGTAATATCTTAGTGTAGGGTAGTTTGACTGTATAAGAAAAAAAGAATAAGATAAAATTTAGTTATTCGATAATTAAATAATTTGTAGATGCTTGCCACTTAAAAAATTTACCAAAAGTTTTTAACGTAAAAATTTTATCCTACAATTCTTCATGGGTTGCTTTTAATATGTTCTATCATGGCAATGACTTTGAGCATGCATATACTTATATTTCTCTAGCTTTGTATATGCATTGTTTATCATTTTGAAAAAACCACTTACATGTCTAGCAAGCATGTATATCATCAAACACATGCAGTTTCAGCAAAGATACAACTGTTCTATTAAGTTTAGAAGTTAGCAGTACCATTCAAAGAAATCTAGGAACATAATGAAGCCACCCAAAAAGAAGTAATAACAATAAAGATCTTATAATGAGTAACCATATCAATCCAAACACAAAATAAGCAAGATAGGTTTTGGTTGTCTCGGATACATGACCGACCGGGTAGCGGTTTTTTGTCTTTAATTTTTTTGCGACCTTAATTTATATAATTCTTTTGTGTCAAATAGAGTCTTTCTACCGATTTAACTAAGTTCATGGGAACTATTTAAAAAGATATCATTTACAAATGTATAGTATTGTAGGTCAATTTAGACTATATGTGTGATTACATAAACTCTATGCGTGACTTAATTTAATCACTTAGCTTGACACCTACATATAGTCTAAATTAAATCACAAATATAAACAGGTTAAACTCACATATAATAACAACACCCCACCATGTGTCAAATAATTCTTGAACAAATGGAACATATAAATAACAACTAAGTAACATCTAAAATATAGCAATTTAGAATAAATACCAGGTTATTTGAGTCTTCTTTTTTGTCGGTAAACTATGCTTCCATTTTGATGTTGATGAAACTATGCCAATTAAAAACAAAATTTAAAAAACCCAATGAAAAAAGGAGTAACAATGAAATATGTACATACAATCAAAAGAACATAGTTATAAATTAATATAAGTGGCACACCTGATATACCATTTGAATTGTGCTCTGTTCCTTTAAGTTTGGTAAATGAAATTGTAGTTTTGACTATGTAAAGTTAACCGAATGCAAAACACAGGTTGAAATCATTATAATGGTTAAGAAGCAATACTTTGAGTAAATTTATGATTTGTATTATACTAAGTGATATGAAATGATTGACAAATATTTAAGTTAAAAAAAATTCAGGAAAGAAAATAGGAATTTTATATGAATTTTGTTGAAGAAGAAATATAGAGAATATGTGTAAACTAAAAAAGAGTAGTTGGTTTTGGAAGTTAGAAGAAAGTAGTTTATATTTGGAAGTTAAGAGTGTGAAGGGTATTTTAGGATTTTTAAAAAAAGGCTACACCAAATGGATGCCTTCCCTTTATTAATGTTATTAATGTTATAGATATATAATATACCCAAAAAAATTATTTTGGGCCCATCGTTTTTATGGACCCAAGATGATCGCCATCTTCGCCCTCCCTAAAATACGGCCCTGTCCGTTAGACAAGTGTTTCAGTATTGTTTATTTGTTTTTAAGTTTGTAGAAGTCTCTTGTTTTGTGTAACTTGAGCATTTGAGAAGTCTCTTGCTTGTGTGCTTGAACATTGGTTTTGTAATCTTGTATTATTATAATGAAATCTCATGGAAGTGCAAGGGGACTGGAGCATTGGTTTTGTAATCTTGTGTGATTATAAATTCTGCTCTCTCTCTCTCTCTCTCTCTCTCTCTCTCTCTTTGTGTTTGATGCATAACTCTTTTAAGCTAGAAAAGTTTTTACTTTCAAAAACACAATTCAACACCCCCCCCCTCTTGTGTTTTTCACACCTTCATAGTAGGTTGGCCTTCACACCTCTTTGCAAAAGCTTTAACTTCTCAATATCTTAGAGCCTCTTGTAATGCTCCATAATGTGACTTCTTTGTATAAGAAGCTTCCTATGAGTCACCATCTTTACTCACTTCGTCCCTCGATCTGAAATAAAACGCAATAGAATATATAAAAATCAAAATTTCACGTAATTTGATAAGAGAAAATATAAAATAAAGACAATAATACATATTTAAAAGATATCAAACATATATAGGTATAACACGTTGTATCGATTTATCTAGAATATCGACGGAAGTATACATAATGGAATCGGAAAACATTAAATTACATTACATATCGTTCGAGGGAATTTGTAGATGTTTGTTAACAAACCTTGTGTTTTATGAGTTTTGAGTAAAAATGAATAAATCTCATGATTTGTATATGTTTGACGCAGATATGTGAATATAATTGTACTTTCATGTTTATATGTTTATTGTTTACGGGAAAACACTACCTTTTGGGATTCGGAACATGAAAAATGAGATTTTTGGGTAAATTATGTTCAAAACTCGTAGCAGAGCACCCCAAGTCTCTGCATGGTCGTTGAGCGAGCTTTGCAGCGAGAGCCAGTGGCTATCAATGTTCTTGAGCTCGCTGGGCGAGCCTTATTCGTCGTTGGGTGAGAGTGCTCGCCAGATGACCCAAAACATTCTGTTTGGTCTCGCTGGATGGTCGATAGTGGTCGTTGGGCGAGGGAGCCAGACCAGAACTTATTTTTATTGATGTTTGAAGTGCAATTAATTGTTTATAACATGGATTAATTGTATGTTTGTAAGTTGTTGATGATTGTGATGAAGTACAGTGAAATATCAAAGAAGATAATTGTTAACGTTAATAATTATGATGTTTGGTAAGTAATAATGAAGAATATTAGAATTATGTTATTATAATAAATAAGTATATTAAAATATGTGTTATCTTAATAAAGAAGAATGTTGGATAGTGTTTCACATTATAAAACAAAGAGCTTATTGCTATTTGTTAATGATTATGTGAGTATATTCATGAAACATACATGCATTCATGAATTGAGTGGGATATTAGATATTCCAATAAAGAATGATATCGGATTTTATTATCCGATAGAGAAAGATATTATAGGTGAGATAATAAAGAAGATTGATACCACATGCATTAGTTATGTCTAGGGTGACGTAGCATGAGATTTGACATTATTTGCATTAAGATTATGTGCATATTAAGTGATAATTGATATGTGACATTGTGTGAGTTATTTGATTGAATCATGATGAACATTGTTGTTATTTGTTGTTTCAATGTGTTGTATTGGTGATCTTATGTTTGATTTAAGATTGAGAATATCTATGTGAGTTAGATTGTGCATAATAATATATTGAAGTGTTAAGTACATTCTTACGCTTATATTTTATTGATTATGATTTCTAACTTTTTGTTTTGTATACTTTCTACACTGTTGGGTGGTTTCAGATTTATTCAAGGTTGTTAAAACTGGACCGATCGGTAACCGGGCATGTCTCCGGCAGGTTAGTGCTTAAAACCGCTATGCAGGTGAACCGAAAAAAAAACCGTATAAACCGGCACAGAACATGAAAAAATCGGTGACCCAGCCAGTGTGGCGGTTCGATGGTCTGCAATTGTTTTCTTTTCAATCCAGCCAAAACATCATCGTTTCAGTTTTTTTTTAATTGAAAAAGATCAAATCATTCTTTTCGTCTTTGTTCAATTTCTACAGGAATATGTTTTTTTTAAACAAATAAAAAAAATCAATTTTGATTGATTTTGTTTGCATATTCAAATACCTTCAAAGTTATTTAGAAAAAAGAAGAAAAATATCAGAAGAAAGAAAAATGCAGAGAAGCAAATGGAGGTTGAGAGTGTTGATAGAACAAAGAAGAAAAGAAGAAAAGTTGAAGATGGGTGAATGAATATTTTTGGGTGAATGAATGTTGTTTGCGTGAATGCATGTTAGTGAATACGGCTGCTTACTTTTTTAGTTTCACACATAGTAAAATTAGGGTTATATTGATAGTGGGCTTGGGCCAACTAAAATCACTTATCTATATTGTAAATTATTTTTTCTACCCCTACATTTATCTCTTTACCCCAATAATTAAAATTGAATGGACAAATATGCCCTCATATATAAGATAAAACTGTAAAAAAATCATTTTCTACACTCTTCAGAAAAAGTGTGCCGGTATGAGTAAAGAAAAAGTGAGAGAATAATTATCAAAATACGTACCGGAACTGTGTACTGGTTTGAACATTTACCCGCACACTTTCATATGATGGTATGCCTCTCACTTTTATATTCATATCAGCACACTTTTTATATGAGTGTGCCGGTATACTTTTCTAATCCTTTTTCTTAGTCTTCACTTTAGATTGAAATTCAGCCAATGTCATTGTTTCCTCTTCACATCAACAACAAACAACACCAGATTCCAAATCTAAGAATCCTTGGATTTTTTCCTTTCTTCTTCTATGTTGATTATTGCCATTATTGCAAGGGTATACTTCATTCTATAACAATTAAAACACAATCCTAATTTTTTTTTCCTCTAAATTGATACAAATCTGAGAGTTTTAACAACTTTACTTTGTTCTTCATGTGCGTCATTTCTTTATCTTCTCCACACAAGAAGCATCACAATCCATAATCACGATTCTTCTATATTCTTCCTCGGTCACCATCACTAAAAACATTACTTCCCATAAAGCACAATCTTTAAGAATAATGCAAAATCGAAAGCAAAGATAAAAACCAAAATCAGATTTGGGTTTTAAACCTGGGTTTTCAGAAAAAATCAAGATCGAAAATAGAGAATCTGGGAAGAATCAGAAGCAAGGATTTCGAAAATCACATGAGTCAAGCAATGACTCAGTATATTCCAATTTTATTTGCTGGGGGTAATTTGCATTTTTAAAGCAAAGTTGCAGTTTGCAGCGATGACTTTGCTTCTTCTTTTTTATAAAAAAAAAAAACGAAGATGGACTTATAGTGACGGACAAGAACCGTCGGTAGAAGGTAAAAAATAGCAAAGTCATCTCCGCCATAGATGTAAGGGTGGAAAAAAAATGGATAAAGGGTAGAATGAAAATAAAATATGTTGGGGTAAAGGGATAAATGTAGGGATAGAAAAAAAAATTTCCATCTATATTTTATATTATTACTAACCCAAATAGATATATAAAAAACTAACCTAAATATAGTATGTATTAGTAATTTAAATGCAATTATAAATAAACTTGTATAAAAATGTTATTATTAATAAAAATAATTATTCTCACATTTTAATTTTTAAAAAAAAGTATGAAAAATTGTTGAGTAAATTTAATTTTTAATAGTATGAAATATGAATGTTATATTATATATTGCGTATTATTTCTTAATATAATTATAATAATAAATATTTATTTAAAAACGGTCTGATCCGGTTGAACCCCGACCGAACCTTGAATCGGTGAGCTCGCGGTTCGATATCCGGTATGGTTCTGATTACCTTGGTTTTATTGATGTTCGAGTGTTTGATGAAGTTCTGTTCTGAGTGTGACACGGGGAAAGAGTTGTATTCAGTATATAGACTCTTTCATGACTTAATGTATTTATTTTGGAAAATGTATCTTTTATAAAAAGGATTATGTAGATGATATTTATGTTGAAACAAAATGAGTCTATTGAAAAACAACCCTAAGGTTTATTATAAAATTTAGTACAACTTATTAGAACTTGTGTAGTATAAAAGCTTTATGAAGGAAAACAAACACTGAAGAACATTCAGTATGAAGAAGTTCTGAAGACTTTTTAAAGGTTGAACTTTGAAGACGTTCAGAAGATTAACTCCGAAAGCCATCAAAAGCTGGAAACCAAAGACCCTTAGAAACTGGACTCTGAAGTCCATCAGAAGCTGAAGATTCAAGGTTCTCAGAAGCTCAAATTCTTGGTTCTGGAACACTCTGTATCTAACTGTTTATGTTGTTTTGATAATCTTAAAGCTTATAGGAAATTCCTTGGTAGATGACAGCACAAGCTTAAAGGTACTCTCCACAATGTTTAAATTCAAAATCCTATCTTTAAGGAGGAGCGTAATGTACTGAATGTACTATTATTACTCTCAATGGTGGAGCAAAGGAACAAAGACAAAGTAGTGGAATTGAATTACCTCTTTAGGATAAGAAATTCAATTTCATACTTGAAGCAATGATTTTTCTACAGTTGTCCATCTTCAACGAAACTATTCATCAACGTCTCTATTTTATCCTCATATAAATAGATGTCCTTGATTGAACTACATATATACACATATACAACTACTAATGAAATTATTGAGCCTCTGAAGAAACCTTTTGTAATTCACTTATTGTGTTAAGTGTCTTAAGTTCTTAGAAAAGCTTAGTAGTTAAGGAATACTGTAACACCCCGTATTCCCAACAAGGTATATCATACATATAAATCAGAGTATTTCAACGTATACAGAATGCTACATTTCGTAGTGAGTCTAAGGCTTTGGCGAGCTAATTTTCCGGTAGTAAGATTCATATGATGCCGGCTGATCACGGTCGTTTCGTGGTCAAATAATATTTTAAGTTAAGAGTAGTACAAGGTAGTTAACATTGGTCGTCTCCCAAAGACTCAATTAGTATTTAACAATTATTAGAATAATTAAACTGTAATTTGGGGGTTTTCGAAATATGAAACAGAATATAAAAATTCGTGAAGTTTGATAAATAGTGAGACAATCAATCCATTGGTTTCGTCTAACTTCGTTCATTATCTATCATAGGTTCATGGCAAAAGAATAATTTCGTTTCAGTTTCTATCATTGATTGATCATAAAACTAACTAATCAAGCGTCAATTAGTTTTATATGAATTCGGACTGTTTGGAAAGCTTATAACAGAACGTTCAATTGACCATGATAAAGCAAACAAGCGTCACAGATCACGATCAATATTATAAAATAAAATCGTGAATTCAATCAATCTTATAACAAGCGTATAGACTCTGTAAATTCCTAATCGAATTAAATTAAACAAGCGATAACTTAATTCGAATAACCTCGTAAACTTGCAAACCGAAATACATACAATTAAGCATCAAATGATAAACGAATTGTAAGTTATAAAGTAAAGGAGGCAGCAAAATTTACAGAGAAAGAAATAGAAACATGAATTGAAATTGCATTAGAATCAAACCTCAAGTTTTGATGATAACAAAGTATTAAATGGACAATTGATGGTACTAATGTTTAAATTAAGTGCAGGAGAATTCAACGTTTAATCAAGAGCACACTTAATTTAAACTCTGATGAAATCAATGGAAGTCTGAATATTTAAGACTCTGAAAGAGTTCAGATGCTACAACGTGGTCAGAAGCTATACAAAGTTTAGAAGCTCAAAGTAGATCAGAACGTCTGAAAGCTGTTCAGGGACTCAGAGGAGTTCAGAAGCTCAAGGATGTTCAGAGGCCTACAAGAGTTCAGAGACTGTCTGATAGTCATAAGTCATTCAGAGGATGAAGGCATTCAGAAGCTGAATTACGAAGGACTATCAGAGTCCAACTATTCAAAGACCAATCAGACTCCAAGTTATCAAAGGTTCATCAGAAGCAAAGGGAATTCCCAGTCATCAGAGGGCTACATCAACTACAACTTATCAAGTCTGATGACTTGTTCTAAGGTCAACTAAAATGCAACGGTCACAAAGGATGTGATCCCTCTCTCTAGGAGCAAGTTGTACCTTATAACTGTACCATTGGACAGACAGCAAAGGTGAAGCTTCTCTGCAAAGGAAGACGTGGCTTTACTCAACGGATCCTTAATGTCTACAGCTGTCCAAGTTGCAACGGGAATTTCTCCAACATCTCAATGTCTTTCTCAACTCATATAAATATGCCAAAGAAAGAATTGAAGACTAGCGCTCAACATTAGATAAAATCTCTTAGAAGAAAGTGAGAATTTGAATTGTAATAGATAATATCTCTCAAATGAAGTGAGCATAGAAACTAGCTTAGAGCCTCTGAAGTTATTATGATTGTAATAAGTTTAAGCTCTTAAGTTAGTAGTAAGTCTTCTGCTTAGTGTAGAAGCAAGTAAGTCTTCTGCTTAGTGTAGAAGCAAGAAAGTCTTCTGCTTAGTGTAGAAGCACGTAAGTCTCAGTCTTAGTGATTAGAGCAGTGAAGTCTTGAGCCTGAGTGCTTGAGCAAGGAAGCCTCTGATCTTGTGTGATCAGAGCAAGGAAGTCTCTCTATCTTGTGTGACTTAGAGCAGGAAGTCTTAAGCTTGTGTGCTTAAGCAAGGAAGTCTTTGATCTTGTGTGATCAAAGCAAGGAAGTCTCTATGTCTTGTGTGACTAAGAGCAGGAAGTCTTGAGCTTGTGTGCTTGAGAAACTATTGTAATCCGTGTGATTATAGTGAAACTCTCTTGGAAACAAGGGGACTGGAGTACTCTCAATTTGTGAGGGGAACCAATATAAATTGTTGTGTGTTCTTCTCTCTCTCACTCTCTCATTTACTCCTTCATCATTCATAATGCCATAAGTTAATTGTGTGAATAATCCGCTGTGCTTTAAAGACTCTGAAAAGATTTTAAATATCTCGGAAAGTTTTTAAAATATCCAAAACACAATTCAACCTCCCTTCTTGTGTTTTCTCCACGCACCTTCAAACTATTCAGAAGCATGAGGGACAGAGGCGACAATCTTGCCATTCACGATCTGGTTGACAGAATCCAATTCGCCAAGCTTGACAGCATCCAGTTCAGGGAAGGCCACCTTCACCTGATCCAGGGCAAACCTAAACCCATCATCATATTGGCTCACCACATCCATTTCCAGGGCGTCAACCTTAGCAGTAAGAGTATCCACCTTATGGGATGCCTCTTCTTTGCCTTGGGTCGCCACAGCAAGCTCGCCCTCAAAGGCCTACCTTCCCCTTCAAAGCCATCACCTCATCATCCTTAGCCTTTACAGCTGCCTTCACCGCTTCCTCCTGCCCAGCCTTCACCGCTGCCAAGTCATCATCAAACTTGCTCTTGGCAGCAGCATACTCCTTTTCCAAGGCACTCAGACCATTGTCAGCAGATTCCATCTGGTTCCTCGCCTCAATAGTATCAAGTTCTTGGCGAGTGGAAAGGTAGTAGCTGAGCATTGCACCCTGAACGTGGTGATCCATGGCCGCCTGCCTGAGATCCTCAAAATCGAGATCAGAGAGAGGAGGTGCGAGCGTACTTCTGGAAGCTCTCTGATGGCGATTTCAGCAAGTGTACTGAATCGTCCAAGTAGTAAAAATAAAACGGTAAGACCGAGTGTCAAACTCAAGGATCGCGTTATACTGTCGAATTGTAATTTTTACTTAATTGAACAAAAGGTTCGAGTTTTGATTTGTTTGCAATGATTAAATTAAAATAACTAAAATTTGATTGAAGATATATAATGATAAAAATGTCAGGGATGAGTATTCTTTGGATTATGATCTCTATATTATTAATTTAATTCTAATATTGAATTCATTCAATATGTTGTTACCAATTTCCTAGATTACTTAACCCTAATATCTTAGTGATTAAGCCTTTATTCTCAAGATAACCCCTAATCTCTTAGTGAATTTAAAATTAAGAATAAGCATATAATTATCAGAAATTATAATGGTTTCAAGGGTTCCCATCCATCTCTAGACTACGTAGGCAAAAATATGTAATCTCAAAGCATTCACAAATTCCACTCTCGTTTCAAATCATGAATCATAAATCAATTTAAAAGTGATCAAATAATAAAAAGCATTAAGAACGGAGATTACATAAACGACATACTAGAATTCATTCAAAGAAATAGTATCAAATCATAACATAGAGTTTTCATCCAAATTCAACTCATCCATAACAATAGAGGATTTAGTTACTCATGAGAAATTACAAAGAATCAAGAAAAGTGAGAGAATTACACATAATATCGATGTTGAGAAGCTTCAACTCCAATGATTGTTGTTGAACAGCGGCTTCTCTCAAACCCTAGAAGAGTGTTTCTCCCAATTCTATGTAAAAATCTCCGAACCCTAATAAAATATGACTTTTGGGCTAATATAGAGGTGAAAAATGCAGGATTTGCGCCTGGGCGTGGCAGAGTTGCGCTTGGGCGTGGCTGACGTGGCAAGTGGAAATCAGAGCTACGCTTGGGCGTGACAGAGTGGCGCCTGGGCGTGGCAAGGCAGTGTTGAACCATGTTGAAATGCTCAAAGCTGCGCCTAGGCGTGGCAGAGTTGTGCCTGGGCGTGGCTGATTTGACTAATTTTTCCAAACTTCTTCGTTGAATCAATAGCTCTCATAGGTGACTTTCCGAAACTCCTTGGATATTGTTTCACTTCAAAAATTCGGTGTAAACCTGTTGACACACAAAAATAGAATAATACTCCAAGAATTGTCTGGTTAGGGAAAAATCAACACAAATCAAACTATTTTCTCTAGCTATTAGGTGAAGATGATTTCTAATCTATAGTGATTAACATTAGAATAAAACTAATAAAATTAATTAAAATAAAGTATAAAACTAATTGAAAAATTAAATAAAAATGACGAACAATCACAACCCCAAACTTAGTCTATTGCTTGTCCTCAAGTAACACTTAAACCGCAAAGAGAAATACCGCTCACCAGAACCCATCTCTTCAATCAAACTTATGGCCTTTCATCAGAGTTCTCCCATCACAATTTCAATCTTCGCCAAGTGCCATTGCTTCAAATCTCACAGACGACCAATTCAGACAATTCACCACAAGACTTTCGATAGACACTTCTCAAATT
Source organism: Trifolium subterraneum (assembly GCA_951799995.1). Lineage (NCBI taxonomy): Eukaryota > Viridiplantae > Streptophyta > Magnoliopsida > Fabales > Fabaceae > Trifolium > Trifolium subterraneum. Next base: position 34,487,552 of record OX637461.1, read on the forward strand.
CAACCTTCCTTTTCACACTCTCACCAATATCTCTCAAGTGTTTATATGGGTTATCGCTCAAATTCCACAGCACACATCATTCTACCATAGGCTTGAACAAGTTCTATACAGAAATTACAATGCAATAATACACACATTTGGAGGTCTTTAAGGTTCTAATGGGGCTCGGGTTAAGGTGGGATATTTTTGGATAGTAGGCTAAATACTTGGAGTTAGAAGGACTATCTCACTGTATCCACTTGTTACTATGCACATCAGACAAAACTTGATCATGAGAGCTCGAAGAACTGTTACTTATTCACAACTTTTGGGCACAAAAATTTAAATGCATATTTTTGGCTTTTGAATTTCAGTTTTTTTTTTCTTTCACATTTTTCATTCTTCCTTTTTTTTTTTCAACAGTCCTCCAAATTCTTGTATTTTTTATTTATTTGCTTTCATTTCCCCAAACTATTAATTCTTTCAATTGTCACCCCAAACTTAAAGGTTGCTATCCCATGAGCAACCCCAAACTTAAAAGTTTGCCAAGACTCAATGAGATATTCCTACCTAACTCCAAGTAAGGTGGATATTTTTTTTTCCCGGTCTTTGGCTTGTAATGTGGCTTAATAAAACAAGAAAAGGATATCAGGCTCAAAGGGGTTTAACAAAGGATAATCATTATTCACTAGGTGGTTAGAAAAAGCTCAAGGTACCAAACAACTTGCCTCAGTGTGTATATAAATTACAAGTAAAACTATTAAGAACAAGTGCAAGTTCTGAAGAAGTAACATATGCTGGAACGCTCTCAAACAAAAGAATTAAAGTGTTTGGCTTCGAATTCTCACCAGTTTAGGATATCTGAAAGGTGAACAATCAAAATGCCATAAAAAACCTCGCAGTGTCAAAATCCTCCAAAGCCAACCTATGAAACCGTCACAACAGAAAAAGGCATCCAATATCCATGTAATAAAGATCACCCTTCTAATTAGCCACAAAATAAGATTAAAAATCTGAGCACTAATTAAACAGCAAGAGCTCAATGGGTATCATAATAAAAATAGGACTGCAACTATACTTTTAGAAAGAAATTGGTCATTCATCATGATCATAAAATTTCTCAACTACAAACTAAAAAAAATAAAAAATAAAACGTAATTCTAGAACATATACTAAAATAAGAAAAACTAAAGACTATAAAAAAAATTATATTTTTTTTTTTGACATAACTAAAACTATAAATTGAAATTAAAGTGAAGTAAAGAAACTACTCATCCTGATGGTAATCATTTGGAATGTCATCCAAGTTTACATTTGCTGAAACTGGTGACAGCACCCCTAACTATAGTCGTGGCTGAGGCAAGGGGTATGGTTGAAACCATCCAAAGTGGGGACCTGGAGGTGGACCAGAGTAACGCTCTTTATAGCGTTGAGCAGCAGCCCAGGTATCAGTTTGATGAACCAAGTAATTTACTGAAATTCCAAGCCGAGCACAAACATCTTGCTTAAAACAAAAATCTTCCATCCTTAACAAATGCTCACGGGATGTTTCCTCTCCAAACTCATGAGGTGGATCTACTTGCATATGTTGTTGGTCCTTCCCACACTCATTCACAACTCTTTGAATCCAATTATTGTCTATTGCCTTTGTCAAAGAAACAATTTCACCTCTGGAGAGGTCATCTACCTCGGCATGCTTACCTAGCTCAACAATCAACGATGCATGACCCATAGTCCGTGACCCACTTTTCACTATCTGAAAAATATCCTTTGCAATCAAAGAGCAGATATCCACAGGTCGACCTTTCATAACAGCCATTATAGCTATTGCTCGAGAAGACGTCAACTCTGACCCATTAGCACATGTTTCAATAGTATGATGAAAAAAAGAATTCCAAGCTTTGGCCATTGGGGTTAAATCCGTGACCGATAATTTCTTTGGCACGTGACCGGGATCATCATTGGGCACAAAATTCTTCCACGAGGTACTAGGACGAGCTAAAAAACTTAACAACTCATCATAATGCCAAAATCTAGTGGAAAATCTCCTTTCCTCCTTCACCTCACAATGCCCTATGTAACCATGAGGATTAATTTGGAGAATTTGATTAATAGTCAGCTATCATACTTGATCGTTTTTCCTCGGACCCAAGAAGTGAACTCGTTCACCTCTCCCTCCCTAAGGTATGCGTTGGCGTAAAATTCGCGCACAACATCAACATTAACAGACTTCATAATAGAGGGAAAGTGAGTCCAGTTATTACTTACCAAAATTCCTTGAATTTGTTGAACTTTAGTGCAGCCACCATCTTTCAAATTGAAAACCCTCTCCGAGACAAAGTTTCTTTTTTTCACAGATTCAAATCTTTCCTTGTGATAATCCGATTGGAACCGAACTGGGGCAACATTAGAGGACTTAGATGCTCCCTTTCTTGTGGTTTTTTGCCTTTTAGAACTCATAATCTCCCAAAGTTGAAGTTTCTCAAAGTGGAAGACACCAATAAAATCACAAAATTCACAGAAAACACAGTAATAACAACAAGAGATGAAAAGGTTAATAGAGTAGTTTAAGTGAGAAGAGAAACAAATTGTGATTCTTGATTTTCAAAGGATGGTGGTTGGCGGCACAAGATTAGGAGAAGGAGAAAGAAGAACACGCTAAATTGTGAAATATGTTTCTTTTTGTTTTCTTTTTTTTTTTATATAAAAAAAATATCAGATTTGATTGCATTAAAAATAAAAATAAAAATAAATCCTAAACTTACTCAATTGCAGGCGCGTGAGAATCAATCACGCCTGGGCGCGTGTATGGCCCGCCTGGGGGTACGGGAACAGAAGCGGCGAACTTTGCTGAAGATGATCACGCCTGTGCGTGATGGGGCCCGCCTGGGCGTACGGGACCAGGAGCTCAAACAGTAGAATCACGCTAGTTTTCAAGAAATTATACTTTTTTTTTAAATAACACAAGTAAAAAAGAAACTAGAAAAAATAATAATAATAAAAAAAATAAATATATATAGATACCTTCCATGGGTTGCCTCCCATGTAGCGCGTGTTTAACGTCCCGAGCCTGACGCGCCACTTTGTCACGTGGACTTCAAAGTGATGGATTCAGCCGAAAGTAACGACTCTTCACCAAAGTATGGTTTGAGTCTTTGTCCATTGACCGTAAATGTTTGGTCAGTTTCTCGGTCCTCCAATTCTACGGCACCATGTGGAAACACTTTTTTTATTTTGAAGGGCCCAAACCATCTTGACTTTAATTTTCCGGGGAACAACTTCAACCTAGAATTGAAAAGTAGAACCATTTGTCCTTCGAGAAATTCCTTCTTTTGAATCTTTCTATCATGCCATTTTTTTGTTTTTTCTTTAAATTTTTTGGCATTCTCATAGGCATAATTCCGAAATTCATCCAACTCATGGAGTTGAAGAATTCTAGATTCACCCGCTTTAGATAGATCAAAATTTAGGAATTTTGTGGCCCACATTGCTTTGTGTTCCAACTCTAAAGGTAAGTGACAAGCTTTTCCATAAACAAGTTGGAAAGGAGACATACCTATGGGTGTTTTGAATGCGGTTCTATAAGCCCACAATGCATCATCAAGCTTTACTGACCAGTCTTTCCTTGAGGAATTCACAGTCTTTTCTAAGATTTGCTTGATTTGCCTGTTAGATACCTCCACCTGTCCACTAGTTTGAGGGTGGTATGGAGTTGCCACCCGATGATGAACATTGTATTTTCTCAGCAACGCCTCCATCTTTCGATTGAGGAAGTGGGTTCCTTCATCACTAATCAACGCTCTAGGTACCCCAAAGCGTGAAAAAATATTTTTCTTGAGGAATGAGACCACTACTTGGGCATCATTGGTTTGAGTGGCAATTGCTTCTACCCATTTAGAGACATAGTCCACTGCCACTAAAATGTAAATCTTTGAGTATGAGGATGGGAAAGGTCCCATAAAATCAATTCCCCACACATAAAAAATTTCCACTTCTAACACAGGATTTTGCGGCATCTCGTTTCTTTTTGAAATATTTCCTGTGCGTTGGCAACGGTCACATCTCTTGACATAGGTAAAAGCATCCTTAAATAATGTAGGCCAAAACAAACCCGATTGTAGGACCTTTGCAGCAGTCCTGTCTCCACTAAAATGACCACCATAGCTTGAGTCATGGCAATGCCACAACACTTTCTCTTGCTCATCTTCTGGAACACACCTTCTTAATAATCCGTCAACCCCCCTTTTGTATAAAAACGGTTCATCCCACACATAGAATTTACAATCATGGAGGAATTTCTTGCGTTGTTGGGAGGTGAAATCAGACGGAATTGTCCTTCCCACCATATAGTTTGCGAAGTCTGCAAACCACGGTGCAACTGTCACAGCTAAGATATGTTGATCTAAATTTATCGAAAGCATAAACAACAACTAAAAGTTCTTTCTCGGTGGTGGCATAGTTAAGTTGTGCTGGATTCAAGACATGACTAGCATAATAAATTACAAGCAACAACTTATCTTTCCTTTGTCCAAGCACTGCCCCAACAGCTATGTCACTTGCATCACACATAATTTCAAAAGGTAGTGACCAATCAGGTGCAGTGACAATATGGGCAGTGACCAACCTGTGCTTCAAAATATTAAAAGCATTCAAACAATCATCATTGAATTGGAAATGTGTGTCTTTAACAAGTAAATTAGTAAGAGGTTTTGCTATTTTTGAAAAATCTTTGATAAACCTCCTATAAAAACCTGCATGGCCTAAAAAGCTTCTAATGCCTTTTTCATTGGTAGGAGGGGGAAGTTTTTCAATTACTTCAATTTTTGCTTGGTCGACCTCTATTCCCTTGTAGGAGATTCGGTGACCCAAAACAATTACCTCTCTCACCATGAAATGACATTTCTCCCAATTTAGAACTAGGTTGGATTTTTGACACCTTTCCAATACAAGAGATAAATTAATTAGACAATTATCAAAAGAAGAGCCAAAAACAGAAAAATCATCCATTAATACTTCGATATGTTTTTCAATCATATCGGAGAATATGGACATCATACACCTTTGAAATGTGGCGGGTGCGTTACACAAACCGATTGACATCCTCCTATAGGCAAATATCCCGTAGGGACATGTGAAGGCGGTCTTCTCTTGATCCTCCGGCGCTACAGCAATTTGATTGTAGCCAGAGTACCCATCCAAGAAGCAATAATAATCATGACCTGCCAACCTCTCAAGCATCTGATCAATGAAAGGTAGTGGGAAGTGGTCCTTCCGTGTTGCAGTGTTCAATCTTCTGTAATCTATGCAAACTCTCCACCCAGTGACTGTACGGGTTGGAATTAACTCATTCTTGTCATTCATCACTACAGTAGTCCCGCCCTTTTTAGGAACAACTTGGACAGGACTAACCCACGAACTGTCGGAGATAGGATAGATGAGACCTGCTTCAAGTAGCTTCACCACCTCTTTTCTAATTACCTCTTTCATGGCTGGATTGAGTCTCCATTGAGGTTGCACCACCGGTTTATGATTGTCTTCCATTAAAATCTTATGCATGCAAAAAGTAGGGCTTATGCCCTTCAAATCATCGATAGACCACCCTATGGCACCCTTGTACGTTCTTAGAACCCTCAATAATTTCTCTTCTTCTAGTTTGCTCAAACTTGCATTTATAATGGCCGGATACTCTTCCTTCTCACTAAGGAACACATACTTCAAATGAGAGGGTAATTGCTTAGGTTCAACTACCGGTGCTTTCTTTGATTTTTCCACAACAACTTCTTCTTTGGGATGTAACGCTTCCCACCTATTAGGGGTGTGACGGCTATAGGATGGAAAAGCCTCCAACATAGCAAGAACATCACATTCTCTAGGGTCTTTATTTTCTTGAACAATTTCTGGTGGCAAGCTCAAAACTCTTTCAAGCGGTAAAACTGGCACTTCTGTTTCTAATTTTTCTTTGACAATAGAGTTGAGGATATCTACCCTGTAACATTCTTCCTTTTCTTTCGGGTGTTTCATAGCTTTGAGGACATTTAGCTTGACAACTTCATCATCAACCTTTAAAGTCAACGTGCCATCTTCCAAATCAATCATGCATCTTCCAGTTTGTAAGAACGGTCGTCCTAAGATCAGCGGAATATCATCGTCTTCTTCCATCTCAAGAACAACAAAATCTACCGGAAAGATGAATTTGTCTACCTTCACAAGCACATCTTCAACAATGTCGTATGGGTATTTGAATGACTTGTCTGCAAACTGCAATGTCATCATTGTATCCCTTACCCTTCTGATGCCCAGTTTCTTGTAAATGGATAATGGCATCAAACTTACACTAGCTCCAAGATCAATCAAAGCTTTCTTGAAAGTTCTATCCCCAATGGTACAAGGAATAGTAACACTTCCAGGGTCTTTGAGTTTTTTTAGGAATTTTTCTTTGTAAGACCACACTACACTGCTCGGTGAGCATCACATCCTCATCACCAATTGATCTTTTCCTTGAAATAATGTCTTTCATGAATTTCGCATAGGTCGGCATTTGTTCAAGCGCTTCAGCAAATGGGATGTTGATTTGTAACTTTTTATACATCTCAAGAAATTTACCAAAGCTTTTCTCATCCTTTTCTTTTTTCAACCTTTGGGGAAAAGGTAATTTAATTTGCGGCTTTGGAAACTCATCTTTCTTTTTCTTCTCTGGTTCTTCAACATCATGACTCTGAATGGTATCTCGGACATCAACCTCAACTTCAACCAGTTCAGGAGATGAGTCACCTCCTCCATGTTTAACTTGAGGTGATTGCGACGCCTCCAACTTTTTACTTCTAGTAGTGACCATACTCACATTTTCATGATCCCTAGGATTGGTGACAGTGTTGCTTGGAAGATTTCCCGGAGCTCGTTGTGAGAGCTGTTGAGCAATTTGACCCACCTGGATTTCAAGATTTTTTATTGAAGCTGTTGTGTTCTTTTGTGTAGCTCTTGTCTCTTGAGTGAAAGAGTTCATGTTTGTGGCCATTGCTTCAATAGCTAATTCCCAATTTGCCTTCTTTGGTGGAACTAACGCTTGATTTGACGGGCTTCCTTGGTAACCCCCTTGTTGTTGACTTTGAGGGCCACCTTGTAGGTTCTTCCATGAGAAGTTTGGATGATTCCTCCAGGCTGGATTGAATGTGTTTGAGTAAGGATTATTTTGTTGGCGATTCGTTTGGTTGCTGAGAAAACTCACCATTTCTACTTGTGTTGCATCCATAGGGACGTCGCAATGCATTGTGAAATGAGGGTCAGCACACCAGTCACATCTTACAGTGTTCATCTGGTTAACAGGAGCAACTTGAGGTTGGCTTAAATTAAGAGCTGCCATTCTCTTTGTTACTTCAGCTGACACTGCCTCTTGAATCTGCTTGTTGGTGAGTATATTCTGAGCATTTCTGTGTTCAAGTTGATTAAGGTCTATGAGTCCACCTCTTGTACCACCAGTCCTGTCATACATCTCCATTTGTTCATTTAGTGCAACAACTTCAATGACTTTTATGATTTGAGTAGCGGTTTTGAAATTAATGGAACCACCAGAAGCTGTGTCTAAAACTTGTCTAGTAGCAAGGAGAAGACCATTACAGAAAATCTGCATCTGAACGGTACCATCATAATTGTGAACTGGACATGTGGCTAGCAACTTCTTGTACCTCTTGTAAGCTTCTCTAAGTGATTCTCCGTCTTTTTGTTGGAAGTTGGAAATGTCTTGTCGCCTTCTAACAAACAAAGTTGTAGGAAAGAACTGCTCCAAGAACTTGTCTTCCATTTCATTCCAAGTTGTTATGTTACCGGCCGGTAAGGAGTCGAACCATTCTTTAGCATCATCGGTTAGTGAGAATGGAAATAGTCTCAATCGTTTGGCTTCTTCAGAATTACCATCCACCTTTGTTGTCTCACAGATCACAAAGAAATTTTTCAAGTGCTTATTGGCAACTTCATTGTACTTTCCCGCAAATTGATTCTCCTTCAGCTCACGCAGCAACCCTGGATTGATTTCAAACTTGTTTACCGTCACAGGCTGATAAGTAATGGTGAGCCTGTTTTGGTTTCTGTCACGGGCTCCGTAGTCTCCGAGAAGTCTCTCCACTTGTGGTTGTGGCGGATTATCTTCTGTCATCTCGTTAACTTCCACGTGTACCTGTTCGTCTGTGTCAATGTTTACTTCACTACTTCCTTCTTTCTCTCTTAGTTTCCTTAATCGAACTTCTTTTCGATTTGCTCAAGCGGTCTTTTCGATTTCTGCGTCAAAGAGAAGTTCAACTGAGGCCTGGCCTCGCATACAAGATTAGACAAATAGTGAGTAATAGAAAATTGAATAATAATTAAAATAAAATGAAACTAGAAATTTTGTTGCAGAGCAAAATATTTCAATCAAGCAAAAATAAAAATTCAACAGTGATTTGGCATTCCCCGGCAACGGCGCCAAAAACTTGATGGCGATTTCAGCAAGTGTACTGAATCGTCCAAGTAGTAAAAATAAAACGGTAAGACCGAGTGTCGAACTCAAGGATCGCGTTATACTGTCGAATTGTAATTTTTACTTAATTGAACAAAAGGTTCGAGTTTTGATTTGTTTGCAATGATTAAATTAAAATAACTAAAATTTGATTGAAGATATATAATGATAAAAATGTCAGGGATGAGTATTCTTTGGATTATGATCTCTATATTATTAATTTAATTCTAATATTGAATTCATTCAAGATGTTGTTACCAATTTCCTAGATTACTTAACCCTAATCTCTTAGTGATTAAGACTTTATTCTCAAGATAACCCCTAATCTCTTAGTGAATTTAAAATTAAGAATAAGCATATAATTATCAGAAATTATAATGGTTTCAAGGGTTCGCATCCATCTCTAGACTACGAAGGCAAAAATATGTAATCTCAAAGCATTCACAAATTCCACTCTCGTTTCAAATCATGAATCATAAATCAATTTAAAAGTGATCAAATAATAAAAAACATTAAGAACGGAGATTACATAAACGACGTACTAGAATTCATTCAAATAAATAGTATCAAATCATAACATAGAGTTTTCATCCAAATTCAACTCATCCCTAACAATAGAGGATTTAGTTACTCATGAGAAATTAGAAAGAATCAAGAAAAGTGAGAGAATTACACATAATATCGATGTTGAGAAGCTTCAACTCCAATGATTGTTGTTGAACAGCGGCTTCTCTCAAACCCTAGAAGAGTGTTTCTCCCAATTCTATGTAAAAATCTCCGAACCCTAATAAAATATGACTTTTGGGCTAATATAGAGGTGAAAAACGCAAGATTTGCGCCTGGGCGTGGCTGACGTGGCAAGTGGAAATCAGAGCTACGCCTGGGCGTGACAGAGTGGCGCCTGGGCGTGGCAAGGCAGTGTTGAACCATGTTGAAATGCTCAAAGCTGCGCCTAGGCGTGGCAGAGTTGCGCCTGGGCGTGGCTGATTTGACTAATTTTTCCAAACTTCTTCGTTGAATCAATAGCTGTCATAAGTGACTTTCCGAAACTCCTTGGATATTGTTTCACTTCAAAAATTCGATGTAAACCTGTTGACACACAAAAATAGAATAATACTCCAAGAATTGTCTGGTTAGGGAAAAATCAACACAAATCAAACTATTTTCTCTAGCTATTAGGTGAAGATGATTTCTACTCTATAGTGATTAACATTAGAATAAAACTAAGAAAATTAATTTAAATAAAGTATAAAACTAATTGAAAAATTAAATAAAAATGACGAACAATCACTCTCGTTCACAGAGAAAGAATCGAAATCCTTAGTACATAGGCTAGCAGAGAGATTACTTTTCTTCCCCTTCTTCAGCTCAGGGTTGGAAGGGCAGCAAGTGAGTTTGTCTTTGGCCATGGTGCTGGAGCCGCCCTCGCCGGAATGGGGCGGCACTAAACTTTTAGTCCTCGGCACCCTTTTAAACTTGAGGGGCTGGTCATCAGCGTCTTCCCCCTCCTGCTCAATAGTAGTGAGCTGCTTTTTCTTCTTTGGAATCTCAACATAGATCCTAATGGACCCTTCTTGATTTTTCCTCTTGGTGCCCTGGGCACCACTTTCCTCAACTACCAGCTGAGCCATAACATCGGCAGAGGCGGCAGCGCGCTCTGCTTCAGCCCTCTGGGCCCTCGCCTTCAGGACCAAGGCCGCCCTTTGTTGTGCTGAGAGAGTAGACATGGAAGCTACAAAAAAGAAAACAGAGACGAGGTCAATAAATATAGAAATACATAATCTAAATAATGACAACATAATACTACAATCACTTACACATATACTCCCCAAGAGAATTAGGCTTATTCTCGCTAGCAAGAAGCTCGCCCGAACTCATTACATGAAACCTATTGAAGGCTGCTACTGCTTGACGCTCATATTCATTAAGGTATCCACTCGGGTTCCCTTGATGAGGCGAGGGGCCGAAGACCAATAGAAGGGAAACAGACGATCCCCAAAAGCATCAAACATAAGCTCTGGGAATCCTTCCCTACAACGAAACCGGACAAAAGTATCCCTATAGTTCTTAAAGTTCAAGGCGTATAAAGAAAACCGCCCTTTATTAGGCTGACTGCTAATAGAGACAAGAGAATGGGGAGAGATATTTTTCACATGAAAGAAACAAAAGAAAATCCCAGCAGTGGGAATTATATCTAACTATTCACAGGCGATTTGATTCAAAAACGCCCAACTGTTTGGATGAAGCTGACAAAGGGCGACATTCATTACCCTTAGGATTTGACACTCGAAAGAATTAAACGGAAGCCAAAGATTTAGGGTTTGGAGGACATGTGTGTACATATAGAAGTAGTGAGCCTCTTGTTCGTTGACAGTAGTCACGAACTCGCCCACGGCGACAGGGTCAATCACAACCCGACTTTTGCCGCCCTCACCAGATACCTGGACGACCTGTCTAAAGATGGAGATGAAATCTTCAGTAGTAAATCTAGAAGAGATTTCCATTGAAGTAGAAATCGTTGCGACAGAGTCTGCAACAATTAAAAAGTGATTGTTAGGGTTTTTAGAACTAAACTCAGACGAAGAAATAATGACACAATCGCTATCATTCCCGCTACTGTTACTATCGCTAGTCCCAGATTCGAAATCACTAGATTTAACAGTAAACCCAAACATTTCAGAATAGTAACCGTCAATGTTTAGGGTTCCGTCAGCCCTAGTGTAATGGGCACGAACCTGTCGTTCCCAATTGAAACCCACAGGATGAATAACTAAAGGGTAATCCTTCGCACCATCAAGTTCGCGTAAAAGAACCATGACTAAAGCAAAATTAAAAATACCTAGAAAGACAAAGGTAAAAACGAAAAATACCTTGAGAAGTTAAACGGTGGGGAGACTGGAAAAGCGGAGAAGTCAGTACGTAAGTACTTTATAATGAAATCTGGACGAAAAAACGAAGAAAATTGAAATTTGGGAGAGAATGTGAGAGTATAGCGAAGATGAGGAAGTTGATAAGTTGGAAAAAGTGTTGAAAAGGAGAAGTTAATGAATTTATAGGCAAAAAACTGTCAGTGAAGTGGAAACGTCCAGTTATTCATTGGTTAAAAGCATATCTCGAGACGCGTGTCAGCGTGGGAAACACGTCTGTGACAGTTGTCAATTTGAAATTTAAACGGAAGAAGAAACGTTTGATACTTCGCCTAGGCATCTTATGAAAATTTCTCGCCTTATGGCGCAATACCCTACACGCCCCCAAAGAGGCGAGATACATCATATTTCCTTATATTATTTATTATTTGCTAACGTGTATACGAGCAGGAACTTGAGAAAAGAAATGCATTTAATTATTGAAAGGAAAATTACAAAGGGAAATTACTGGAAGGAAAATTACAAAGGGAAATTACTGAAAGGGAAGCAACAATTGAAACTACATCAAAGCAAGGAAATTATATCTAAACATCAGGAATGACGTCTATTGCCATGGTCTGCCTATCCTTTAGGGCACGTTTGTACTTCTTAGACGTTGCCAAATCATCATTGATCTTCTTGAGACTCTCCCTAGAGTTTTCGTCTTAATCTCCAGACGAGCCAGTTCACGACGTTTGAACAACAAAGCAGAAATCTCATCTTTGTTACTCACACGAAGTTCCTCTTTCTTCTTGGCCAACACCTTCAGTTCCTCTTCCAAGACCTTCATGCGATGTGTCACTGCCTCTTCTTCAGTAAAGGCCAGGTTCATAAGCTCTTCATGGACCCTCATGCTCTCCTTCAGACGCCAAGTTTTGTCAAACAAGTCAAAGACCATCTCGTGAGGGAGATGATGCTCATCCTCAGCATTCTCAATAAAATAACCATCTTCAATCAGGCCATCTTTGAGAAACATCACCCTCTCAAGGAATTTCAGCTCAGCATTAGTCAATCTCCAGGAGGCTGACCGAAGTTCTTCAGCAAATTCAGAAAAATCACCAGCTTGATCAATCAAGTCATCTATGTCATGAGAGAGCATACCTTTCAAAGCCTTGATAATTCTAGCTACTGGAGATTCAAGAACAGAGTTTGGAGAATTCATGGTTGGATTAAGCAAAAAGTAGAAAAGTTTATGAGATGATTAAGTTAATCCAAGTTCCTCTTATTTATAGCAGTCACTAGCATTGGAAGGAAGAACATCACGTATAGCATATGAGGTCCGAGAAATTCGCCACAAACAATAGCGGTTACCAGCGGAAAATTCGCCCATTATCACCACTTCGCCTCCACTGAGCCTCGTGCTTGAGGGGCTGTGGACCGGGAGTAAATGTAAAGGGTGTATTTAGAAAAAGCCCAAACATTAATTAAGGACTTGTACAACGGCCCAATACCTACGCGAGAGTCAAGCCCAGTTTTCCATTAAGGGCGAGACATCTATCCTTGGCGAGACTCGGTCGTATGGGCGAGATGCCCATGATCCCATGATTTCGCCATTCTCCACTGTAACTGCCATTTCTCCACGATTTGTTCACTTATCTCCATCTTCCGTACGATTAGGAGCAGATTCTTAGAAGAACCATGGAATTCAAACCACGTTCCCCATGATCACCTTGTAAATAGGCATGTGGTCAAATGTATAGGAGGAACGTGGGATTGACCAACGAAAGAAAAGGGCGGGAAAAACTCTCTTCCTGTATACCCTATAAATACTTGTAACATTGATAAAAAAGAGGGGGGACCAAGAAAGATTCGAGATAAAAAATAGGGGGGACCAAGAAAGATTCGAGATAACAAACTTGATTATTTTGTTTATTTGACGGTCCAAGTTATTACTTTTTACACCCCTTTAAGTGTTCACCAGAACAATGTATATATATATATATTGTTCTTTGTCTTTATATATATAATCGAGCTAGTTCATGAACCAAACGAATCAATCTATATATAGTTTGTGTCAGCTCATTTATTTAACGGACTTAATTTTTAACTCAAGTTCAACTCATTTGGTTCATAGATCAAGTTCACGAGTTAATTATCGAATCGAACTTCGAACTATTCACGATTTGGCTCGGGTCATTGTCAGCCATACCCATCTAAACCATCCATTCTAAAATCAATGGTTAAAATTGATAACCGTGAGAAAAATGAATCCTGGACCATCCAAGTCCACGACTAACTACCCTTTCACCCATTATAAAATCCTGTTCACTAAGGTGAACAAACTTAAGATCTAACGGCCTAAATCAAAATTCCATGGAAGCACCCTTTTTGTAGGCCAGCATGAAAAACATCACCATAGAAATGGGTAAAAAGCTATCGGGTACCCGATCCATAAAAGCTAAAACACACCCAAAGGAGTCGAAAGCGGTGTCTTGTTCCCAAAGCTCTAAAACCCTAAAAAAACTACTGAAAACCCTCTTTTCACTAAACAAAATTTCTTTCTACAACGCACTCACCACTGCAAGGTACCTACCTATTATTGTTCTTCAATTTCTACTTACTCTAATTTTTCTCATGTTTATGATTTACCTATTCATGCTAAGTAATTTGCATTTTTATTTATTTTATACTTTGATTGTTTGTTGAGGTTAATTGATGGTAATAATGTTGATTTGGTAGATGAATTTCAACAACATGAAAGTTCCAAAGGTTCCTGGTGGTGGTGGAATCTCTGCTTTGCTTAAAGTTAGTATTCTCGGTGGACTTGCTGTTTATGGGGCTACAAACACTTTGTACAATGTTGAGGGTGGTCACCGTGCTATTGTTTTTAACCGTCTTGTTGGTGTCAAAGATAAGGTTTTCAACTGTTCTTCACTGTTAAATTAAAATTAGTTTTTTGTAATGAAATCTAGAAATGGTAATCTTCTTTGTTACAATTCTTGGTGGGAGAACCTGAGTTTGATTTACACTGGGAACAATTGTTGGTCAGACTTTATTTACCTCGCAGCCGAACTCTGGATTACCGCTGGGAACAATTGTTGGTTAGACTTTATTTACCTTGCGGCCGAACTTTGGATTACCGGGGGCCTCTTCCCCAGGAACCAGAGGTTGAACACAAAAAAGAAAAGAAGAAGTTGTTGTTACGATAGATGAGTAACACATCAAGATAAAATGAGAAATACAAATTCTTGAGAGAAAATTGTTGAAGCCCCACTCTAGAAATGTACCATAGAAAAGAAGAAGACATGTAACAAATGTTGTCAATTGCGAACCTAGGAAAATAGTGGTTTGTTCAAATTCTGCTATGGTACATCACCACTATAGCCGCTATTTGACAACAACACTTTGTAATAAATCATGTAGTAGTTTGTTCAAGTTCCACTATGCTGTAGCACTATTGCAGAGCTATTTGACAACACTGCATGTAATACCACACAATTTGTTGTTTGTGACCATCGTTTAATCTTATTCTTTGTTTAGGTTTTCATGTTGTATACTAGTCGTAGTCGGTTTAGCATTAGAGAGCTTATGGTTTTCGGTCTCATGGTCTACTAATATGATTTCATGTCATATATGTTATGCAAACTAGATAACTCTTCTTGTAAGTGGAGTATAATTTTTTTTTTAACCCTGTGATTTTATCATATTATTTTGTCTGTTTTATATCAAACACACTATTCTTTTTAGTATAGAAGGCTGAGGGTTATGATTCACTAACAATCTTACTATTAAGCATGAATCAAAGATATCTTTGAATCTATATACTCCCAAGACCTATGTATTTGTATGGCTAGACCTGCATGTACTAGTAACCTTATTGTAGTATAATAATAAACTAGATATTTTTTATATGCGATGCAGGTCTATCCTGAAGGAACACATATTATGATCCCGTGGTTTGAGAGGCCTGTGATCTATGATGTTCGTGCACGACCTCATTTAGTGGAGAGCACTTCAGGAAGCCGTGATCTCCAAATGGTAAATTGTTTTGTTTGCCCTGTTTCTTTCCGTCTTATTAAGTAAGGTTTTACCATGTACTGTAGTGTGCTTGAGTATGTCGCCGCAGGGAGTCCATCTATTTTATTTTTTCATTTTGTTATAGCAATGTGTCTTTTGGTTAGAAGTTGAATTAGCTTCCCTCATATATGACACTTTCATGCCTATCAGAAAAAAGGTGGGCTTAAGGGAAAACTACAATAGTTTGTTTTTTTCTCCCCCTTTAGGGTATGTTTGGGAATTGGGTTTTGGAAGGGCTAAGTCTATATTCTTGATATGTATTTGAGATTTAAAATAAATAAATTAGGAATGGCATGATAGATAATAATATAATATTTCAATCACTCTTATAATCATTTTAGAAACATTTTGTAATTTCTTTAATTTTGAAATGAAAAATGTGTTTTCTCCCTTTGCCTCCAACACACAACTCCCAAACATAGCCTTAGAGTTTAGTCTATTGAAGCCATTTTACCATTGCTTATTTCCAGTAGCATAGTGCAATGTTGTGAAACACGTAAATCGGATTAGGATCGGGAGAAGGGTAATAGTTCGTAACTCGGGTAATCGTAACACGAATCGTAAGATCCTACCAAAATTGAGGATCATAGATCGGAGAAGGATCGTGATACAAAATCGTAGGATCGTAACCTATAAAATCATAACCAGATTCCTAATAATGACAAATAACTCAACATAAAAATTAAGATTGGAGGGAGAGAAGAGAAGTTGGTTTTATAGTTAGAAGAGTGGAGGGAAAATTTTGTTCACTTGGAGGGTAAAATTTAGTGCACAGGTGAGAATGAGTGGGGAAGTTTGCTTCACGTCCATGAGGTATGGGGCTTGAGTGTTGAAGTGGTGTTCAACTGTGTTTTTCTAAAAATATGCGTGATTGAATCTATCAGAAGTATGGTCCTTGAGTGTTGAAGTGGTGGTGTTCAACTGCCTCTTCTAAAAATATGGGTGCTTTTGAGTATATCAGAAAAAAGGAAGAGTTGTGATTTTAAAAAAAAAAATAGAAAAGGAAAAGCTGTATTGATTTAAATAAAAAATAGAAAGGGTGTGTCAGTTACCAAACGATGCGTTTGGTTTAATGAGGTCAAAGAGTCAAACCTTTGAAGAAAAAAAATAAAGGAAACGACGCGTTTTGCTTCTACGCGTTTCAACCAGATCGTTTTTCTCAAACGGGTCGCCGATGCCCGACCCGGATCAAATACACATCTTCCTCTTCGTCCAGAATCGGAACGAACGGCGTTCCCACGATTTTGCGATTCAGAACGCCGATCCGGCGCCGATCCTCTTCTCCGGCGATTCTGAACACGATTTCGCTCGCCCAGGTATGGGTAACTCGTCAACTCGTCCGATTCAGCGAGTTGACTCGCGATTTTGATAACACTGGCATAGTGCCATTACATCATTGATTGTATGTATATCAAGCATTTTATGCGGGCTGTTGACATTTTGGGTTTAGGCTTCATATTACTTATTACTAATGATATCTTTGCCTGAACTGTACCGCCAATTGTCAACTCTCAAGTTATTCATACATTTCGGTGGCATTTAGCATGGGACAGTGAAGTATTTTCCCACTATGGGCAAGTTGGTTTATTACCTTGGATCAAATAGAGAACACACATATATTATAGTCTGCTAACACTAGAATATTTTTTGTTTTACTTGTCTTCCGCCCCCATTCTCCCGCACTTGTGTCATTTTTCTGAAAATTCTCTCTCAGACCACCACCATTCTATTGACATCTCTCAAATCCAACTCTTAATGAAAAATATTCAAACCAAACTTAAAAATCACCCCCATCTTCCTTAAAAACCACCTCCTCCATTCATTCTGTCTCTCTCAAATCCAACGCTTATTGAAAAAGTTCAACCCAACTCAGGTTAAAATATTTCTTGCAGAAACACAATATCTCAGCATTTTTTACAATTGCTCTTTTCAAATTCATCTTTAATCCATGACAATTTACTTATTATTATTATTTTACCAAGTCGTTATAAAAATAAAATAAAAAACTGAAGAACACACAAAAGAGTCAAAGACAATGATAACTCGTGGCTAACGAGTTTGACTCGGACCGAGTTGACTCAGTCGGCTATTCGTTATCTTTGAAGAGGTTAAATGTTGTGTTCTCTAGCGTTGTGGCGTTTCACATGAAAAAGGCCACGGTGCGGCGGTTTGTGTCACCGTGTGGAACACTTAGCGGCACTGTAACAGTCAGTCGCCTTGAGTTCATTCTCGTGATACAAACAGGTATGTCACGTGGTGTTGCCACATTATCAAAACAATGGTGGAAAAATCTAGTGTTGAGAGTCTACCATGGTGGGAAAATACTTCACTGTCCCATGCTAAATGCCACCATACATTTCACCCATTCTCCTTCCAATGTTGTGCATTTTGTTTAGCTCCCTTATATTTGAAATATTACAAATTTACAATCCGTGACCATGAAATTGTAGATTTATGTTAAAAATGTCAAAACAGATGCCTTAGATGCAAGTGGTGTCCATTCTAATTCTATTGGTGTATAGACAGTTCTTTTATTTCCTTATTTTTCTTGGGAACAGTACTCCAACATAATCTGTATTATAGTTTCCCTGTAATGTATTATGGATCTTTTATTTTGCCAGGTGAAAATTGGACTTAGAGTTCTTACTCGTCCTGTGCCAGACCAATTACCAACAGTTTATCGTACTCTGGGTGAGAATTATAATGAAAGGGTTCTGCCTTCTATCATACACGAAACTCTCAAAGCTGTGGTTGCACAGTACAACGCCAGTCAGCTCATTACTCAGAGAGAGGTAACTATTTTTACGATTTTGCTTAGATTCTCTCCTATCTTCTGTTCAGCTAGTAACTGGATCAATTGTGTATATGCCTATTTACTTCTCAGTTGGAAGTTCTATTCTTAGGAGTGAAATAAATTCATTATTCACTATTTATATTACACGTAAATCACAAACACACAAGCGAGGCTGATTATTTCTAAAATGATCCAAATTATAGGCTGTTAGTCGTGAGATAAGGAAGATATTGACTGAAAGGGCTTCCCAATTTAACATTGCATTGGATGATGTATCAATCACAAGTTTGACATTTGGGAGGGAATTCACGGCTGCAATTGAAGCCAAGCAGGTTGCTGCTCAAGAAGCAGAGAGAGCGAAATTTGTTGTAGAAAAAGCTGAACAAGACAAAAGAAGTGCTGTTATTAGAGCACAGGTAAAATACTTGCTCCATTTCTACATATAAGATGGTTTGTAATGTCTCTTCTCTAGAATTTGCTGCAGTGCTGATTGTTTTGAAATTGCTACCCAATCATACAAAATAAAATAAACAAGAAAATGAAAGGATCATTGCAATGGTATTTGCTGACTGTCTTGCTCGAGCATATATGAATTCTTGATAATCGTGCCTTTTATTTTTAACTAGTTTACACTTCTTCAATACAATGGAGTTTTGTTTGTTCTTCTACGCCATGCTCCCCACCCCCCCCCCCCACCCCCCCTCCACTTTCTCCTCTTGAATGAACCTGTTTGGGGGACTGATGATGTATGGATAGGTTTTTTGATGATGTATGTATAAGTTATCAAGGATGGAAATTAAATTTCCTTCAACATGACCCTATTGAACTTTTTTCTGCAAAACCCATTATTATTTATTATTTTTATATATAAGCTTCTCCGTCCTTTTTTTTTCTTCCCGAAACGGTTCCCTTACTTTATTTCTTTTTGACAAACAGGGAGAAGCCAAGAGTGCTCAATTGATTGGTCAAGCTATTGCCAACAACCCTGCATTTATAACCTTGAGGAAAATTGAAGCTGCTAGGGAAATCGCTCAAACAATTTCAAATTCTGCCAACAAGGTTTACTTGAATTCAAATGATCTCTTGTTGAATCTTCAGGATTTAAATTTGGAGCCCAGTGGGAAGAAATAGTTACGTTGCTGAATTCACTTATTTATTTCAGCATATCTATTTTCTTGTATTATGATTCATTTTGAATTGTATTCTATCAACTGTTCACATGAGATTCATCTTTGCAAACTGGAATATTGACAAACTGTTTGTCATTATCTTTTCAATGGAACATATGAGAGATAAGGGAGGTTCAATAATAACTTAATCCTTTATCGATTCAGTATTTGTGTTCTTGAATAGTTTCCAATCTCTATCTTTGTCTGTATGACTGACCTCAATTGCTTCTTTTTATCTTTACTTGGGTTTGATAGTTTGATAATAATCGACATTTGGCCATTGACTCACCTTCCTTCTCAATAGCGTAATTGAGTATGTAAAATGCTCATCTGTCTGTGATGACTTGATGAAATTCCCGACCAAAATGATAGTGACAGTCACCCAAAAGGCAAAGGATTCATCAACTTTCTCAAAGATTTCCTTAAAAGAGAGGAAACTTAAACTTTGACTCAGCCACTTCTCGAAGCAACCTGCTATGAATGTTGCGACGGAAGTGTAAACAAAGTTGATTTTGATTCTCTATTGAGAATCCAAGGCAACAATGGATTAATTTCCAATCAATCAATATATTAGTGGCAAAAATAAGAGTGGGGAGGGGATATCTTCTTTTCCTGAACTATTACCTCTTCTCACTTCCCATCAAATTAAAGTTCCATGAAATATACTGATTTCTTATTACTTGTACACTTTTCTTATGCAACATCATCATTCGATAATTAGTTTTAGGAAAAGAAAAGAAAAGAAAAGATATTGGTTAAACCACGATTTTGTCACCGTCACACTGACCTATAAATATATCGAATTTGCAAATACATTCTTAGTAGTATCTCTATTTGATGATAGTACTTTTTTAGGCTAAATTGAATAATAAAAAACACATTTGAGGTATAAATTGACCACTTAAAAACATATTCAAAGATCAAAATAACTAATAAAAAAGACAATTGTGAATTTGTTTGCGATTTCGATACATTTAAAAATTAGTATGATAACGATCAAAGAGTCATACCGATCAAAATAGTGTCCAAAAAAATTTACATTGATCTAACAGTGAATTTATTACTACATCATAGATGGATGGTACATATAGATGAGCATAAAGAAAACGTTTGTTAAGGTGAGTGTGAAAGAGATGGTGGAGGAAATATTCTTCTGGAGGGGAAGCAGCAACTCAAACCCACTTCAACAATTTCAAAATCACTCTAATCTTCTCCTTCTTCTTTCTGGCCCTCCTTCTTCGTAATATACTCTCTCTCTTTTTCTCGCTACAGTTTGAATTTTTTGTTCTTCTTCTCATGAATGAATGAATGAATTTTCGTAATACACAGTGGGAAGACTTCACTTCTATTCCAATTTGCATTCAATGTAGCATCATCATCACTTCACTCCAACTCAAATGTCGTTTTCATCTGTAACCGTAATAGGTTGGATTCCAAACCCCCTTTTCTTTCTCAGGTATCTTTCCTTTTTAATTCATTTATTTTACCTTATTTATGTTTGGTGAGAGCTTATCAAAACAGCTTATAAGTTTGTTTTCAACTTATTTCTATTAACTCTCCAAGATAGCTTAATTTTATGTCTTGGACTAAATCAAGATATTTTATAGCTTATATGGAAACAATTCCACTTAATTTCATTTTTGTTATGGAAATAAATAACTTTTAGATATAAACACTTACTCTCATAACCGTTTAATTAAGCTGAAACTGGGCCTTAAATTATGTTATGTTTTCTCAATTTTTTTCAGGGTATTGACCCCTCTTCTAATGTCTTCCAACATATACAAATGAAGTATGTACCATATAATCATTTGATCTTTCACTATTCACCACTAATATTTTCGGTCTGTAATCAGTATGGATTGAGTTATTTGAGCTTATTTATTGACATGATACTTGTGAGCCTATTTGAAAGAATTTGTGGAAACGGATTATGATATGTCTATAAGCTGTTTTCAACTTATTTTGATAAGATTTTGAGGATATTCCATGAAAACAACTTATAGTTTATATAAAAATAATTTGACTTTATTTTATCTTTTTAATAGGAGTAGCTTATACATAAGAACTTGTATGATAAGCATTTATGCTATAAACGACTTAATTAAGTTGGCTATCAAAATAAGGCCTAGATTCTTAGTTATATACTTATTTAGATTTTATTATTCCATGATTGTTCGAGGTAGGTATATGAATGATGATGAAGACATTAGGAAGTACTTTGCTGCCTTCCATCTGTATGATACATTGCCTGATGCAGTTGTTATTGATGATTTTGGAGATTTCTTTGACAACAAGTAATTAATTTGGTCTTCGCGTATCATAAATTAATTAAATAAACAACTTTTATACGTTTTTTATTTTATCTTTTGATTTTGAATTCTGATATGAAAAGGGTATGCCAACAACGATATGCTAATCCCCGTGGGCGAGACTTAGCCATGATCAAGAGTCTAGCTTTGTGCCACAATGCTATTAACTACGCAAAGTGAGTGTTCATTGGTTATTATTATCATTCATGATATGATTAGTTTTTGTTGGAGGCAGTTAAGCTGTTTAACTTACCATAATGCACATAATGATAAGCTGTATTCTCTGGCAGTCAAAAAGGGTCTTGCAAGCTTCTATTGTCAGATACTCATACTCACCAGGGAGACTCTCCAAGGTTTCACTTCATCTATAAGAAATGGATACACACCACTTTTACAATTAAAGGTTGCATATCAGACATTTAAAAAAATAATCTGCTTTTTCTTGTCATGTATATTTCCTTCAGTGATAACTACACTGACACATGTTATACATATATGTTCATCATATTTTAAAGCAATGAAATATGATCAGACGTCTGTATCAAACTTAGTTACACTGTTGGTGCATATAAATTACTTTTTTTTTTGTTAATTGTCTTGCAGAAGACGATATATCTGGATCCTTTATTTTGAAAGGTAAGAGCTACTCACGAACTGATAACACAGGTACTGGTAGTACTAAAGCTGCAAAGTACTCCATAGCTCTTCAATATCTGGTCTTTGATGGACTTGTCAATGATCAAGTAGAATAGGAAATAGAAATCTACCTCTTCATCTAGCAAAACTGATTCATAACTGTAACTGTATCATTGCATATATTCCCTTGTTCACTTTAACAACTATACTCAATCATATAATGAACTTTGGTTTTTACATGCATCGTCAGTGAAATCATACGATACAAATCTAAGATTTCATGTAGGGATTTTTAAATGAATTTAAATTTTAAGATTTATGCCTTAGTCTTACACTACCTTTCTCTTGTTTTTGTTCAAAATTCTAGTTGCTGGGCCACCAAGTAAACAAAACGTAGCAATATGTTTGCGTAAGTCATAGTTAACTGGTAGCCGGATTGGTGATTATAGTGTCTTGTTTTGCATTAGAAAACTCCATACATGTATATTTAGTCTCAAAATTTGGAGATTTACCAATTCATTCAGAAATTTGAAAATCACCACAAAATCCAATATTTGGTTGTGGCATCAGTTAACTATGAAGATTAGAACATCATGAACAAGTGTGCCCCGTTGCTGGTGTCTCTAGTTCGATTATTACATTGTTAATTTATATATCCTGTTGGCAAAATTTCCATGTATTTACTATTACGTTGTTAACTTAAGAAGAGTAGAGTTACTGGTAACAACAGTACTTGTAATGGGCCAATATTACAAACAAGCAGATTATGTTAAGACTACTTCTTTTCGCGCCCCTGAGCTTCTCAAGTGTCTCATGGATTTCCAAAAATACCCCTCTCGCAAGATAACTAGCAAGTGTTGAAGGATGCAAAATCTGGAAATGTTAAGATTTTATCAGGTTTGCTACTTAAATAGCAAACTGTTTTTTTTTTTTTTTTTCCATCCAGATTTTCGCCTCGTTTAGCACTCGCTACTTAAGTAGTGAGGGGAGTATTTGTTTGATTTATTTGAAACGGATGTTTTATTGTTTGGATTTGTTTGATTTATGGAGGAGCTTTTTTTTTTTTGTTATTGTTGGAATCTTAAAAGTAAAATAACCATAAACTATTATATATAAAATAAGGGCTTAAATAACTTCTTGGCCATGTTTTGGCGATGTATAACATACATCTTTCTGGTTTACAAACAAAAGTGTCTAGTTTTAATCCCTGAAAAAAGGAATATTTGTTTTTGATTTTTTAGTCCTCTTCATTTTAGTTTTAGTTCTTGTAATTTTGGTTTTGGATGTTTTGGTCTATGTTGAATCAGTATTCATAATAAGTAAATTATATTGATTATTTTATTTTTGCTTGAATGGTTATATTATATGGAGGACTCTGGTCTCTAAAATATGACATCAATTTTATTTTAGAGGGACTGCTTCAACATGAACCAAATGTGTTGACCTGTCTATTTCTTTTCTTTTTTTTTTTGTTGTGAATCTTGACCTGTCTATTTAACTTTACTGAAAGTTCTAAATTTGGCATTTAAGTAAAGTTGCCTTTTAATTTTAATTCTCAAGGCTTTGATCTTGCATTTGAATCATTTGGCCATGCTTATTTTCTACTTTTCTATTTCTCCTTAAGCGAAGTAGAGAAGTAAAAAATTGTGTTTGACCCTATTTTTCCGTAAAAGTAGAGAAATAATGTAAATAAGTAGAAAACAAAGAGAAATAGGGTCAAACACAATTTTTTACTTCTCTACTTCGTTTAAGGAGAAGTAAAAAAAGTAGAAAATAAGCAGGGGCAAACGGAGTATGTATAGTGTTTTATTTGAGACTTTTTTAAGTATTGCATTCTTTTTTAGAGTAATACATTTATCCCTTAGTTAAAATGAAATATTGTGAGTTTTGCTTGCAAACTTGGCTGCAACTCAGTCATAGAACCTGAACTCGAGAAATGTTATATAAATATCAAAAAGTGGACATCTTTATAACATTAAGGGGCATTTTTGTATTTTCCTCATCAAATATACATTACACTTTTTATAAAGTGCCCTTGATGTTAGATGTTCACTTTTTGATGTTTATATAACATTACTCCCTGAACTCTGCTTGATCTATTTACCAGAATTTTTTTAGTTGAATCTCATGTTTTAAAAATTGATCTGGACATCAAATTGACAACACTTCCGAATCATGATTAAACGGTTTGAAATTGCTTTAAACTACTCGAAGTGGAATAAAATCGCGATTTAACCACTCACATAATCGAAACAAATTTTCTGTTATTACTACATTTGAAGTGTACTATGGTATGGACACTTACCAAACATTTGAAGTGTAGTAAATTCTGATTGATTATCCATTTTTCTACCCTACATTTCTCCCTCAGTTAAGGTGAAAATAGTAATGTGATAAATTTAGTATGTGAAAATTGAAAAGCCTGTTTTTTAGTTACATTTCTAGTTTTAAAAGCATACTATATTATATATCACTTCCAGATTCCAACCAGAACCTACACAATAACTCAATAAGTATGAATTTTAACACATGGGAACAATTATTTTTCCTTATGTATTCCTTTAAATAGATGATGACTCATCTTTGTATCCACCTGTCACAACTCATTCTCCTAAGTGTCAATCATGAAGACAGATAGACACTATTGCCAAACCTAACCTACCTTGTCCTAAACTTCTCCTGGTCCATATTCTCCTAGCTAGAAAAGTAAACCAAACAGAATAAATACAGACAATTAATCTAAATTTTATGCACAAATTAGACAATTGTTAGAATCATGACACGTGTACTTGGATCAATTTTTAAACATTGTTTAAAAGTTGAAAGTGATGAACGCCATCATTTTAACATTTTAACTAGAAGTTTAAAATCTTTTGTCTTTCTAGCTGAGATATTGAGTCTAATCGATATTGATTCATTAAAATAAGAGAGATCGTATTAATATATTTTATCGTTTAGTTTTAAAACATTAGTATTGGTTTTTTTTTTAATTTCCTTTTCAATCCTACCATGATTGAGTTTATTATATGAGTTGTAAAGGCTAATAATAATATGAGCATCAACTTATGAGGAATTAAAGTTTAGAATGATTTTAATGCAAAGGTACACTATATTTTTAATAGAAGTTATTGATAAAGAAAGTACCCTGTACCATGGACTTGATTACAAACCAAAAAAAAGTGCATAGATTTTGTTGGACTCGTATCAGTAAAAGTCAATTAATCTATCCAAGTATGATATTCTTTTTCCAAAAACATCTTTAAATAATTTTTCAATTTTGTAAAAAGATGATAATTAATTATGGGTAGTTTAGTTCATGTTAAATTTTAAGAAAATTTTAAGATATTTAACCTTTTCATTTTTATTGTTATTATAGGTAATTTTGTAAGACTTTAAATTCTTCAAAACTACCTATAATAAGTTTCAAAATGTTTGCAATATGGATTTCATATGTCATTATCATAGAATGGTCCTATACTAAATTAAAATCCATATACATTTGTTAATTTTTAAATATATTGTAAGGAAGTCAATTGTTTGATCAACAATATATAAAAAATAATAAATTTTAAAAGACTTATCAGAATATTCAATGTTTAGTAGTGTGCATTTGAAAGATTTTTCCACCATGATGTTTTTTATCTACAGAATTCGATGAACTCAGTATTAAAGGGAATTTGATCCTTGTGTATTCCTTCTTATATATGAAATTCAGTTTGAGCTCGGACACAAGTTGAAACAACAAAAGATTCACCTTTAATGAAATTTTAAACTTAAATAAGAGTGAACTTTGAGATTGATCCAATCTTTAGATTGAATACTGAATTTTCAAAAAAAGAAAATTCATGTATGTTCTTGTTTTGAGTACACCAAAATAGTCTCACATTACTTGGTATAATCGAGGTCAATTGTAGTTTATATATAACACATGCACTTTTCAAATCACTGAGGCACATTTTCACAAAATCGTGACGGGTTAACCTCAAAGCGGCAATTTCTCGGATATGTGGACTTGAGACTGGATCGGAACATTGGCGCCGTCTATGGGGAACGAACCCGTGCATGCTCGTGGGTTGACATCCTTTAGCCCCTTAGCATCGACTGGGGCTACGGTTATGGGTACACCAAAATAGTCCCACATTGCTTGATAATCGAGGCTAAGATTAGTTTATATATAACACCCACACCTTTCAAACCACCGAGACGCCTTTTCTACAAAAGACAAAACTGTGACGGAGTAACCCCAAAGCGGACAATCTCTCGGAGATGTGGACTTGAGGTCAGATCGGAGCATTGACGCCATCTGTGGGGAACAAAATCGTGCATGCTCGTGGGTTGACACCCTTAGTCTCGACTGGGGACTACTGTTCCGGATAAACCAAAATAGTCTCACACCGGACAATTCAAAGATGTGAATTTGAGGTCGGATTGAAACCCTCTTATTTTATTGAATATTTCATTTATATCAGCATAGAAATATATTTCGATTATAAAAGAAGAACTTGAATATTTGATTCACATCTTATTATAATATATCATGTAATAATATGTTCAAATGAACTTGTTCAAAAAAAATATGTTCAAATAATGAACGTTTGAAAGTCTAAACTCTAAAAAGTTGAAGTCAAATATTCAACATATATCACAGACTTGGTCACAAAAATTAAATCAATAAATTTGTGGTAAAATATGGTTGAAAGACAATGACAATAAATTAAAATTTAACGTGATGAGCCAGATAAAATTACTCAAACTTTCAATATTTTTTCAGTAGCAATCAACTTTGAAAATTCGTACACGTTAAATATTAGTACTTAATTACCGATTATTATAAAACAAAATGTAGTTTCCTTAAATGTAAAGGCCGAAAGCATGCGGGTAGTTAAATATGAAAGTATACTTTTCTCATGAAAAAACGCAAAAAATTTCACAAGAAAAACGCAGATATTAGCAAAAATACAACATTAGATAATTAAATAATTGTTCAATTGTTGAAGTTGTCACTTTGAAAGATAGTCTAATTCTAACAACAAAGGTCATCAAATATGTCACTGCCGACTTAAAAATTATTCTCCCAAATACTCCATCTGGTCCTATATATATATATATATATACACCATATTATAGTTTAAATACATTTATTTTACAATGAATCTAAATAACAAATTTTATATATATATAGGACCGGAGGTAATAATAACTTATACACATTTGGAGAGTTAGAAGAGAAAATAAGAGGAAAAAATGAGAGAATTTAAATCTCAAATTAACAAAAGTAAAATATACTCTATTCGTCTGAAATTTTAAGGAAAAAACAATTTTTTTGTCTCAAATTTTAATAAAAAGATAAATTTTTATTATTTTCAGAATTTACTTTTGCTTATTTACATGGAATTCAATACAAATTGCATTTAATTTAACTTATCACTCATTTTTCTCGTAACCAATAACTAATACTAAAAGTTATTTTTGTATCTTTTCATAAAGCTTATTTTAAGAAAAGCACTAAAAATTATACTTCAAATTATTATATTTTACTTTTTAATAAATATTAATTTTTTTTATAACTTGGAACGGATTGAATATTTTATTTTATTTTTTGAGGAGTAGAAAATAATTTTAGGTGGTGTAGAATTGATTGATACATTTGGTCACTTTCAAATTAAATATAATTAATCTTAGTATCAAAATTAACTATTTTTCTATACTAAAATTTATATACATTTGTAAGGTTTCAAATCCAAACTCAAATAATACTTGAAAAAAAAAAATCAAACTCAAATAAAAGTGTGAAATCTAAAAGTATTAACATTGATAATTGAACTAAAACTTGTTAAAAATAAATTCTAAGTTAAAGCTCAAAACCTAATGACTTCCGTTGTTAACTTATACTCTCTCCGTTCGTTATTATAAGCAAAAATCGTTTTTTAGGTTCATGAAAAAATAATGTATTTAGTCTATATTATTGACTAGATACTTACTTTTTCAATAAATCTTAAAATTGATTTTTTTTACTTAGTGACAAGAGGGGTATAAATACAAATAATTGAAGTGAAGTAGTTAAAAAACCTCACCTACAAACAAATTAAATTATTTGAAAGAATATGAATTGAATTTTTGGAACAATTGTTAATCCAATCAATAAATAACCGAATGTGACCGCATCCTAATATCACATTCCTTGAAGAAAACGCAGCCTCTTAGGTTTGGGTTTGGAGTGAGGTTCGGTGTTTTTGGAACTTTTTGAAGAAGAAAAGATAAGCACTTATTTTTCTCAACCCTTCATAACCCGCCACTACAAAAGCATAACCCCACCTCCAAGTTCCAACCTTTTTCCCCTCTCTCTCTCTCTCTCTCTCTATTCATACTTGTAGAAAGTTCTCTTTTTTTCACCTCCAAATTAGCACCGAGCATAACAAAAATAAGTGCTTCTCAAATTCAAAACACAAGCATGGTTAGTGTCACTACCATCAACTATTTCAATTATGCAATGTTTTTATTTTTATTTTAATTATATATCCAATTGAAAAATTATGATTTTTTAACATTTTTTTGTTATTGGGTCTATGAAATTAGGGAGGTGGAGGAGGTTTAATCAATGAAGAAGAAAACAAGTGGCCACCATGGTTACAACCACTTCTTCAAACAAGTTTCTTTGTTCAATGCAAAGTCCACTCAGATTCACACAAGAGTGAATGTAACATGTTTTGTTTGGATTGTGTTAATGGAGCACTTTGTTCTGCTTGTCTTGTTTCTCACAAACAACATAGAACAATTCAGGTATTAGATTTTGGTTTCAAATCAGTTAATTATGTTTGGTTTTTGATTCATTATTCAATTTGATCCAATTCTGTTGAAATTTTATAATCAAAGGTTTTTTTTTACTGTTTTTTTAATCTGATTTTGTTGTTTGTTCCTGCATTGTTCTATGTTAATGTTAATTGTTAACCCCCCTTTGAGTCTTTGACCAATTCAATGATTATAAATTAATAAAAAATAAAATAAAAAATTTCCTTTGAATAATTGGCTGTTATTATTACTCAATTATATTGTCTGTTGGTTGGTTCAGCTTTGATGGATAATTTTATTTAAACTATGGTATTTTTATTTTGGCTAATAATAAATAATGTGGTTGATATTCTCTGATTATGATTTTTTTTTTTTTTTTTTATCAATGTTGAAAGATAAGGAGGTCTTCATACCATGATGTGATAAGGGTTTCTGAGATACAGAAATTTCTGGACATAACAGAAGTTCAAACCTATGTTATAAACAGTGCAAAGATTGTGTTCTTGAATGAAAGGCCTCAACCTAGGCCTGGAAAAGGGGTCACCAATACCTGCCAAGTCTGTGACCGTAGCCTCCTTGATTCCTTCAACTTCTGCTCTCTTGGTTGTAAGGTATATGTCATATACAGTTAAATTTAATTAACCCAAATTCATATAGACATCTACCTTTAATTGCTTTTTATCCCTTTAATTTTTTGTCTTAACTCTCTGGTTGTTAATCCGGAGTTCAGTCAGGTCAGTAAAGTCTGATCAAAGATTGTTTCAGCTAACCGAAGCTTCATTGACATGTATGGAAAATTTTGTATTGTATTTCTCAAATTGCATATTTGAGTTACATTAGTAATAGAAAAACTTGGCTTATTGTTTTCCTAAATTTGTTTATTATATATTTTTATAGAAATGTTGTACTTGTGTGTAAATTGTAAAGTAAAACAATTGTAACAACTTCCTCCTTTATTTCTGCATAAAGTATGCAAAATATAAGGTGTACTTTTTATGTTTCCTTTGAAAAAGTAAGAAAAATGATGATGAAAGTAGGTGGATATATAAATGACTTCTTCAACTTTTTGATTTTTTCTTGTTAGATTGTTGGAACCTCCAAGAAGTTGAGGAAGAATAAAATGTTGAGTCACAAAGATGGGTCTGATGGTGAAGAGTCAATGAATGGCATTAGCAATGGAAGTGGAAGAAACAAAATTCATAGCTTTACACCTTCAACACCACCTCCAACAGTTGTGAATTACAGAACAGTGAAGAGAAGGAAAGGAGTTCCACATAGAGCTCCAATGGGAGGAGGAATCATTATAGAATACTGAATTATTAATAATGTTATATAGTGGTTTTAATGTCACTTAGCAATCAATATTTATACCTAAAAAAAGATACAAACAGTTGTGTCCACTTCCTTAAAGTGGAGTCTTGAGCCATTGTGGTTATATCTGGCTCGGGAGATTAATCTCTGCAGTCTCGTGCAGAGGGATATCTGATTTACACCAAAAGAGCTGTGTCCTAAAAAAAGCATGATTTATGTTTTACATAGTTCAACACCTGAGCCTTGTTCCCTGAGGCCGGCGTTGGGATTTACTGCTCTACATTGTATAGGGGAAAAAGGGAGAAGATTATCAAAAAATGATAGAAAAAAAGTAATAATATAAGTGGGGAATTTGTTGTGTTGGTTTTGTGATGCTAAGTGTATATAATTAGTGGTTTGTAGAAAAGAATTGTATAGCATTAGCATCTAGTTTCTGTTTGACAATAAAAATAAAGTTATATTGATGTGTATTAATTTTATTCCATTGGTTTGGTACATGACCATTGTCCTTGTCCTTTCAAAATTGAAAGGAGTAATTGTTTGGCTAGTGGACTAGTTAGTGGATTAAACTTTAAAAGTGCTTTGATTATTGGCCTTTGCTTCTCTTCTTTTCTGCTTTTGGAGTTGGAGCTTGACTTCTTATGATATTAATAACAATATAATTGTAAGTTGTAAGTTGTAGATGATTTGTGCAATATTACACATAGGAATGCACACAATGTATTAGTGGGTGCCATTGTCTTTTATCTATTAATCAATAAAGATGTGCTAAATAACACCATCTGGCTTTACACTTTCTTTTTTATACTCTATTATTAGCAAAAAAAATTAGTAGTAGTATGTGGTACTGTTATTTTGAAAATGGGTCCTACCACCTAAGGAATTAGATCCTTACAAATTTATAGCATCCACATGAATAATGAATAGAGAATTGGATTAATGTTGAAGATACATTGTCACAAGATGTTAACACTCTTTATAATGTTGTTAACATTCTTATAATGCTTTCTGTTTTCGGTTACACTTTAGTGACCTTTGCTAGTGGTATAATGTGCTAGAGCCTAGAGGTCTTCTGGGTGTTTATGTCGAACGAATAACTTGGTATTTGATGGGAATCTTGCACATCGTTAAGGGCGTGCGACTAGCTTAAGTCACGACCTTTGCAAACCTAATGTCTTACTCGGGTCTTGTTCAAATTATGCACTCTTAGGTGTGGTCGAGTATCAAAGGAGACGGCCCGTGTGCAGGGAGATGGCCTGATCGGAGTAAGGATGACGTAAGGACTTAGTTTTCTTTAAGTTTGGTAAAGATTCTATGATGGTCCATAGATCGCAAGCTTAAAGCATGTAAGGGTGAAATGCTATGAAATTTATGCTCCGTAAAGATTCTATGAGCTTTCAATATTCATTCTTAGTTAATATACATATTTTATTCTATAAATTCCCTTTTCTCATAATTTTGTTTTTACAATGCTAAAATACTCAGTAGAAATAAATGTTCATTGTTCAAGGAAAGGAAAGAAAATAGCTTGGACCATTTGTGCTCTTTCTGTTAAAAGTAGAGCAAACAGATGACGAATAAATTAGTTAATACTTAAACTAGCTGATAGCAGATAAACTAGCAAATTAAATTTAAAGTGTTTGTTAAAACTAATTTATTTTTTATGAAAAAGGAAATATATTTACGATATAAAGTGAGGTAGAGAAACATCTCTTGCATCATCCCATAACAATAAAAAATAAATAATGACATGTATGTTAATTAACGTTCCCTCGAAAGTGGAAGAGAGACCTAAATTTGCAAGAAAGTATGCACAACGATTTGTCTCATGGTAACCATTAACGATAGAAGTTCTCTGGTATGGAAGTTGGAGAAGAGAAACAATCTCTTGAAGAAGATGTAGGATGAAAGCATTCTTGGAATGAATCATATCTACTAGTATAATTTTTAGTCCATTTCAAATTGAACCTATTTGAGCTGCTTGAATTCCAATTCTGAAAGGCCATAACTATGCCCACACCGAATTGCAAGAACCAAGCTTATTATAGAAACCATGAGAATCTCTAATAACACCTTCATAAGTTGTACTCCTCGAAGAAGTAAGGAAGGAACCATCCACATTCTAGAATGAAGCTTTTTCTTTGTTTGCAACTTGTCATGTAGCAGAAATCAGACAAAAATTTGAACTCTCTCTAACACTTTAATCTTTGTACCTCCTCCAATCTAGGATAAGTAACACTTGTTTGGTACCACTCTCTAGTATTTGTGTGTTACTTACGAGCAGATCATAATCATTTGTTTTCCCTCATCCGCATTATCCAGCCACACGCCATCTGCATCTCGCAACATAATTACCTTATTTAGCCTCCTTATTTGCCTCACTAGATAGAATCGAACCTAAAATCTTAAGGAGAAGCTCACTCTCGGTTCCAAGCCATATTTTAATCTCCATTAATTAACCACTTAGCCCGAGACCTTTGAAACCACATCTGTTCTTCCTATTTAAGAATCTTTTCCATCTCAAATTGCAACTTATTCTCTGTTGTAACAAAATCAGTTTTGTTAATCTCTATAAGAATTTTGATGATTACAAAATATTAAAAGTTCATGTGTGCATGATTAAAAGTTAAAATTTACATCTGCTTTGAATGTATGTATAAAAGAAAGAGAAGCCACATCAAAGAGAAGCTAAAGCTTAAATTGGCTACTTGTTGACCCTAAATTTAATACTCTCTCCGGTCCATATTATAAGGAATAATTTGAAAAAATTACACATATTAAGGAAACACATTCTACATAGTTATTTTCATTTAATATTCTTATAATTTTAAATTTATTTCATGTATACCCTTATTTAATTACTCTCAATTCAACTAACATACTTATTTTTAATATTCTCACTCATAATAAATAAGAGCACAAGTGAAATTAAACATTTAAAACATTTGAAAATTGGTCAAAGTTTCTTATAAAAATGACCAATTTTTTTCAAATTGTTCCTTATGTAAAAACAAA
Source organism: Trifolium subterraneum (assembly GCA_951799995.1). Lineage (NCBI taxonomy): Eukaryota > Viridiplantae > Streptophyta > Magnoliopsida > Fabales > Fabaceae > Trifolium > Trifolium subterraneum. Next base: position 34,520,968 of record OX637461.1, read on the forward strand.
AAAAATAATATGTCATGTACCCAAAAAAAAACTTTAGTTTCTCAAATATATAGCATTAATCAGTTTTGACAAATGGTACAATTGACAAATCAAATACTTAAAACACTAAATGAACAGTTAATTAAAAACGCTAAATCTGACAACACTAAACCATTTAAAAAAAACAGAGCGAGTATAATTAAGGGAATATAAAACGGAGGGAGTATAAAAAAAATGGACAGTTAATGTAATAAATATAGGAATTTGGTATAAAACGGAGGAGGGCAGCTTTGCTCCTTTTCTTAAGGCTCCTTTTTTTCTTTTCCTTTCATAGATTGAAGACATGTGGCAGTAATAAATCTGATGGTTATAATTTAAAAGACCATAATTAAATAAATAAAAATTAAAAAACAACACAAAAGAATGAAAGCTCCGTATGTGGTTTTCCATCTTCTTTATCACCCCCGCCAACCTCCTCTGTCACAACCACTGCCGCCGACGCCACTTTCCGACCGTCACAGAGCGGCAGTTCGGCAGTTCTCAATCGAAAATCTGTTAAAATAATTACTTATCGAGTTAACTAGATCTGAAAAAGAATTGTGATAAACAAAAAACAAACAAATCGAGAATCTGTTAGACGGTTAGTTTTATGTCTTCTTTTTAAACCATTCGCCTCGATAGTGCTTCTTCTAGCTTCTCTAATCCTGGCCATTACACAAATCACCAAAGATTTTGTTCTATTTTTTTTCCCACCGATTAAATAATTTATTATTATTATTATGTGGTGAACCATAATCAATGGAAACAAATTCATTCACCGCTGACCATAACCAATGAAGCACAAATAATACAATTGATGATTCTCAGAATTATATTTATATATATCAGAGAAATATTTTGAGTTCTTAGTGTGTGGTGGTTTATTGAGGAAAAGGAAGGAAAACTGCCGTCCTGTGACAGCCGAAAAGTGGCATCGATGGCGGTGACTAAGGCGGAGGAGGTTGGTAGGGGTGATGAAGAAGATGGAAAGAGTTCCGGTGAACACGCTTTGTTTTTTAACTTTTACGGTCTTTAAATTATAGCCATCGGATTTATTACTGCCACATGTCTTCAATCAATGAAAGGAAAAGGAAAAAAAGGAGCCTTAAGAAAAGGAGCAAAGCTGCTCTCAAAACGGAGGGAGTATAAAACGGAGGTATTTAACGGAGGGAGTATAAAACGGAGGGAGTATAAAACGGAATTTGGTATTTCTTAAAAAAATAATTAAAAATCAATTTTTTATAAAATAAATACTATTAATAAATTCGTTACTGAGTTCCCCGATACTCCAAAAATGACAAAGTATCGTGTCCGATATCGATACTCGTCCGATATTCTCCGATACTCATATCGGAGAGTATCAAACAATTAATATTATTTTTTTAAAATAAAAATTACCGATATGTATCAGATACTTCTTCGATACGCGTATCTGAGAAGTATCAGAAAATTAATTTTCTATGATATACAATTGGAGGGCATCAAACTGATATAATCTGTGTTTCCTCTTAAATATATATATTTTTTTTTTGATAAAAATGAGGGCCGAAGCCCGAAAAAGAAAAATTACATCGAGATCATTCTAGGGGTAGTAATTCCCAATTCATCAGCTGACAATAAATCTCTAATCTGAGATGGACAAGAATTATAAAAAATAATTTCACGATCCAAGGTACATCCAATACTCGCCAAGACATCCGCACACTTGTTTGATTCTCTATAAGCATGAGCAATCATAATTTCCCAATCCAACTCCAAATACCGCCGAATTTGTTTCACCAACGGGAGCCCAATCGGACTACTTAACCTTCCGGTCTTGATTACCTGTACTACTGTTATAGAATCTATGTTAAGCTCTACCGCCGTAAATCCCAATCTTCTTGCATATTGTAACCCTTCAAGCACTCCCCATAGCTCCGCCGCAAAAGCACTACAAACTCCCACTCCTTTTGCAAAACCACCCAACCACTCACCATGAGCGCCCCTAATGATACCTCCACATCCAGCTATGTTATTATCTTTGCAAGCTCCGTCCGTGTTAAGTTTCACAAAGTGCCCACATGGCGGTTGCCATCCTATTTGCGTAAAAAATCTCTCCGAATTTCTCATCAATTCATTTACTCTCCTAGCTTGAGAATAATCTTCCACTATTTTGTAAACATGTTGCACCATATGAGAGGGACGCACATAATTATTATCATGCATTTCCTTGTTCCGCCACGTCCAAAGACAATGACACGCCGTAGCCCAAATGTCACACCAATTTATATTGAAAAAAATGAATAAAGCATGTTGTGAAAGTTTCAAAGACAATTTATATGGGGAGAGACTGAAAACGTGAGAAAGTTTCATGCTGTGAAGTGGAGTTGTGTCACCATGCCTAAGGAGTTGGGAGGAATAGGGATACGTAGACTTGATGAAATGAATAAAGCATGTTTCCTAAAATTGGGTTGGAAATTTAATAGAGGTGATAATGATTTTTGGTGTGAAGTATTGAGAGGCAAGTATGGTTTGGAAAGATTGAATTTGGAAACTACTGCAAGACCAACAGACTCTAGTTTGTGGAAAGGATTGACAAGTTTGAAAAGTCATCTTTTGCAAAATACATATTGGAATGTAGGAGATGGTAGTTCTATTAATGCATGGAAACAAGCATGGATTGAACCAAGATTTATAATTGCACATCACTGTATTGTTCCTGCTCAGCTGCATAATGTGCGTGTGTGTGATTTAATGGACACAGAGGGCTGCTGGAACTGGCAGCTTATGAGGGAATGGATGCCTAGTAACATTCAATACAAAATAGCATCAATTCTTCCACCTAATGGAGACAATGGTAGTGATGAACAAGCTAGTGTTGGAAGTAACAATAATGAGTATTCTGTTGCTATCATGTATGAGAATATATGTGCATTTGATCAACAAAATATTAATTCGATGTGGAGTAAGATTTGGAGATTGAATGTGACCGAGCGAGTTCGTTGTTTTGTATGGATACTTGCTTATGATAGGCTTCTAACAAATTACCGTAAGAGTAGAATGGGGCTTGGACATGCTATGTGTAATCATTGTGGAAATGTTGTGGAGACTAGCATGCATGTTATGCGTGATTGTTCTTTGGTTACTCCTTTTTGGCTGCAAGTGGTGCCTATGAGGGAGAGAAGCACGTTCTTTACGGAGGATCTACAGCAGTGGATTGTCAAAAATATTGAATGTTAGTGGATGATGTTCTTTGTGTGGTACTTATGATGTTTTTTTTATAGTACTAATTATGTCCTTTTTGGGTAGTACTTAAAATATTATGATGTTTGTTTTATAGTATTAGTTATGTCCGTTTTGCCTAATACTTACTTAACTTATGTAATCGTCACTTGTTTCTTCATTTTGAGTAATTTGAATGTTAATTTATTATCATTATCAATTTTTGTTATGTTTATATATTGTGCATTTATATATTTAATTTTAAATTTTAAACGACGTATCGTGGCAATATTGTATCGGGGATTTTAAATTTTTTTCCGTATCGCCGTGCCGGTATCATATCATATCGGTATCCGGGCTTCATTGCTGGGTTCCCTTAGAATACAAACAAAAAAAAAAGAATACAAATTAACATACCATATAATTAAATCCAATTTGGAGTATAATAATTTTTTTTATTTTATTAATTTGTATGCACTAGTAAAATTTTATCCGCGGTTTAGTAATCATACTAAATTTTTCACTTATTTTGAAATTATTACTAAAAAGAAGTAAAAAAAATCTGCGTTGCGTCTTTTCTACAAAGAAGTTGATTATATAGAGCAGAGCAGAGCAGAGCAGAGCGAAGTGATTTTGGGTGTATCTGTGTCTGTGATTGATGAATTGAAATCTTTAAAGCGCGCGAGGGTTTGTTTGTTTGTTGAGAATTAATCAAGAAGACATTCTTCAATGAAAGATCTTTGTAGAAATTTCCAGCGAGGCAGGTCATTCCTCATCTTCATCTTCTTCATACTGTCTTGTTTATGTTACATAATTCTTATTACAAAATCGATTATTTATGTGTTTTCGGCATCAAAATCAAAATCATTTGAAATTTAAATTGTTTTTTTGTTCTTGTTCATGTTTCAGTTGTCAATATGGAGACAGGTGTAGATTTCTTCATCAACAACAACAACAACAACAGCGAAAATCTAATAATGGTTTTGGAGGACAACAAAATACAAACCCTTTTGGATTTGGGTCTGCCTCTGCTTCTGCTTCTGCTTCTGCCCCCAATAACCATCAAAAGACCAACCCTTTTGGTTTTGGAACTCAAAACACCAATGGACCTCCTCGTTCTGATTCCAAACCTAACCAATTTCAGGTTCTTACTCTTTTCATATGCATATAACAAATACATTACATTCACCATCATATTCTTGATTCAATAATAAACTATTACACATCAGAGTTTATGTCATGATTTATGGATGTTTATATTCAATTTGCTATTTACGTTTCGATATACATGTTGAAAAGCTATTTGAGTTGTCAATGTCTGTTTTCAAACTGAAAATTGAATTTTGAGGTGGAGGATTTAAAGAGGGAACAAGGGTAAACTTTGCATAAGCAGTTTTGGCAAGTTAGTTTGAAGAGGCTATTAAATTAGGACTTGTTTGGATTGACTTATTTGAGTTTATGTACTAGCATTAACACTTGTCAGACTATTTCAAAGTGCTTATGCAAATAACTTATGACATGTCAATAAATTATTGTTAGCATACTTTCATAAGCTCTCCAAGATAGCTTATGAAAACTACTTATTTGATACGTGCTTATGACATTTAATTAAGCTATTTATCTAAACAGGGCCATTAGCTGTTTTGAACTAATGATTTATGGATGTTTATATTCAATTTGCTATTTACGTTTCGATATACATGTTGAAAAGCTATTTGAGTTGTCAATGTCTGTTTTCAAACTGAAAATTGAATTTTGAGGTGGAGGATTTAAAGAGGGAACAAGGGTAAACTTTGCATAAGCAGTTTTGGCAAGTTAGTTTGAAGAGGCTATTAAATTAGGACTTGTTTGGATTGACTTATTTGAGTTTATGTACTAGCATTAACACTTGTCAGACTATTTCAAAGTGCTTATGCAAATAACTTATGACATGTCAATAAATTATTGTTAGCATACTTTCATAAGCTCTCCAAGATAGCTTATGAAAACTACTTATTTGATACGTGCTTATGACATTTAATTAAGCTATTTATCTAAACAGGGCCATTAGCTGTTTTGAACTAATGACAAATTGTAAGCTGTTGTTAGGAGCTCATTAATCACTTGCATAAATGCATATGTTATTAGATGACTTCAAATAAATTCTTTCAAACGTCCCTGGTGTGTGTGTTTGTTTTTTTAAATTGTTGGCCATTGCTTAATAGTCCATGAATATATCATTGTTGATCTTCAATATTTAAGTAGTAGCTTTTGCAATGTTCACTTTGTTGTGCTTGGTTTCACCTTCCTTGTTAATATAATCATGTAATTATTTGATTTAGTATTGATGGTTTACTTTTGAACCAGCCTTTGGAAAACAAATGGACTCGATCTTCATCCAAACCACAGAATGGCACTCCACGTCAGTCGGATAACAATTCCCAATCAGTGAATCATAAGTAAGTACTGATCAATTCATCATCTATCTCTCATCAAACATAGACATTTTTCTTGATGTAGTATCAAGTGAGCATGAGGAACATGGATCAAAATAATGCCACCTACCTGTGTATAACACACAGAAACATGGTGCTTAGTGTTTTGCCTTTGATTGAAAGATGCAAATATGACATACTTCAATCTGTTGCACATGCACTTCCTTTCTTTCAGCTAAAGTGCATGCTATGTTTTTATATAACTTGTTATGAGTGTGTTGCTTTCTCAATTAAATAAACAAGCTAAATAGGAAGTTAGGGTCATTATTTTGTTTTCCTTCACCTTTGCGCTCACTTTTTGGTGTTAACATGACCGTCTTGTGTGTTTCTCCCCCTCCCTATCTAATTATATTTCTTTTTCTATATTAAAGTAGTCTCAGTATGTTGATTTTATTTCCATGTTCCATATCAATATTTGTGGCTCTTGCCTTTTTTTAACTTTTGCACTTTGCATTGGATTTACTTCTTCAAGAGTTAAATTATATTATATACTTCACTAAATCTTGGTTGATGTAATTGAAGATGCACAGATCCTGAGGATTGCAAGCGCCAGATTGTAGAAGATTTTCAGCAAGAGAAACCACTTTGGATACTTACATGCTATGGTCATTGCAAAGGGTATATTATTTTTTATACACAAGGATTTGAAGACACTTACCAAATTTGTTTGTTACTATAAATAATATGTTGCTTAATCATGGAGGAAGTCATTCTGTAGTAGCCTAGTACCTAATGCAGTCAGCAAACCATGTAGTCAAAGATCCATATTCTTCAAAACCTGTGCAGTGGACTGTGTTGCAAAACATTGTCAACTGATTTTCCATCTATTCTTCACATTTAAAACCAATTGAACCACTAACCATTATACATATCCGCAAGGTCATATACTTTAAAATCGTTTCCAAAGTTGCTGTCCAAAAGATGAAAGAGGTTTTGATGGGGACTGTTTTGATTTGCATCACAAAGCCAAGTGATTGGAATGTTCAAATACATGATCTCATTTTTTTATTTAAATTCCAGAAAACTTCAGTAGAGTCTTCTTTAGTTACTTATGATTTATGCCACTGCCAGTGCCCAGTCAGTTAACAGTTTGGAATAAGGAGTGGAAAAACTCCCAAGTGAAAGCTTTACTGTTCACCAGGAATACACCGGCTATTGAAATGAACTTGAAAACATCACCTTAAAGAATATTCACACCAAATTTATACCGCAAGGAGATCCTAATATACTTTCCACTTTTGAAAGAGAAACTGCTTTAAAGAATCTTAACCGGTTTACCAGTAAGAAAGCCAAGTATAGTGATAGATTTTGACTTCTTTTTTATCCAGTGCTCCTTGTGACATTCTTGGAGATATTAGCTATGAAGAATTACGAGCAGCGGCTTATGAGGATGCCAGGAATGGAATGAGTTTGCCATTAATTGTAAGAATTCTGATCTACTCGTAATTCATTTTTCTCTAGTCAAATTTATTTTTCTATTGAAGAAAAGCCTCTTTTCAAAAAAAATTTACTCTTGTTTGCAACTAGAAAGGTGATTGTTATGTTCATGCAATTGTTTTTCTGGTTTAACCTTAAAATATGTTGTTACAGGTTGAGAAAGAGAGAAACATACTAACATCCAAGTTGGCTGAGTTTGACAAACTACTTTCTGAACCCTACAAAATGCCTCTGAATTCTTCTCTTGGAGCCAATGCAAATATATTTTCACCAGCCACTCAAAACTACCAATCTAATGGAGCCAATGCAAATGCATTTTCACCAGTCACTCAAAATTACCAATCTAATGGAGCCAATGCAAATGCGTTTTCACCAGCCACTCAAAACAATGGTCCTTTAGCAGTCTCGAGCTTTAGCCAACTGGGTGCTTCACTGAACACTGGTTTTGAAAGGTAACAATGACATGTTGTAGAGCATTTTCTTCATTTTCAATTTTGTGGAGTCAAAAATGACATAAATCAAGAAATATCAAAATTTAGCTAACAGGGAATGCAAAGAGCTTCTCAAGTGGTATATGGTTTGCACCTCACTAAATATTAACTAAGCTTTTTTTTTTTGTAACCTAGTTTCTTCATTTGGCTGCATCACACCAATACAGGATTCCTTTTTCTAGAACTCCTATCTACTATTTGTTTTTGTTTTGGATTATGGTGTGATTGTAAAAGAGTGGTGAAAAACGTGAATCTTTCTATTAATGTGGTTAAGGTTATGATTTTGGAAATGTTGATACAGACTAGTTAGTTGAATATCTGTTGCAAGTTCTGTAGAATGACCTAGGTCATGAGAGTTTTGTGTCCGGATGCATGCCTATAATGGTTACAATGGTTTTTTATGTTTGGCATTGAGTGATTCAAAAAACAGTGTATGCTATAATGTATAGGATGCAGGTCTCCAATCATTGCTTCCCATGCATTGATTTTATCCTGTTCCTTTTTTTATATTCTGGTGATTATTTTTAATGTCTGCTCTTGGCATATGGTAATCTGTTTGTAACTTTCTTGTTAGGCCCTCTGCACCACAAATGACCACTCCAGCGCAGCCTAACTCCTTTGGAAATGGAGGTATATCTTTTACGAATTTTCAATAACGAGCATCATGACTGCATTTATCTTATATTTTCCTTGTTTGACCATCAATGTTGCGATGAATTGTAGGAAACTTTTTCGGATCCAACACACAAAATATATTCGGCAGTGGAATCTCAGGTGCTCAAAGCAACCCCTTTTCTAAACCAGCGGAGTTTACAATGTTTCCAGGTTCAACTTCACAGTTCCAACAACCATCCACTGCGTTCAATAACACTAGCTCCACTACAATGCTTCCAACATCAGCTGTTCAGCTGTAAGTCAATGGTCTCATTCGTTTAGAGTTCTACAAAAGTAGTTGTTACAATTTAATCAAAATCTGTTTTCATCCATTACTCAACCAAAAATAGTTCTACTGTATTGCTTGGCCAGATATAACTTCTCAGAGAACATAGAGTTCAATTAATATGCCATAGATCATAACTCAGCCCGTTGACCTTGAGTGTTTCGAGCTAGTTGCATCTTGAAATGAGCTATGTAATTCGTTTTTGTGACAAAAAACTCAACAATCCGACTTCCTTGTAAACATCAGATTGATTGTGATAAATTTTAGTGAATTAAGTTGACTATTTAAAATTTTACCAGTTAATATACGTTCTACTTTGATTTCTATTTGTCAAGAGATGAGCAGAATCCTTAATTAAACCGAAGTACTCTTGGTAATTTCCAAATGCAAGTTTGTGTTGAATGAACGGGTGAGAAACAAAAATAAAGGGAAGAGATGATGAATGCAGCAGACAATTACCCCAGGGGATCACATGAACTTGTGATATTAATAATAGCTCAGGAAATCATTTTAATTTCCCTAGAAAGTAAGGGACCCAATTGCACCAGTTATAAATGTTATAATTTGGACAAAGTTGGGTACATATTTCATTGATAAAATCACTTTTGTTTAGCCATCTGTTACAATCTGGTAGAGATGCTTGAAGCAGATGGATCTTCTGTTTCTTTTAATTATTATCCAACAGAGCCGTCAACTTTTGTTAATATTAAACTTACTTTTAGAGCTTTCAGTCAGATTCATGTGCAAGTTACAAATACTTTTTTGCTTGAATCTTGTGGTCATCTATTCTTGCAGAAACACGTCCCAAGTGGAGACTGCGTCCGTAGATGAAAGTATCTGGTTAAAGGAGAAATGGATTCCTGGAGAGGTAATAGTCTTCTGCTGTCCTTGTTGAGGTTTGAAACAAGTGTCCATTCAGGTTTCTCAGAAACATTTATTTCATTTATAAAACCATGACAAAATTTCCTTTGTGGCATATAAGCAATCATAGTATGGATAAAATCTGCAATAAGATATTTTGGTTCTTCCATCCATGTGCTAAACTACACAATTTTTCATATTGGAACATTAACATTTGGCAGATATAGGCATACTTTTGTTGACTATATATTTTTTGTTGACTATATATTTTAAAATTCAAATGTTGGGGATATTTTTTTAAGCGCTTTGTGAGATAAATTCTAACATTTTTTTGTTTGTTTCATATATATCTTTTAATGCTAAATTTTTTTTTTTGGTTTCATATATATATATATATATATATATAATTTGACAGATTCCAGAAGTAGCTCCTCCAGATAGATTTATTCAGGATGTGAAATAGAAGAGCTGGGTTTATTTTCAAATTTAGGTCCTTTGTTGATTGAATTATAGCGGTATATCAACTGATGAATGAACGACAAGAAATGAGGATGCAAAAGCAAATGCTCGATTACAGTTGTCACGAGTCCTTCATCGATATTGATTACTACAATCCTCTTGATATGTTTTTTCTTTTTTCCTGAACAAACATGAGTGTCATGTGGATAGAAAAAAATTTATGTATGTTTACAAGAATCCTAGCTTGCAAGAAAGTAGTTTATCTTTGTCAAGAAAAAAGAAAATTACTTTATCCTTTTTTATTTCTAACATGACAAAAATTATGCTCCTTAAGATAGAGAAATTTTAGTTTTAAGGACAAATTCATGTCCATTTGATACAAGGTATGAAATTTTTTTTTATCCTTTTCTTTTTCAATTTTATCCTTTTGGGAGTATGTTAGCTGCTTCAAACTTTTGTGAAGTTCAGTATAGTTGAATTAGAACTTTGATTAATAGGATGTCTGAAATTTCTCATAAAAACAAATGCAGTTAAATCTAAATTTAGGATATAGAGAGTAAAAAGTATCCAAAATTAATTTGATCAATTAATAAAGTTCGATTCATACTTAAAAAGAAAATATTAATGTACTTAATAACAATAGTATTGTGTGATGAAGAATGAACAGAAGCCTAAGTAATTTAATTGCCAGCATAGCTATTTTTTTTACAATGAAAGTATTTACAGGACTTATGAAACGTATCAAAGGAAATGCATTTCTTTTTTCATCTTATGAAAGAATATTATAACTCAATGTAAAGGTTACAATCTAATTAAACAGTACCAATATCGGATCGCACAACGGATGTATCAAGTTGAAATTCAAAAGATTCAGCCAATTTCACTGCATCTGAAATTCTAAGCCTTGTTCCCTGCTGTGCAACAACAGTGGCTGCAACCTTAGCTGCTATTGTACCTATATTTCTTAAATCCGACACGCCTCTTAAAACACCATACAATATGCCAGATGCATATGCATCACCGGCACCACAAGTATCTACTGGAACACATGGAGAAGGAGGGATGTACACTGCTTCACCTTTTACGCCTATGTAAGAGCCTCTGAGACCGTCAGTAACAGATACTAGAGGGACAAACTGACTTAGATACCTTGTAACAGAAACAGTGCTCTCATTTGCATCAAAATTACAAAGAGCTCTCGCCTCATCAACGTTTGCGAAGATTAAATCTGCATAATTTCCCACAATTTCCCTGTTGAATGAACAAATACAAGTTACATACAAGCATATGTGTCTGTGATCTTAACACCTACAATTATCATTCATCTTATTGTCTTTTAATTTTTGGATTGAATCCATGCACTTATACACTGTAAGCTAAATTATTAGGTCTCGAATGAAGCAACTGAAAGTGAATAACAGCATAAAATTGGAACAAAAAAATTGTGTATAGAAATTCATTTAGTAAGATTTTCCTACCAACCATAGTTATCATCACACACATATTGATTATAGCGTCGCACCAAAATTACAGGGTCTCTTAGATTGCTATTTCCCACATTTTACAAAATTGAGATAAATACCAAAATCTAGAGGATATGGTAATTTGTTTTAGAACAAAATATGCCATTTGTTCTGAACTAACACAGCAGAAAATGTATGAAAATTATATTATGCTATTTAGCCAACTACACACTATTACACATTTACACTTTACCTACCCTAACAAATTCATTATTAGAGAACAAACCCAGGCTTAATGGGATGATAATTGCATACAATTTGATATATGAAAACACAATCTTTTTGAATCAAGCGGAAATGAATGAATTATTATGCGAAAAAATCAAATCCGCATAATAATCTTACCAGAAATGATCATAATGTCTCTCAATGCAGGTAACATCTGAAGCTGTTACTGCAACCAAGGCACCATTGCTCCTAGCTTCCTTACATGCTTTTGTTATTGTTTTAATAGTATCAGGAAGTTCAAATAGGTAACCTTCAACAACAAGTATGTTGGTCTTAGAAACAGCACTTGCCAAGGAAGTGTCGAAGTTAACAGTTGAAGATGTGCCCTGACACAAGAATGCAAATATATTAGCATTTTCCCTTCATTATTTTATATAATGACAGCAAAGAAGGAGTCCATAAGAACTCATGAAACTTTTGAGCAACTCCTATAGTTGATTGATTCGATTTCAATACGTCAGTCAAACATGTGTATGTGTTTATTCTGATAAATAAAAGTTTATTACTTAACTAGAGGGGATAGGGGGGAAAATGAACAATAGTATATAATTGTTATTATCTCCTTAGAAACATTTAGCCACAGAATCCTCAAATTGCAAGAATGAAGTGACAGAAATATATAATAATAATAATAATAATAATAATAATAATAATAATAATAATAATAATAATAATAATAATAATAATAATAATAATAATAATAATAATAATAATAATAATAATAATAATAATAATAATAATAATAATAATAATAATAATAATAATAATAATAATAATAATAATAATAATAATAATAATAATAATAATAATAATAATAATAATAATAATAATAATAATAATAATAATAATAATAATAATAATAATAATAATAATAATAATAATAATAATAATAATAATAATAATAATAATAATAATAATATTCTTCATTTTAGCATATTGAACCTGATATGCAAGCATTGTGCGTTGGGCATCCGGAGTTGTGAGAACTATAACTGTTCCAGTTGTTGCATCCTTGATAGGCGCAGAAAGAAATTGCACATTTGCTCGGCGTAATTTTTCCCTAAAATTTAAAATAAATGTAAGCAAATCACCATACTGTGAAATTCAATCAAAGGATTTCTTCTGACTCATGAAAGGACAAATGGTTAAAAGTTAAAACAAAGACATGTAGATTATTTCATCACTCATAATTGTCGAGACACGAGAGAAGGAAAAGTTCCAAATTAACTTATTTCTTAAACGAAACTATATCAGCCACAACTTAAGCAACCATAACAATTTGATCGAAGAAAAGTGCAGTAATGAAGGCAAACCTGTAGAAACCACCCAATAGATCACTCGCCACACTGCCTGCCATTGCTACATTTATAGCAGGATCTCGGAGGGAGCGACTTCCAAGCCTTGCCAGGGCAACTAAGGTATTAGAAAGCGATCCACCAGCCGCGGCTTTATAGCTGCAACCATCCATGGCCTGCAAAACTCTACCTCTTTCCTCATGATTTACAAGTTTCCTTGTTCCCTTTTCTAATCCCAAATTCTTGAGGAACTCATCATCAACTGTACCAGAAAAGTCTACCTAAGAAAATTCCCAAAACAACAAACATAAAGAATCATTACTATTATCAAAATGTATGATGTATCTATATTTATTTCAACATAATTATATATCCCACAACACAAGCAAGAATTCAGGGATTCTATATGTTGACAGTTTCAAGGAAAGGCAACAAAAGAAAAAAGCACAACTTAACTCTTACAAGTAAAGGGTATGCATGCTAATCCAAATGCAACATTTCTTCAATGAACATTTCTTAATAAAAGTTATATATGGTGTAAGAGTTTGTTAGAATGAACTGGAGCATACCAAGGCCCTGTTTGGATAAGCAGTTCAATTAAGCGCTTGTAGCTTGTAGCATAAACGCTTATCATATAAGTGCTTATATACAACCTATTTCTATGATATAAAAATAAAGTCAAATTGTTCCAAATAGCCTATAAGTTGCTTTTATAAGTTCTCCAAAATAGTTTCACAAGTCCTTTTATCACTAGATAAGCTCAAATAAGCTCGAATAAGTCGACTAAAAACTTATTTCTATAAAAAGTCAATCCAAACATGCTCCAAATCATTGCCAACTACCAATGTTCCTCACACATGAATAAGAAACGAAAAGAGAAATTACCATAGCTTGTCCAAGACCTAAGACATCCCATCTTTCAGGAAAAACAAATGAACTAATAGACCCTTCTTCTTCTTCTTCATCATCATCATCATCATCTACTACTTCATCATCTTCATCATTACTAGCCCTTGTTCTAATTTGTTGTTCATCATCTTCTTCTTCATCATGATTCCTTTGGCTCATACTTTGAAATTCAGAATCTCCACCAAAAGTGGAAAAGGAACAAACTTTAAAGAGTCCACGGTGAATGGAAACTGAATCATACACTTGTCTGCGTCTATAGCGGCAAATAAGGAAATGGGCATTTCTGGAATTTTGAGGAAGATGAGATTGGAAAGTGTGTGGAATTGGATGAGAGGAACAAGACATACGAACAAAAGATAGAGACATGTTGTTGTGGAATGTGATGTTTTTCTTTTTATGTAATAATAATAATGATGATAATGTTAAGTGTGTGTCTTTGTGTCTATGAAGAGACACAAAGAAAGATGGTTGTGGCTATGGCGGCGAGGGAAGAAGAGAAGGATGAATGGGTGGAAATGAAGAAGAAGATAAGGAAAGAGGGAGGAAGAAGGAAGGGAAGGAGGGAGTGGGATTAACTCAATTTACGTGTTCACCCTTTCAGCTCAACTTTTACAAATTTCTAGAATTATCCACTTTTATTCCAATTATCCAAAAAAAATTATTTATTCACATAACCTTATAGCTAAACAATGAAAAGCTGGCTTTTAGCCGATAGCTAGTAGCTTATAGTTGAAAAGCTAGTAGAATCAAATTAAAGTGTTTGACAAATTTAACCGTTGTAAATATAAAATAATATAAAAGTATATGTTTAGTGGGTAGTTATTATAATTTTTAAAAAATAGAAAAATAAGAAATAAAAATAATAGGGATAAACATGAAATAAAATGTAAAAAGCTATAAGCTAATACGCTACTTAAAATAGCATCTCAAAAAATGTTATAAGCTAATTAAAAAAGCTCAATATCAAATACGTCTATTTTTTCCAAACAAATTTATAAGCTAGTCCAATAAGCTATAAGCTAGCTTATTGGACTTACCAAACTGTGCCTTAGAGTAACTACCTACAAACTTAGAGTAAATACCTAGCAAGACACAGAAAAATCTCATCAGACCAATTCTAATATTAAAAATACTTGAAAGTGTTTCAAAACTTCAACAATGACATTTTATTTTTTGAAGGTAGGTTAATGATTCTTTTATCTTCACAATTGATATAATGATTTGATTGATATTAATTTGCGACTTTCACCACCATCACTAATGACACTGATAATGATAGAAAATATCATGCGATATATTGGAAGACAGTTACTAAGGCTAATGATGGTCTCAACTTGAGGCGGTTAGAAGAAATGAACAAAGCTTGTATTATCAAATTGTGTTAGAAACTACACTATGTTATGAATACCTTTGGTGTCAAATTATATGGGGTAAGTATCAAAGAGTTTAGGGGTGTAAAACTGACGATTCAAATCAATCCAAAACAAAAACAAAAAAATTGATTTTTATGGTTCGGATCTAAAACCAAACCGAACCAATTAAAAACCAATGTGGTTTGGTTCGGCTCTCAGATACAATTTTTAAGAACCGATGAACCGAATCAATAGTTATATATATATATATATATATATATATTTAGTTCAACCAAATAGCACATAACCGCCCACATCTAAAACTGACCCAACTTATTGTAAAAAAAATGTGGCCTAACTTAATAACACTCTCACATTGCATTTCTCTCAAACCCTAATTTAGAAACATAACACTCCCATAGCTTAATCTCACAAAAATATTTTGTATGTGAAAACATATGGATTGTATTTTGTATTTGGAAACTTATGGATTTATTATTGCCAACTTTGTTTAAACTGAAAAACTCTCGTTTAGAAAAGATGTAAATATGCGGACATCCAACTAATAGGAATGAAATGAGAGATGTAAAAATGTTAATAAAATTGGGGAGTTTGCAAAAAAAATTGCAATTGGAAAGAACAGTTGAATGTAGGTTTAGTATATAGAATCCTTCATATGGGAAAGAATTGAATCCTAAACAATCTCTAATTGCTAAATACTTTAATGCTAGATCGCTTGTATATACCCTATAACATTTAAAGATTGAGACAATTCCATATACAAAGAGCTTTAAGTTTCAGGAAAAAATCTAAGGTCAATGTAGGGAGGGAATCACAACTGTTTCTAATAAACAAAGTGTTATAGAGGAAAGCTTTTGTCTTGATTCTGCACCTATGTATGTAAACTGAGGAAACTCATTCCAAGGAGCTCTATGCTAACAACACTTACAAAGTTTATTATTTTAATTATAAAAGTTCTAATTCAGTTCAAACTCTGATTACTAAATCGTTGAAACTATAAAAGAGTCTATTTCAAACATATTATCATTATTGTTTAAACAATGACTTAAACTCTTAAAGTTTATTTCTAAGGAAAATATATGGATGACAATAATTGAAGTTTATTTCTGAGCAATAATTGAAGAGACTTTAATTTACTAAGATTAGTAGGGTATCTTTTTAATACTGTTGCAACTAATATCTAATTTCGTAAATCGACAAAGTTGAATATTTCTGTTGGTAATATTGTAAGACAAACACAATTGATTAATAACATTAATAAGGATTCTAAGTTATACAACAAGCAAATAGAATTAGGTTATACCTCAAATGCAATAGACGACCAATTGAAGAGAAGACAAAGCGCTTTGCTTTTGGTAACAGAGGCAGAAATTAACGAAGAATTGAAGACGAATTATCAACGAGTGAAAATTTAAAAGGTAAAAACGTTCCTAATAGCTTTCAATAATTGAAGATCTGAAATATTGTAGGGTCTTTATCATTTCTCCTTGAAAATATAACACATGATGCACCCTATTTTTTTATTGTACTTGAATTATTATTCTTCAACTCGTAACAACTCATCTGTCACACATTCAACCAATTCATGTATAAGGTT
The DNA here is from genome assembly GCA_951799995.1 of Trifolium subterraneum. NCBI lineage: Eukaryota > Viridiplantae > Streptophyta > Magnoliopsida > Fabales > Fabaceae > Trifolium > Trifolium subterraneum. The sequence continues at coordinate 34,537,774 of OX637461.1, forward strand.
ATGCATTAAATAATGTTCTACATGCATGTGGTGAAAGAATGACTTTGATAGCAACTCTTCAAAGTATTCTTCTTTGTTATTGATCGTGGTAAGACACCTTCAGCCATCCATAAATATATTAAATTCCATTTTTTTATTTGATTACCTTGAGAATATATATACAAAACAATATGAAAACAACATTTTTAAGTGTGAAGGTTGGCACGTATAGCTTGAAATTATTAACTTAGAAAAAATGTTTTTCTTACCTCTTGATAAATCCCCAATTGTACTGTTACCTACACTTTCGCACTTCTCATTTCTACTTTTGAATTTAGGAGACTTCCTAGTGTTATTACACCTAGTTGGAGGGAGACCACCACACTTTTGACAATTTTTCTGACCAATTTGTGTCAAAACACATACGATTTTGTTAAGTTAGGTTGTGAGAGATGGATGTGTGACATGAAAATAACTTCCAATTATCTTCTTTAGATATATAGAAACGGAAGAAAATTATATTGCAACCATTTTACTATGTGTCGTGACAATTATTCTACTTCCACAATTTGTTAATATCTTTGAAGAATAGTCCAATCAAGATTGTTTTCATTTTCGAATCCATCAAAAACAAGTAGAAATCTTTCTAATCCCAAATCCTTTTATGATGTAATTAAGCTTGTTACAATGCAATAGACTTAAGGGTTTAATATGTTTTTGGTCCCTATAGTTTCGGAGAATTTCGTTTTTAGTCCCTAAAGATTTTTTTCACACTTTTTAGTCCCTAAAGTTTGATCAGTCAGTGTTTTTAGTCCCTACTTTTCATTCAACTCGTGCATATCATTCGAAATTTTAAATTTTTTTCCGCGGTCATGTTTAGTACATTATATGAGATGAATTAAATATGAATTTTTTAGTTTTTTGTACATAAAAATTCATTAAAAATTCATTTTATGTTAAAAAATTCTAAATTTTTATCGGAGATGTTCTTATAATATTATATACTTGAATACAAAATATCATTCAAAAATACGAAAGTATACAAGAGTTTGATTAAAAGCAGGGACTAAAAACAATGACTGATGAAACTTCAGGGACTAAAAAGTGTGAAAAAAATCTTCAGGGACTAAAAACGAAATTCTGGAAAACTATAGGGACCAAAAACATATTTAACCCTAGACTTAAACATATTATCATTATTGTTTAAACAATACTTAAACTCTTAAAGTTTATTTCTAAGGGAAACATATAGATGACACAATTTCTCTTAAACCCACTCAGGTCTATATCTTAGAGACTGTGCATGTAGGTTTCCAGAGAGGCTAGAACATTCCTTCACTAAGAGCATAATTCTATCTACCACCCCTGCTATAAGAGATTGAGGAACCTGCTTTGATTAAAAAGGATTTTTTGCAGCATTTCAAGAATTTCCTTGGAAATGCAAATAACAATGGTTGAGGTGGTGACACTGAAGAGATCAAATTATTACTAAGCAATTTTCTCACTAATGAGCAAGGATCTGCACTGGTGGCTCTTATGACGACTGATGATGTTAAGAAGACAATCTTTCGACAAACAAATAAGGAAGACACAAGGACCTTACAGTTTTACTGATTTATTTGAATGAACCAAATGCTAGTAGAGCTGTCAATAAGGCCATATTTTAAAGGGCCCATTTATTAGGCCCCCTATTAAACCCCAATATATCAAACCCCCTTTGAATGCAATTTGTGATGATCGAAGATGTTTTTGTCTTTTTGGAATATATAAGACTTTTGTTGGAAAATATACCTCTTTTTATAAGATGTTGTTCGTTACTATCGAATTTATCTTTTGTTCTTTCTTTTGGGGTATTGGTTTAGTTGATTTTCTAACTATGATGATGTGTGTTGATGATTTTTTTTAAACATGTGTGTTGATTATTTAGTGTTTTGATTAAGGTAGACCCTAATTGAGGTTTAGTGGCAATAGTTACATCTCGTGAGTTTAGTTGATTTTTAACTGATATATGTGTTTATTTGTTCAATTGAAGTGTGTCATGATGTTTTTGTTTTGTTTTGTTTAGTTATGATGAACCCTTTTATTTTTTAACATGGTTTTGAGATTATTTGGTGTTTTGATTAAGGTGGAGCATAATTAAGGTTCACCTTCAATAGTCATATCTAACGAGTTTAGTTTATTGTTTCTTTAGTTATGTGTTTGATTTATTATTATGTCATATTTTAATGTTTATTGTTTTGTTTGTGGATGTAGAAGATATAGCATGGACCATATGAATATAAATGCGGATCTTGAAGATTTAGTAATAAATTGTCAACCCTTTGGAATATTTTTGAAAAAATCGGCAAAGATCAAAGTGGCATTGAAAAGGCTATATGCAGTTATTGTTATAGTGAATTTTCCATCAGAAAAATAAATCCTATTTCAAGTCAGAAATTACGGAACTTCACAGCTAACTCGTCATGAATTTTCTTAGTCTAGAAAAACCCTCAATCCCATTCAACCAAAAAACTCATCGTGATTTGCTTGTGGAAGCCATTATCGCACATGATCCCTTTTAGCTTTGTTGAGTATGAAAAAATTTGTGCTTGGGTGGAATACTTGAATCCTTCTGTTGTAATGGTGTCTAGGAATACTAATGTGTCGGATATTGGAAAAATATATGACAAAAAGAGGATCAAACTTAAGGAAATCATGGGTATAATTACAAATAGAAATTTTCTAACTTCAAATGTTTGGACAACTACTACTAGTGAGGGTTATATTTGTTTAACGACACATTTTGTTGATGATAATTTGAAATTAATCAGTCGTGTTCTTAATTTTTGTCGAATGAAACCCCCACACCGGTGTTGCATTGGAAGCCATGTTGTTTGATTGCTTAAAGCAATGTGGAATAGATAAGAAAATATTTTCTAATACCTTGGGTAATGCATCTAGTAACGATAACATACAAGATCATCTGAAAAAGCATCTCCACATGCAGGGTAATTTGATGGGTAATGGTGAATTTTTAAATATCATATGTTTAGCTCACATACTCAATTTAATTGTCCAAGAGGGTTTAAAAGTGGCACGTGAAACACTACATAAAACTAGAGTATATTAAAGGATTTGATGAAAGGATGATGAAATTTGAAGATTGTGTCAATGATGCAGGGTTAAGCGTTAGTAGTGGTTTAAGATTAGATGTATTGACACGATGGAATAACACATATTTTATGCTTGAAAGTGCCTTGCAATATAGAAAATCTTTTAAATATTTTCAATTGGCAGACAGAAATTTTAGGCATTGCCCATCTGATGAAGAATGGGATAATGGGGGGAAATAATTTGTCAGTTCTTTTAACAGTTTTATGATATCACAAATTTGATTCAGGTTCATCTTATCCAACTTCAAACTTATATTTCATGCAAGTGTGGAAAATTCAGTGCATTTTAGAAAAAATCAAAATAGTGATGGTGTTATAAAGGACATGTCTAAGTTGATGAAAGAAAAATTTGACAAGTACTGAAAAGATTATAGTGAAATACTTGCGTTTGGAGTTATTCTTGACCCACGCTCGAAGATTTTTTTTTTTAAAGTTTCGCTACACTAGACTTGATGCTTCAACCTCTCAAACTAAGCTTAAGAAAGTGATGGATAAATTTAAAGTGCTTTATGAAGAATATGTGAGCTACTTTGCTACGAAAGTGTTTCCCATTCGCAATCATCCTATGAGTCTAGCACATTGTCTAAGCCATCCAATGTAGGGAAAAGACTAAGAAATCAAAGATTGCAATGGTCAGTTTTTTATGTTAACAATTATTAAATTTATTTTAATTCAACTTTTCTTGTTTTTAGGTTACTGATATTGATTTATATATTAGGACTTGCAAGACTTTAAAACATAGAGCTCAAATGAGAGTTCTACCCCTGGAAAGAGTGAATTAGAAGTATATTTTAAGGATAAACCCATGCAATTTGAAGAACAAAACTCTGAAGATTTTGAGGTACTCCTTTATTGGGCGCTTCATGAGAAAACAATTTCCAACACCCTCCATAATGGCACGAGATATTTTTAGCATTCCTATCACTATAGTGGCGTCATAATCTTCTTTCAGTATTGGTGGACGCGTTCTTACCAAATACAGAAGCTCCACACTTCCTAAACACATCCAAATGTTGATTTGTACTTGAAATTGGTTGCATGACTTTACTGAATATATAAATGGTAATAATACTTTGTATTACAATTTTTTTGCTTTTGTTATAAGTAGTGGATCAAAGTAGTATGAGTTTGATTGCATTTATGGCATCTGTTCTGTTTCAATTCGATGTTTTCATGTTTCTTATCTTGGAGTATTGGCCAATGTTTATTATCTTTGATGTCATATAAATGCATCAAGTATATTAATCCTATAAATGTTCTTATATGTATTAATTTATTCTTTGCAGATGTATTATCAATGCATCAAGTATACTAATCTTATAAATGTTCTTATATGTATTAACTAATTAATATTTTTTGCTTGTTACACTTATTTTAATTATTTATATTGATTGTTTTAAGATGATGTTGAATGCAATATTGTGGACGACTGTAACACTGCGGCGACAATGACTCAACATGGCTGAATGCAACGCTAGAGATCAATGCAATGCAATACTATGAAGAACTTTGTTTCTGTTATATTATGTGGTTTAATTCATTGGACTTAGTAATACTATGTTTATAGACTTTTCAGTTTATAAATAGAGTGACTGAGTGTATCAAGATTTTGATAATTTGATGTGTCAGATAAAAATAATTTATAACTTTGGTAATTTTACATGTGAATTGTTTCTTTTTTTAAAAAATCTAAGTGTGAGTTCTAGGAAATTTTTTTCTGAAAATTATTGTTTCCGAAAATTCTTGGAATTTTCGTTTTCGAGAATTATCGAAAATCTCCAAAAAAATAAATTAATTCTCATATTTTTTGGATAAAATTGGGACTTTGGACCTTGGAGCCTATGTTATAAAAGAGTCTACATCAAACATAGTATTGTTTAAACAATGACTTAAACTCTAAAGTTATATTCATATAACATATTTGAAATGACTTATTTTGATGACATGTCATTATTAAACCTTATAATATCATTAGTTCAATTATTCAACTATTTAATTAACCGGTAGTGAGAGCAAGAGTATTTAGTTTAAGAGTGTGTTTGGTTCGGAGTAAATGGAGGGAAGGGGAGGAGAGGTGAGTGAATATTTTTAATTATGTGTGTTTGGTTCAATTTTTAGGAGGGGAGGGGAGGTGAGAGGAGGGGAGCAAAATCCCTCGTAAACCCACTTTTTGCTTCCCCCAAATCGGAGGGATTTGGAGGAGAGGGGAGGGGAGCTCTTTTAATATTTATTACATTCACCAAATTATCCTTAGTATAATTTTTAAATTCCAAAATTATCCTTATTGTATCTTTTAAGATTTTATTAAGTAATTTCGGTTTTCTTCTGTTCATGCTCCTAGGTAATCAATTACACTATAACACCTACGATTTTTGTTTTTATTCCTGTAACTCACCTGTTCAATTATTATTATTATTATTATTATTATTATTATTATTATTATTATGTTTTATGTTAATGTAATTTTTTATTATTATCATGTTTTATGTTAACGTCATTTTTCTTGCTTGTAGTTTATTGATTTAATCACTTAATTGTTTTTTCATTCCTGTAGTTTTTTTGACGCAAATAGTTCACATTATATATATATATATATATATATAAAAGAGGGATCAAATTACATTGGTGTAACATTTGAGTAATGTTACACCGCTCAATAACGCTTTAACAAATATAAATTTTATAAAATTCACCATTGGATTAAAAGTTTATATCGTGTAAATCAGTCATGTTAAATTTTAAAAAAATATAAAATCATTTGATATGTTATTGAGGCTCGTCAAGATTAACGGTTTATGCGCTTTTATTGAATACCGTTAATAAATTATTTATGTATTTTTGTAGAATTTAATTCTATAAATGTCTTATTTGATTACATGGAGTATTAAGATTGAAAAGTTACTATCAACAAATAGTTTGATTTGTGTCAAAGAGATATAACTCAACTCATGTGTGGTATAATTTTTTTTATTTACCAAATATGTGGTATTATTATTATGAGTGTTGTAAGATTATAAGGATAAAAATGTAATTTAGTTATTGAATCCCTCCCCTCCCCTTGTGAACCAAACACATATTTAATTAAAATCCCTTATCTTCCCTCCCCTCCCCTCTTTTGAACCAAACATATATGGAGTGCAGCTATGCTCCTTTTCTTGGAGCTCATTTTCTTCCTTTTGTTTTAACAAATTAAAGACATGTGGCAAATTTAAATCTAATGGCTGGAATTTAATAAGTGCAATTAAATAATTAAAAACAAAGAAAAACTCAAAAGAAAACAAGCGTGTGTGTTTTGTGTTGTCTTTCCATATTCTTCACTCATCACCTTCCCACCCAACATCAACGTAACATCCATCCACCGTCACCGCCGCTCCTTTCCGGCCACCACAGGGCGGCGGTTTCCTCTCCTTTCTCAATCGACCACCACTCACACGCACCACCTCAACATATTGTCGTTTCGCATTCGCCGTTTATCCGTTTTGTCACCATGAACGAACCCAACCATCTTGTAGCTGCAGAGCGTGTCACTGCTAATATTCATAATCAAGGTACTATTCTTTTTCAAAACTACACTTTTTTATTCTCGGTCCTCTTTGTTATTGCAAGTAGAGAAAGAAGTTATGTAAAAATTCAAATAGAATTGTGTTGTTATAAGTGTATTGTTACATGAAAATTTCACTACTACATTTCAATTAAAACGGTTGTTATAAGTGTATTGTTGCATGAAAATTTCACTACTACATTTCAATTAAAACAGTTGTTATAATGTATTGTTACATCCTTTCGTCGAAATATGTTAAAATAACATTGACCCTTTCTTTAAAATAGTTGTTATATATAGGCGTGTTAACTGTTATATATATATATATATATATATATATATATATATATATATATATAAGTGTATTGTTTACTCTGTCATGGTAATTTGATAATGTTTATTCTTGTCTTATTATTTTTCACAATAGTTAGTATCTTGACTCTATATTTTATTTTCTTCTTCAGGAAACATGAATTCATCACCAATTCCAAATTGTGTTGATAAATGGGTGAATAATGTACATGAACAAAATGTGCAACCTGGCCAAGAAAATATTGTCAACATTGAACCTCATTTGAATATGAAATTTGAATATGAAGCAGCAGCTTATGAATTTTATAATGAGTACAGTAAAAGAAAAGGATTTGGTATTCGTCGAGAATATTTTAATAAAAGCAAAGTAGATGGAGTTTTGACTTCAAGAAGATTCACATGCTTCAAAGAGGGTAAACGAAGTGTTGACAAAAGACGTACAGGAGAACATAGAGCAGAAACTAGAACGGATTGTCAAGCACGTATGGTTATTTCACTTGATCGGAAGATAAATAAATACAAGGTTGTTGACTTTATTGCTCAACATAACCATCCACTTCAACCACCCGAGCATGTTCATATGATTCGCTCTCATCGGCACATATCTGAGGCACAAGAAACACAAATTATCTTGGGAGATGAATCTGGATTAAGACCAAAAGATTTGCATGAATATATATCCAGGCAAGCTGGTGGAATAGAGACAGTTGGTTTTACAAAAAATGACCTTAAGAATTACCTTCAAACCAAAAGGAAGCAAACATTAAAGCATGGTGAAGTGGGTGCATTGATGATGTATTTCAAACAAGAAAGTGAAAATCCCTCGTTCTTTTATGACTTTCAAATGGATGATGAACAACAAATAACAAATATATTTTGGGCGGATGCACAAATGATAAATGATTATGAGTACTTCAGTGATGTCATCACTTTTGACACTACGTACAAGACAAACAAGGATTGTCGACCGTTGGGAGTATTTGTTGGACTCAATAATCACAGGCAAACAATCATTTTTGGGGCAACATTGTTATATGATGAAACAATATCTTCTTTTCGGTGGTTATTTGAAACTTTTCTCAAAGCAATGCGTGGAGAAAAACCTAAAACCATTCTAACAGATCAAGATGCTGCATTGGCTAAGGCTATTTCTTTAGTTATGCCAGAAACATTTCATGGATTGTACACTTGGCATATAAGACAAAACGCTCTAAGGCATGTGAATCATTTATATCAAAAGAGTTCGCAATTTAATTTGGATTTTGAAGCATGCATAGATGTGATATGGTTTTTTGTGTTTTTGGTATTGCGGAATTTGGTTAAATATATTTGATGGAGAAAGCGGAGAAGAAAGTATATTTGTTACATGGAGAATACTCTCATGTTTTATTTTTCTTTCTCTCGTATATTATTCATAACTATATGGCTCTATATATAGAGCTACATAAAAACAAATCATATATTTTAAAAAACAAACTAATTCTTAAAATTCTAAACAAATCTTAAATATTCTAAACTGAAATATAAATCTTAAATCCTAGTATTATTTTATTTCAAATATAAATCTAAAATATATTTAAGACTAAAATCTTCAAAAAGATATTTAGGCATTATTCTCAACACTCCTCCTTGGCTGAATATCTTTTTGTTGTACCCAATCCGAGATTTGTGTTGAATTTTTTTTTTTGTTGTCGTTCCTCAATACTCCTCCTTGACCGGATATCTTTGTGTTGTATCCAACCTAAGATTTGAATTGAAAAACTTTTGAACACTCCTCCCCGACTGAATATCTTTGTGTTGTATCCAACCAGAGATTCATGTTTTTTTTTTTTGTTCATCCACATCATTTGTTGCTGTTTTTGTTTAACATTCATCAATGACTGAATAACTTTGTGTTGTATCCAGCCCCAGATTCATGTTGATTTTTTTTTTTCTACATCTTCATGTGATACATGAGCATATTTTTCATGTATTGGTTTTGGATTTTGTAATACATGTGTATGTATCCTACTTTTCATGTATTGGTTATGGGTTATGGGGTTATAATACATGTGTAGGTATCATACTTTTCATGTATTGGTTTTGGTTTTGATTTTGATTTTGGTTATGGGTTATTGGGTTATTACATGTGCATATTTCAGGTAACACAAAAAGATGTAATGATTTTTTGGTTATGGGTTTTTGTTGATTTTTTCTTTTTCTTCGTTTCATCGTCATCATCATCTTCGTCTTCCATCTTCACAGGTCTGTATGAACCTTAGCGCTCTGATGCCACTGATATGGTTTTTTGTGTTTTTGGTATTGCGGAATTTGGTTAAATATATTTGATGGAGAAAGCGGAGAAGAAAGTATATTTGTTACATGGAGAATACTCTCATGTTTTATTTTTCTTTCTCTCGTATATTATTCATAACTATATGGCTCTATAGATAGAGCTACATAAAAACAAATCATATATTTTATAAAACAAACTAATTCTAAAAATTCTAAACAAATCTTAAATATTCTAAACTGAAATATAAATCTTAAATCCTAGTATTATTTTATTTCAAATATAAATCTAAAATATATTTAAGACTAAAATCTTCAAAAAGATATTTAGGCATTATTCTCAACAAGATGTACATGAAGAGGAGGTTGAACTTTTGAATGCATGGAATTCTTTACTTGTTGAGCATAATGTTTCGGAAGGTTCATGGTTGCATATGATTTTTCAATTGAAGGAAAAATGGGCATGGACTTATGTTCGAAAAACATTCACTGCAGGTATGAGATCTACTCAATTAAGTGAGAGTTTTAATGCTGATTTGAAAAAGCATTTGAAGTCAGATTTAAATTTGGTACAATTTTTTACACACTTTAAAAGGGCTGTCAATGGTAAACATAACAATGAGTCAGAAGCCGAATATGACTCAAAACATAAGTTGCCGAAATTGAAAATGAAGAAGGCTCGTATGCTCGTTCATGCCGGAGATGTTTACACTCCAAGAATTTTTGAGGAATTCCAAGAGGAATATGAAGAATATCAAAATTGCTGCATAAAGGATTTGCAAGGTGGTTTGTATGTTGTAACAAACTATGATAATGCTAAGGAGAGGATGGTAATTGGAAATCCTTTGGAACAAAAAGTCTCTTGTGATTGTCGTAAATTTGAGACACATGGTATCTTATGTTGTCATGCTTTGAAAGTTTTAGATGCCATGAATATTAAGTCAATTCCCGAGCACTACATACTAAAGCGATGGACAAGAGATGCAAGAGTGGGAAGTAACCAAGATTGGAAAGGGTGGCATGTTGAATTAGACATAAAAGCTCATTTCATGATGCGATACAATGAGTTATGTCCTCGAATGCTTAAATTGACCAACAAATCTTCAGAAACTCATGAAACTTACACATTTATGTCCAAAGTTTGTGAAGAGTCCGGCAAAATAATTGACGATATGTTGGCCAAAAAGCATGTGGATGGAGAATTAGATGGAGAGGTTCGTGTATCCATATCAATTGGAAATGATGAAATTGATAATGTGGAAACCGTTGGCATGGCAAGAGGCATAAAGGCGCGACATTGTTTACGGAAAGGTAAAAAACGATATCTATCTTGGGTTGGGAAATCAGCAAGAAAGACCAAGAGGTACTCACAAAAAAAGAACAAGACACAATCGGTAAGTTTTTTTTATTAATGTATTAATTATGTTTAACCATATCCTATGTTTATCTGTTCTTATTTTATATTATATATGCCGCAGCAAACTACAATCCAAGAGAAGCAAACAAGTCAAGTTGGCAATGAAACTCTGCATCAAGCTACAGTCCACGCGGCACAATCACACCAAGTTAACAATGGAACTCTGCATCAAGCTACAGTCCAAGCGGCGACATCAAACCAAGTTAACAATGGAACTCAGCATGAATTACAATCCAAATGACGCAATTTGATACATTGGGATTTCATCATGTCTTTTAGATATATAATGTCTAAGTATTTTGATGTATTTCTTATGAGACATATTTTGTAATATGACCATTTATGGATTACTTTTTTACAATATTTTGTAATATGACTATTTATGGATTACTCTTCTATTTATAATAACAGTATGTATGTGTTTTGGATTGTCATTTTGTCTCATGAAACAACAGCTTTTCTGCATCAGTATGATATCAATTGTTGTGATAGATAAAAATAGTGAAAACCATAATAACTGTGATATCACATATACAAACAGTGAAAATAATAATAATAACTGTTAGCACAATATGAGATCAAAGATGAACAAATCAAAGAATGAATGAAAATGAATTAAAGAAAGAAAGGTATTATTATTCATCCATAAAGGGTAAAAGATTGATTATAATAGGAAGCACACTAGTGTCCTTATATAGGGTATCTTTACAACCAAGTAACTAACTAATCCACCCTTTTAGGTCCTAACTATATGGTAGTTTTAGCTAACTAACCATTAACAACCTTAAGCAAAACAAAACTAACTAACTAACAAACTTTGATTACTTTGAATTTACATATTATTCAACACTCCCTCTTAAACTCAAAGTAACTAAAATTCGATTATTCCAAGTCTTGCTCTTAGAAATTCAAATCTGTCCAATGGCATAGCCTTTGTGAAGCCATCTGCAAGCTGAATTTCTGTAGGACAATACACCACTTCAATATTTCCATTCATAACTTGCTCTCTTATGAAATGGAATCTAGTCTCAATATGCTTGCTTCTTCCATGTGCAACTGGATTCTTAGCAAGACTTATGGCAGATTTGTTATCAATCATCAGTTTTAAAGGTTTCTTCAATTCACACTTCAACTCCTTCAAAACTGAATCTAGCCAAACTATTTGACAAGTAGCAAATGTACCTGCAATGTACTCTGCTTCACATGTGGATAGAGCAGTTACAGGTTGTTTCTTAGTACACCAAGCAACTGAAACACCATTGAGAAGCATCACATAACCAGAGGTACTCCTTCTATCTGTTTTATCTCCACCCCAATCTGAATCTGAATAGCTTCTTAACTCTGTGACTTCATCATTCAAACCAGTTGGAAATAGTAAACCATGCTTCATTGTGCCCTTTACATACCTGAGAATTCTCTTAGCTGCAATCATGTGAGATTTCTTAGGACTATTCATAAACTTGCTTATCACACTTACTGAGTAGCAAATGTCAGGTCTACTATTGCATAAGTACCTCAATGATCTTATCATTTGTCTAAACAATGTGGGATCTACTCCCTCTTCATCTTTACATTCATCTAGCTTTGCATTAGTGTCTGAGGGATTTGAAATTGACTTGCACTCAGTCATTTCAAATTTTTCAAGCAGCTCATTAATGTACTTTTGTTGATGCATAACAATTCCTCTCTGCATTTCAATGAACTCCATTCCAAGAAAGAATGAGAGTTTTCCCAGATCAGTCATTTCAAACTCAGCTTTCAACTTATCTTTCAAGCAATCAATCTCAGATCTTAGGCTGCCAGTTATGAGCAAATCATCAACATATAAGCAGATTATAACAACATCTCTTTGATTAATACACTGCACATACACACCAAACTCAACTGTGCATTTCTTAAAACCAATTTGAATAAGGAATTGATCAATTCTCTTATTCCATGCTCTTGGTGCCTGTTTCAAACCATATAGAGCTTTATTCAATTTATACACTGATTTCTCTTTACCCTTGATTTCAAAACCTGGTGGCTGTGACACATACACCTCTTCATCAAGTGGACCATTTAAAAATGTTGACTTAACATCTAAATGGTACAGGCTCCACTTGTTTCTGCAAGCCAAAGCAATAACTAATCTGACAGTTTCAAGCCTTGCAACTGGTGCAAATACTTCATTATAGTCTATGCCATGTTTTTGTAAGAATCTTCTTGCCACCAACCTTGCTTTATGCTTAGAAATTGAACCATCAGGGTTTAATTTCACTTTAAACACCCACTTCACATCAATTTTCTTTTTCTTGTCTGGCAAGTTAACCAACTTCCAGGTTTGATTCTTTTCTATAGAATGAATTTCTTCTTCCATAGCCTTTATCCACACATCACTTTTCAAAGCATCTTTGAAATGGATAGGCTCAGAATCAGCTAGCAAGGCAAAATGAATCAAGTCACCATCATTGTTGACTGCACTATCAGAAGTTACAATGTGATCCTGTAACCTGCTTGACATAATCCTATTTCTCTGAGGTACTTGTCTTATCACTGGTGGAGTTGTTACTCCCTGACTTTCATCATCACTATCAGGAATCATATCATCTGCAGGTTCATCATTTACTGCTTCTTCAGTTACTTCATTTTCAGATTCATCACTTGAATCTGGCAGGATGTAGCTCTTCTCACTATTGTATGTAGTTTCCACCTCCCATTTCCAATGTTCAGCTTCGTTTACTACAACATCTCTGCTAATGTGTACTTTATTAGTCACAGGATCATATAACTTGTAAGCTCCAGTTGGATGATATCCCACAAATATCATTATTTCACTTTTATCTTCTAGTTTAGTTCTTCTTGCATCTGGCACATGTTTGTAGCATAGAGAACCAAACACTCTTAAGTGCTTCACAATGGGTTTTCTACCATACCAAGCTTCTTCAGGCACTATCTTCAGCTTCTTGGTTGGACATTTATTCAAAATGTATGCAGCAGTTGTAACTGCTTCACCCCAAAAACTGTGTGGTAGATATTTCTGCTTCACCATGCTTCTAGCCATGTTCAACAATGTCCTATTTCTTCTCTCAGCTAGGCCATTGTGTTGTGGCGTGTAAGGAGCTGTAACTTCATGAGTTATCCCTTCACTTTTGCAGAAACTCTCAAATTCTTTTGAAGTGTATTCACCACCTCCATCTGTTCTCAAAATTTTGATTGACTTATTACTCTCCTTCTCAATCAAAACTTTCAGATTTTTAAACACATTTAAAGCTTCACTCTTAAGCTTTATGGTGAATAACCAGATCATTCTGGTAAATTCATCTACAAATGTGATAAAATATTTGCTTCCTCCCAATGATGGCACTTCAAAGGGACCACAAATGTCTGAATGAATCACTTCAAGAGCTGCACAAGCTCTCTTAACCATCTCCTTCACAAATGGTAACCTGCTTTGCTTAGCTTTCATGCAAATTTCACACAATGCACGACTGATATTGATTTTTGGCACACCATACACTAATTATTTAGAATGCAGCTCACTCAGATTTCTAAAGTTTAGGTGTCCATATCTCTTATGCCATAATGATTCAATCTCATCACTTACAGTTGTAGACATGCACATCATATCTACACTTGAGATTTTACATCTATAAGTTCTATTTTTTGACAATTTGCACATCAATATTAGATTTTTCATTTTATCAAACAGCTTCAGTGCATTATCTTCCATGCTAACTGAGAAGCCTTTTTCAACCAATTGACCTAAACTAAGCAAATTACAGTTCATTTTAGGAACAAAGAATACATCAGAGATGATTACCTTGCCTCCCTTCTTGCTCTTAATCACAATGTTACCAGTGCCTTCAGCTGTAAGTTTCCTGCCATCTGCTAGTTTTATGCTTGAAGTCTTGTTAGCATCAAAACTAGTTAACCATTCTCTGTGTGAGGTCATGTGGTTTGAACAGCCAGAATCCAAGTACCACTCTTCATTTAGTGCACTATCATCACTGGTTGTTGCCATCATCAAGACTGAATTTGCATCATTGCCTCCTGTAGCTACATTTGCATCTTGTTGATCCTCTTTGAACCAACATTCATCAGCAAAATGACCAAGCTTTGAACAATTATAACACTTCACTTTACTTTTATCAAAATCCCTTTTCTTTCCTTGATTCTTGACAAAACCTCCTCCTTTTGAAGATTCAGTTTTATCATCTGCCTTGGATTTTGAATTTTTGAACCATTTTGCTTTTCCCTTTCCTTTATTCTTGTGATTCTTGCTCTCTTTCTTTTCACTTTGCACCTGTAATGCTTGTTGCACAGATCTTTCTTAATCTCTACTCAACACAGTGATTTCATGTGCTTCTAAAGCACTTTGCAACTCTTCAATCTTCATGGTGGATGTGTCTTTGGAGTACTCAATAGCCACAACCACATAGTCAAAGCCAGGAGTTAGTGATCTCATCACTTTCTCTACAACCATTTCATCTGTAATGGTTTCTCCACAGTTTTGCATTTGATGCACTAATGCAAGAACCTTTGAGAAATTGTCACTAACCTTCTGATTCTCCTCCATAACCATAGATTCATACTGTCTTCTGTATGCTTGCAGCTTCACCTTCTTGACCTTAGCTCCTCCTTCATGGTAGCTTTCAAGAATGTCCCAAGCCTCTTTGGATTTTCTGCATTTTGCTATCTTCTCAAAATGTTGAGTATCACAATTCTGTTGAATGTAGAACAATGCTTTACAATCTTTCTTTCTATTTTCTTTGAATGCATTTCTCTGTGCATCAGTTGGATTTGCAACCAACTCATCATATCCATCCATCACCACTTCAAAGCATTCTTGAGCTCCAAACAAGGATTTCATCAATGCACTCCATCTATCCCAATTCTTTCCATCAAGAACTAGGATATTAGTGCCAAAACCATGAGTGTTCATCTTGATCTTGATGAAGAAAAAAATCACACACCTCACACAAGTGTTTCCCTTTATGATAATCCTCACCAAATCACTCGTGTTTCCCTTAGATTCTCAACCAACGCTCTAGATACCAATTGTTAGCACAATATGAGATCAAAGATGAACAAATCAAAGAATGAATGAAAATGAATTAAAGAAAGAAAGGTATTATTATTCATCCATAAAGGGTAAAAGATTGATTATAATAGGAAGCACACTAGTGTCCTTATATAGGGTATCTTTACAACCAAGTAACTAACTAATCCACCCTTTTAGGTCCTAACTATATGGTAGTTTGAGCTAACTAACCATTAACAACCTTAAGCAAAACAAAACTAACTAACTAACAAACTTTGATTACTTTGAATTTACATATTATTCAACAATAACAACTTGTGATATCACAACTCTAGGTTTCTCTTGCATAATATTTTACAGCATAATAATGTAATTTCCCTTGTATATTGTCTAGTTTGTTTACAACGTAACAATTTCTATCATGACAACAAGATGTTGAGATACACCGCGTTATGCGGCAACGACGAGACGCCACAAATGAAATATTACGGAGATATGTTGCGATGTGGAGTAAAAATAGGATGAATATGCAGCCATGTGATGGGCGGAAAGGAGCGGCGGTGACATTCCATATAGTTGTGCAAATTCCATCTTTCAAATAAGTCTGCATTGTTCCAAACACAATTGGGTTTTCACCTTTGTTATGTAGCACACATTGCAGAACAAGTTAACATACCTATATATAGCAACTATTTTAAAGAAAGGGTCAATGTTATTTTAACATATTTAGACGAAAGGATGTAACAATACACTTATAACAACACAATTCTATTTGAATTTTTACATAACTTCTTTCTCTACTTGCAATAACAAAGAGGACCGAGAATAAAAAAGTGTAGTTTTGAAAAAGAATAGTACCTTGATTATGAATATTAGCAGTGACACTCTCTGCAGCTACAAGATGGTTGGGTTCGTTCATGGTGACAAAACGGATAAACGGCGAATGCGAAACGACAATATGTTGAGGTGGTGCGTGTGTGTGGTGGTCGATTGAGAAAGGAGAGGAAACCGCCGCCCTGTGGTGGCCGGAAAGGAGCGGCGGTGACGGTGGATGGATGTTACGTTGATGTTGGGTGGGAAGGTGATGAGTGAAGAATATGGAAAGACAACACAAAACACACGCGCTTGTTTTCTTTTGAGTTTTTCTTTGTTTTTAATTTTTAATTATTTAATTGCACTTATTAAATTCCAGCCATTAGATTTAAATTTGCCACATGTCTTTAATCTGTTAAAACAAAAGGAAGAAAAGAAGCTCCAAGAAAAGGAGCATAGCTGCACTCACATATATGAGTTAAGATTGATTCCCTCCCCTCCCCTCCCCTTCCCTCCCCCTATATAAAAATCCCTCCCCTCCCCTCCCCTCCCCTCGATTGAACCAAACAGACCCTAACAGTTTAATCTTTAATTTGAAGTTATTATAAATAAATTAACAAAATTTAAAGATTAAATAGTTAAATTATTAAACTAATAATATTTTAAAATCTTAATAATAATAATAATAATAATAATATATTTTTAAAAAATAAAATAAAATTTAACTGTTGGATAATCCCGGTCGGGAAATATCGGATGACATGGTTGGTTGTGTTGGAATGCAAACGATGATCTGAGCACACAGGCAGAGTGAGGGAAGATAACTCAAAACACGCTTCACGATCTCATCCCATTTTCAATTCCCCAAATTCAAATTCAATATGAATCATCACTAACCCTATTCTAACTGATTGAAATCATGTATCTGAAGAAACCATTGTGGAGCGAAGGAATCGAAAATGAGAACCGAGATTCAATTGGATCATCATCAGATCCAAATGGTTCGGTGGTGGAGCTAGTAAATTCACTACAACAGCAAAGGGTATATCGGGAAGTTACTCTTGCTCTCACTACCGGTCTCAGAGATGCAAGTGCCGAATTCTCTTTCCTCCGTCTCCGTGCTCTTCGTTCCATTCTCAATTTCCTCAATTCTATTGCTGATTCTGATTCTACTATTTACCTCTTTAACCTAACCCAATCCATTCCCCAACTCCAAGGTTCATCTCTTTTTCTTCTTCATTCAATTTCAATTTATTTATTTATTATCATTGATGTTGCTGTTTAATTTTCTGTTTGTTTTGTGGCTAGTGAAACGTCCACCGTAGACGATTACTTAAAACTGTTAGAAATTCTAATGACTGTCGTCTAAAACAATTACATGATTGACGTGAGTTTAATACGAGTTACATTTTTTATTTTCTGTTGTTTTAGTTAAACCAGTATTAATTAAGTCAGACCATTAGTTTATATTTTCAAACAACAGCGTATTTTTAGATATTTTTAAATACTTTTAGATACTGATCCATTATGGACCATGTGTAAGGGTGATCCATATTAGAATTTTCCTTGTTTTGGTTGTTTATGGTTGTTATTTTGATGGCAGTGATTCCGGTTCTCTTTCGGCACTCCCTAAAGGAAATAGGGAAGGATTACAATTACAATAAGGTAGGAGATATGAGTCATATATTTGGTGTGGAACCTATGAAGTTAACTAGTCCATCTACTGATGATGAAATTGCACTTGCTCTTAGAGTCTTGGAAGGATGTTGTTTGCTTCACCCTCATAGTACTACTCTTGCCCATCAACACAATGCTGTTCAGGTCATCCCCATTTCTCTGTTTATTTACCAGCTTATAATGTCACGAGATTTGTATGTCGTTCCCATACTTCAGATTGTAGGTGTGCGACACCACACCAAATGTCGTTATGTTGATTGTTGAATCACTTTTATTTTTTCAAATTATTATCGGTGTCTCTATTTAAGTTGATTATGATGATGATAAAGTAGATGTGTTTTCCGTGTCTCTTATCTTTGAGGTGAACCTAGAATTCATAGATGAGTGAGTAACTAGATTTTTATGTAGTTAACTGTTTTGCGCATGTTTTTTGACGCAAAACAAATTAAACTCGTTAGTTTTATAAATTTTTATAATACGGTAGAGAAAATTACTGTCAGAGGGGAAGAAGAATGCACATTCATTATGAAGAAAGAAGAATTTGAGTTAAGTGATTTTGTTTGCTTAAAAATTCAAGCTATTTTAATTGAAGTAGAATGGAGTTCAATGCTTCATTTCTAATAATAAAGAAATGATTGGTACTAACTTATAATTTTGTTCTAAGAAGAGTGAACAAATTGATTATATTGTAAAATATAAAATTGAGACTTGAAAACAGAATATACGGATTTGGTATAAATGTTAAAAAGCACTAACAAAATTTGTATAATACACCGTTTGAATTATCTTATCTTATATTTCAAACAAAATAAGCAACATCGATGAGAATCTATCATGACATTGTTTTGCTCTATCAATCTTGTCATATCCATTGTTTCTCAATTTATTCCATGAAAGATTTTAACTATCTAATATTTTGTCAATTTTTTTTTCTTTGCTTGTTACTCTTACCCCAACTTCATTTCTCTCTAATCATCGTTTAGCTCTTGTTAGAAATAATATAAAACCATTGATGTAGCCTTTCCTAACAGCTTAAGCTTTTAGGAAGGGCTACATCAATGGTTTTATATTATTTCTAACACAACTTAAGCTTTTGGGATAATCGGTTATGGATTAGAGACAGAGTGACATGAAACTTTTATTGTGGGATATGAGGAAGAAAACGAAGAAGATAAAATAGTAAAATATTGAATGATTACTTTAATAGATTAGATTGATGGACAATAAACATAGAAAGAATGATAGAGGACAATGACATATGATAATTTTCAATTCCTCATTGACGAGGCATGGTTAGTTCGAGGCATAGTATTTGGTAGTTTAATGTTCCAATTCAGAAAATAAGAATATAATGTTTTTAACATTTGGGATTTATATGAAAACCTTTGTATTTGATGTCTCTCAAGTCTCAATGTTCAATTTTATTTATAGTCAATTTTTTTGTTCTCCTCTTTTAAGAACAAAACTAAAATTTAGTATGAAGTACATGGTTGTTATAGAAATTAAAGACAATTAAATTTGATCGTCCAATTAAAGTCAATTACATGGATTATTTCTTGAAGAAAAGCACTTAAATCATTCTTCGCTTCATCATTCATTCTTTGCTTAAATACGCAAAGAAAGATAAAATGCAAGTTGTCATGAATGTTATCTTTTCGTGTCAAAAAAATAAATGAATGTTGTCTTTTTGAAAGCTGATTATGATAAAAAAGTAGCCATGCCATAGACGAGTCATGTCTAGGAAAACCCCTAATACCATGAGTGGAAGTTGAATGCAAAATAAGCCATAGAAATAACTCTTTCTCATTAGTCATTACGCATACCAAATTCATCAGAAAATAAAGAAATTTACCCTTAGATATGAGCATGACACTCCAATCATATACAACAAATTACCGTATAATAAAGAGGAACATGTATAAGATGATTCTCTTGCTTAGCAGTCTCTTAACTTAAACCAAATAAATAGTACCAACTTATTTATGAAAATTTGCTGCTACCTTTCAGGTTTTGTTGAATATATTATCCACCCGTGGAGTTCTTGAGCAAAGTGCATGCTTAGATGCTTTGATCTCATTGATGGTAGATTCATCACCCAATCAAATGGTACCTTAACTTTTGCCCTTACATTACTTACAAATGCGTTTCATTATTCTATCATTCTACTGTTAACATATATTTCTTTTATCATCCAAATATGCTTTTATAAATTGAGATTATTATTTCTTCATTGTTTGTGGTTTAGTAAGGAAGAGTTGCTAAATAGTTACCATTACCAATATAAGGAAACAAGTTTGCTTTTTATTTTGTCGTTTTTTTTGTTCGTTTGTTTGCTTAAAGAAGCGTTAGCCATCTGAGTGTCTTGGCCTAGCTGATATGATTTTCTGATTGACGTTCCTCTTGATTCTTATCTGAGAGTTTGTCTCTGTTTGCTGCTGAAGTACATTCTCTTAGTTTACTTTTTGTAATTTTTCTCTCTTTTGATAATTACTTATCAGGATTTTGAGAAATGTAATGGGATTATGGAAGTTGCTGATCTTATAAGAGACAAACAAGTGGATGAAAATCTCAGGTACTGCTTCTTCTTGTTACAGCAAGCCTCGTTCATTTTAATGCTAATATGTTTGTCAGACAGATCTTCAGCTCTCTTTTGTAGATAAGTAATCTATTGTTGCGTGCTTTTATTTTGCTGGTAATGTTTTGTGAGCCGTATAATTGAATCAACTTGCCTTCTCATTAATGCGATATATTATGTCAAAACCTGTTCTATATATGCAGAGAGCATTAGAGTTTCTAATTTAGTTTGCATTGATAGTTGATCATTTAACTTGTTTTCTTTCCGAAACATAAACAGTATGCAAGTGACGACTCTTAAAGACTGTAGGAGTAGAGCAGTTAGAATTTCATCCAAACACGGTGAAAAAATATTTCTTATTATTTGTGATAGAAAGTTCCACTCTAGGGAAAGCTTTACTACATAGAATTAATAGAATTGATGCAATGATATGATTTGCGAATTCAAAATTTCAAATCCTAATTATAAATATATAAATATGATTATTTGATTCTTAACTATAATCAATGTCTATTATTCTGTGCACAATTATCTTTTTTTTCCACAGAAAAAATTGCTGAAAGCAACTTAAAAACCTCATGACTTACTATTATCAATGCTTTTCAAGTCACAAAAATTCCCTTTATAAACTTGGCAATGAAAGAGATAATACAAATAGAACTTTGATTTGGCATCAATGACATGGGATAACATTTTTATTTGGAACTCCCTCGATTCCTTCTATATCTTTCATAGTCATGAGGCCTACAATTTTCTCAGCTGTTTTGAGATAACTCGATATCAAAGGATATTTTATTTCTCAGGTTAAAATGTGGAGAGTTTTTGCAACTACTCATTGGACATGTCAATGGAAGAGATTCACCTCCTTTGGCAACTATACACGAAGACACAAGGCGTCTCCTAGGGGAGACATCAGCCTCCTTGATATGGGCAGCCAGTCAGTTTGGCTCTACGCTGGATCCAGAGCAGAGATTAACTGCTCTCCAAATCCAGGCTCGCAGGATCCTTGAATCATTAGATTTGTATTGAATGTTAAAACTAGTGCCTGCAATTGTAGGAAATTAGTGAGAGACCACTGTTATGTATGGGGTAACATTTGAATTTTACGCAGATGATTAAAGATAATAACAGCACAATATATTGGTAAGGTAGACCGAAAACAACATTGAAATGCAAATGAAACGATTAAAGCAACTGCGTTGAAATGTAAATCTGAAACTTCTATGAATATGATATTCAATGAAGCAATGTAGGCTAATGTATTAATAAAAAGCACACTGATGTTGCATTGTTTTGAAAGAAAACAAAATCTAAGAAAGAAAGCTTTGAATTGTTACAAAGCAAGAATAGAAATGAAACGTGAATAAAACATTTGGAAGTAGAAAATGAACCAAAGGAACTCAAAGTAATTTATTTAGGTAAAATGTCCACATTGGTAGCAAGTAAACCTCAGTTCAATTGTACACTGCACATACACATTAGATATGAAAGTATAATCTAAAATGTTGCTTAATGATGCAAATGTAAGCAGCTAAGGTTGTAGTTACATTGTCATTGTATGTATTGCAATTCAAATTCAAATTAAATTTAAATCATAAATGTCATATTATACTCGATGAACATTTTGTGCAATCAATTGAGAATGTGCTTCTCTTTGTTTTCAATTTTTATTTGGAAGTTCTCATTTCTTCGTGTCAATCTTAAATATTTTTTGCAATCTTGTGAGCATTCTTTTCAAGATATATGATTTTCTTTTGGAGCAACTATTTTTTTGGGAGTAATTTTAGAGCAACTATTGACGAGGGAAAATGTATCAAGATTATACTGTAATATCATTAATTTTTTTAATATGGACCACTTTTACAAGTGGTTCATGGTGGACCAATACTTGAAAAATATTTAAAATTTTATCACCGAAAAATGTTGTTTGAAAGTATATGTTAATAATCATATTTATTTTTATGGTTGAAATAATGACTTAACTGATATCAGTTTGATTAAAACATTAGAAAATAAAGACGTAATTAAAGTCACTAGATTTGGTCTAGCGGTGAGAAGTTTGGGTAGTACGTTACATTATAAAATGCGAACACTTACAAACAATTTGTATTTTATAAGCGAATTGCATTCCACCTTTCCCCTTATTCTGTTAGTTTTCTACAAAAATCAAACTTCTCCCAAACCCCAAAACGGCAAAAAAACGTTTCGACAAAGGGGAGGAGATGGGAGGGGGAAGCCAAAAAAACAAATGTTTGGTTCAAAAGAGGGGAAAGAACTATGAAGCATGGACACCGACACGGACACCGGACACGATACAAACACTGACACCTCGACACCGATAATAATTTGATTAAATTACATAATTTAGTGTAATCATAAGTGTCGGTGTCTGACACCGACACGGACACGCCTAATTTGAGAGGTGTCCGTGCTTCATAGGGAAAGAAGGAGAGAAATTTTAATTAAATATATGTTTGATTCGCGCGGGGGGGGGGGGGGGGGGGGGGGGGATTTCAAACAATTATGTGTACATCACATCACACGAGCTTTCCTGGTCGACTCGGATCCTCCAGACGTCGAAGTTAGCTATGAAGGCCCCTACGAGCAATGGGATTTTATAGTTTGGGGATCCACCGACGACATCTTCTTTGTAAAATGCCAAGGGGACTAACCCTTCTTTCACTTCGAAATGGTCACTTGCTGGATCTAGTAGACGCTTTCTAGCTCTTCGAACATTCTTTTTACGGATCTAATTGTCGAGCTATTGAACCCACCGCCTGAAATAACAAAGGCTTTTGGAAAGTTTTCCCATGTGTCTCCCATGTGTCGCCCATGTGAGCAGTCAAGTGCTTTATTAATCCATCCTCGCCTTCCATAGGGGGAGGGAGGAAGTATTCAGGTCTTGAGATTTCCTAGGCAACAAACATGTTGATTATATTTTCCTCTTCGATAGCCATTCGAGTTTCATGTGTTTCTTTCCTCGACTTGTCGTTCTTCCTAGTAATATATTATTGAAGATGTCCTCTTTGGATAAGGATTTTGATTGCATCCATCAATTGTATTTAATCTTCGGTCATGTGCCCGTGACTTATGCGGAAATGGTCGTACTTGCGTCTGTTGACTCCAGGTTTCGTAGGTAACTGTTATGGAAACTTGATCCCTGCTTTTTTGAATTCATAATTGGCGCATTTAGCGAGGATGCACTCTCTAGGTACGAGCAAGGGGGTGTATTTAGCGAACCTACCCGGAGGTGGCTTCTGTTCGCGGATCTTCTCTTCCTTTCTTTTCTGGTTTCCTCGATGAGAAGGTCCTACTTTCTTGTATTTCTATGCTTTTTCAGAGAATGTGTCCAACATCCTTATCTCCTCGATTACCACAACTTTAGCAAAACCGGTCATCGGACGCAATCCCCGATCGTGGAGATACAACTTCATCCGATCATTTGTCTCACTTCGACATCAGCTTGGTTGAATCTCTCAATGTAGCCCCTCAACGACTCATTTTCCCTCTGCACTATAGCCTCTAAGGGCGCGGTGAACTGGCGACAAAGTTCCCTCCACGAGTCGATGGGCTTCGGAGAGGAAGACTTTCATACCAGAACATGACAACTTTCCTCAAAATAGAAATATGTGTCTTGGGGCACAAACAAGACGTTTAATGGATATGCTTCACAAATAAAACGCGTGGTCAATATATATAAATTGGCGCGCTCATTTTCAGGCTTCAGTATGTTGTTCCAAATGTTGCCTCATCTGACCCTACATCTGACTAAATCTTGTTTTTGCAAAATGTAGTCAATTTCAAAAACCCAACGGCCAATATAATCGTCAAAATAATAGTATTTTTTTATTTTTTATTAGGTTATGATTTCAATTTTAATTTTAAATTATATTTATAGGAAAATCAATAAATTATTATTTTTTATTCCATCTTGCTGATTTTTAACCCACTCTTAGTTGGAATAAATTTTTTAACTAAAATAAAAAGAGATCATATGATAAATTTTAGGCAAAATGCATCTATAAATCCTTTAAATTTTATGTTTGTATCGATAGGCCCTTTAAATTATTTTTTTAAAAAAGAGCAGTAGCAAAGTGCTACTCCTTCAAAACCATAATATATTGTCTTAGATGAGAGAGATTAAAAAAAAAAACGGGGGACATAGACCAAAACCTTCCTAACTATAAACAACCCTAAAGAAGGGTTTATCAAGTCTGTTTACATCAAAGGTGTCCTTAATTACAGGAGGTAATTCATTCCAAAAAGTAAGCCTATCTAATAAGAGAGTTACATTAGCTAAACCATCGACACAAAAATTTCCTTCTCTAAAAATATGGGAGACAATAAAGTTCATGGACTGGGTGAGCAATAAGCAATTATGTCATATGTATCAGATAGATCCTTTAAGTTTTAAGTTTGTATAAGACAGGTCCTTTAAGTTTTAAATTTATATCAAATAGGTACTTAAAGGTCCTTAAAAAATATGACACATATTTAATACAAACTTAAAACTTGAAGACCTATTTAATACAAATGTAAAACTTAAAGGACATATCTAAAACTTAAAGAACTTATATGATACAAATGTAAAATTTAAATAACCTATTTAATATTTAAAAAACCTAAAACACCTACCTCATATAAACGTAAAACTTAACTTGCCTATCCATTTTGCCTAAATTTTAAAATTAACTTATCCTATGATATCATTCAAATTGGATTGGAGGACATTACGAGGTGCAAATTGAGAAGAAAGAAAAGTGAGAGGATCTAGACGTGTCAAATGTGTAACTCGTTCAGTTCGGTGAAACATCGAAGCAAAAACTCAACACAGAAACCAACTTGAATCAGAATCAGAAGAACTACACACTCTCTTCTCTAACCTAATTCACCATGAATTCTTCTCTCCTCGCATCTTCATTACAACCTTCCCCACACACAACTAAATCTTTCAATCTTCTTCTCACACTTAGAAAACAACACCATTTTCTCTTCATCTCTTCTAAATTCAACTCACCCAAATTCATTTCATCTTCTTCTTCTTCTTCCTCCTTTAACGGATCAAATAATTCTTCAAATCAAGCTTTTATTCAAAACGATATCTATCATAGTGAAGTTACAAACCCTCAAGTTAATTCCATTAATTCTTCTAACCCCAAGTTTAGCTTCGGTGACCAAGCTTTCTTTCTCCTCGCATTCATCGCCTGCACGGTATGACTCATCTTTTGTGGTCAATCATTCATTACTGTAATGCCTAGTAACTTGGACTGTTTAAGCTTGTAGATTCAAATTTATGAATTCAATTTACAAAACTTGGACTATCAATTTGCATACTAGATGTTTGATTAAATTAATTGAATTTGCATATAGTTTCTTTGGTTATAGAAATAACTCATATATGTCCCATGAACTTAACTCTGTTGATAGGGACATCACATTATTTATGCAGGAGCCGGGTTCCGGTTCGAACCCCAGAGGCTCCACTTATTCGCGTTTAAGGTGGAATTTCTAGCCACTAGACTACTTGATAAAAAAAAAACTTATACATAACCACTTGTATTTAATTTGGGGCAAATATAACAACTTGTCTAATAAGCCACAAACAAATGCACCCTAAATTTCATACTCTTATACTTGGTGTATTAGTATAGACTGTCATTATTGTAAATCTTCTTAAATAAGAAATCACTAATTTAAACGTCACATTAACTAGTATTAAAAATTTATGTTCCAGTGCAGATGTTCTTAGCGAGTTGTTATCTTTTATGTTTGTGGCTCATAAAAGGTATTTTGATTATTGTTTTTGCAGACTTCAGCGGCGTTCGCTGGCCTTGTTTTTGCTGCTGTTCCCACCCTATTTGTAAGTTTTCTATCACAATGCTTACATTTAGATGTGCACATATAAGTTTATATGTTGGATATGATTCTAGTAGGTTGCATTTGCTTTCTTTTGAGTCTTTAAATTTTTATGATAAATTGGAATTTCATGTTTTAAACCTTGAATTAAGGTAATACTTGTCTTATTAAGAGTTTTCCCTCCCTCTTTTTTGTAATATATTAACTGGTCATTTAACTGGACCAAGTATACAAGTCCTGCTAACAAACCCCCAAAAGTTGAATACACGTTTTGAGAGCAGGGAATGAAAGGTTTTGTCTTCAATCCAATTTTATTTTATCGTTTGAAACGGCAAATTTTAGTATTGTTAGTTTTATGTTTCAGGTGAAGATCGAACCCTCGACCTCCTTATCACTTCACTCCTTAACACTCCACCCCAACCACCAAGCCATCCTTATATTCCCTTGTCTTCAATCCTATTTAGTGCAGCTGTCCAAACAAAAGATTTGGTCTTAGAGGGAGTGTTGGATTTTAAATAGGTTTTACATTGCGGTGTTATATGGAAAGTGAGTTAAACACTGAGAAAGGAATTGGAATATGTGCATGAAATGACTACAGTTTAGAAAGAATGCTAGGCTCAGACTACTTGGCCATTTTCAATTTTGATGATCTATACATCCCCTTTTTGAGACATATCACAATTGAAGAATTTTTCAGCATGGGAATCCCCAGATTTCCTATGTTCACTGTAAATTGTTTTTTTTCTTTTAATTTTTGTGTGTAAGATTCATCTTCTGTTTGATTCTATACGAATTTGGAGTTGGATATTCCTACAAGGCCATGCCATTTTTTTTTTCTGTAATAACTTTGTAAAATTATTTGTTGTGCATTATAAAAACAACTTCATTTTGCATCACCCTCGTATTTATCTTATTAGGTTAATTGTTAAACCTAACCAGAATCTAAATATTCACATCTTCTTACTTATCCATATCTTTCTTAGGCAATGAGAAATGCTGCAATATCATTTTCAAAGTTAGCTGATACAGCTCGTGAGGAACTCCCGAGCACCATGGCTGCTGTTAGGCTGTCCGGGATGGAAATAAGTGATCTGACACTTGAATTAAGTGATCTAAGGTGACAATGAATACCATCCATTATTCTTGTATTTTATTCTGTTACATCTTTCTAAATGATGGTTATTTTGAGATCGATAACCATACATAGTTGTGCTGTTCTGTATTCCCTATTGGTACTGTCACACTATACTGTTATAAGAAACCACACTCAACCCGTCACACTATACTGTTATAAGAAACCACACTCAACCCATTCTTATTGAGTATCAATAAAACAGAAGTGGAAGAGACATAATGGCTGCATGTGTAATTGTGTATCAAAATGGTTTCTCTCTTCTTCTACTTTCACTTCATTTTTGAGGGGTGAAAATTTATTCTTAGCGCATAGGCCGACTGTTTAGGTTGCTTTGACAATCAATGACCATAACTTGTGATAAAGCATGAACCATAGGACCAAAATACTAGTGATTTGAACAATTTTATGCAATTTTCCCTTACAAGGTTGTCTTGAAATAGCAAGCCAGGATTTGGAGTTTTGGACTTGTTGGTTTGTGTTAAAGTACTCCCTCCGTAACACTATATAAGCAAAAATCATCTTTTTAGGTTCATTGCATAATTAATGTATTTGGTCTATATTATGGACCAAATACATTAATTATACAATGAACCTAGAAAGGTAATTTTTGCTTATATAGTGTTATGGAGGGAGTATGAACCAAGGGGATTCGGTGCTAGAGATTGTAACAGCTTATAAGATTTTTTCTTGCAAGGCTACTGTTCCTTTTTCTTACAAGGTTACCTTGGAACAGCAAAATGTGGATACATAAATTTAAATTAGCAGGATTTTAGATTATGTCTTCTCACTCTGTTCTTGCTGCTACGTAGTATGTACCATGATTTTGGTTGATAAATTCTTTATGGTTCTTATGCACCTTTACTATCCAATACAATTACAATAATTTTTTTTTTCTTATAACAAAAAAAATGCTTGAAAGTGAACTGCTAATACAAAACAGATGCCTTTTTATCAGAATTATTTAAAAGTCATAGCATAGTTTTAACCAAATTGCATGTATGGATCTAAGATAATTTGTTGTTTGACAATTAGCCAGGAAATAACAGATGGAATCAGCAAGTCAGCTCAAGCTTTGCAAGCAGCAGAAACTGGAATTCGACAGATCGGATCAGTGGCACAACAACACACAATATGTATGTATAATATGTTTTCTGAGATCCCTTAATTATTTCTCTTTTGTTTTTCTTTTAATCTCATTCTTTGTTTTTATAATTGCTTTTCAACACAGCATTTAGTAGCTCTGTGACTTATATATAGAGAAGTGAAAAAAATGGCTAGGTAATGCATTGGAATTATTTGATTTCTTCCTTTAGTGGTCTGGAACGTTGTTTTAATTTTTTGAAGGATGATTTCTGATAAAACTCAATTGGTGTCAATTAAATAAAACATGAAAAATAGTATAATAAAGTAAGTCTAATCCAAATTATTGATCAGTGATTGCGAAAGTATTGATTTATCCTGTTTTTGCCAGGAACGTTTTAACCAATTCTTCCATAATATGCATAGTGTATTTCAGATTATATTTTACTTTTCTCGGTGTAATCTATTTATTTGTAGACTGTTATTTTGATCAGTCTCTAGCCCCATTAATAGATTATTTTCCTGATTCTTCACATTAGTATGCAAAACATTGAATGCCATTCTACTTAATGGTAAAAATTTGAGCTACTTAGATGTCATTTTTCTTTTTAAGCAAGAAAAAGATATCAAGTATTGGAGTCTCCTTTGAATATTGATTTGGGTTCACCGCAGTCATAATATATTAATATGATTTAGTCAGGATGTGAGTTATTCGATCTTCATCCAACAGTAGTGATCTTATTACAACAGTGACTGCATCAATCCAAACCTGTTGGTCTGAAAATAGTTTATTTTGATACAGCCATGATTGAAGAGAGAGCGAATTTGCCCGAAATATCTATTCAACCTGTTGTTGCTGGAGCTGCAAGAAAGACTTCTAGAGCAGTTGGCCGAGCCACAAAGAGCTTGATAAACATGATTTCAGGAAGACAAAGCACGACAGAAAATGATGACGACAACATAACTTACATATGAGAAATC
Source organism: Trifolium subterraneum (assembly GCA_951799995.1). Taxonomy (NCBI): domain Eukaryota; kingdom Viridiplantae; phylum Streptophyta; class Magnoliopsida; order Fabales; family Fabaceae; genus Trifolium; species Trifolium subterraneum. Next base: position 34,567,586 of record OX637461.1, read on the forward strand.
AGATCTATGAAGCACGTACACAGACACCGGACACAACACGGATACTGACACGTCGACACCGGTAATAATTTGAAAAAATGACATAATTAAGTGTAATCATAAGTGTCGGTGTCGTGTCGGTATCGGACACCGACACGTGTCCGACACAGGACACGGCTAATCTGAGTGCGTCGTGCTTCATAGAATCTGATGACCCATGAGTTCAATTAAATTAGTTCAGCTGTGTGCATATTTAATTTAATGTTTTCTAATATAGTGTGGGAAGGTACTGAAAGTTAATGTCAAAATTCGAATGTAATAATATAAAGGGATGAGCTTGTTATGTGGCTTAATACTATGAGAATTGCTACATGAAAATGCAGTGGTTCTTTGAGTATAACCACAACCTACAAGTCAATTTTTGAGCCTCCCTCGTCACATTGTAAGCTAGTAATACAGAGGTGTCAGTGTATCAGGAGCATCTAATATGAAGCTTGATCCACAATAATTTTTAAGAACATGATATCTTAGGAAAATGCAGATTAGTGTTCAGAAACCTTAGTTAAGGAATTAAATATAGTAAAAAAGCTTTGAAATATGTAGTCTATTTTTAAAAATATGAAAAATGTTCTTTTTAATGAATTTCTTTTTTGTTAGCATCCCCCCCCTCCCTCCCCTCCTAACCCTAGTTGATTCTTTTTGTGCATCCACCAAGGAGGGGTGGTTTTAGGGTCAATTTTTTATCCAAAATCATCCCTACTTTTCCTTTTCTTTTCAATTAAATAAGTGATTATCCACATAAATTTGCTTTTTCGTTTTTGTTTTTTAAGTTTGTGGTCGTCTTGTGCGGCGTTGTGTTTGCGGTTAGAGGTGGAAATAGGCCAGACCGGCCTACATAAGCCTACGGCCTAGCCTACATAGGCTCATGTCAGATCAGCCAATTTCTTTAAATAGAGCAGGCTAAGACTTTTTTATAGGCCTATTTAGCTAAAAAGGTCAGGCTCCATGCCAATAAAAAACCCTATTAAGCCTACTAGGTCGGCCTATTTAAGTAAATATGAATAATATTTTTACATATATTGTTATTATATATTAAAATTTGTACTTTGATTAAATTATAAATCTATTAACTTTTTCAGTAATTCAAGTTTATTAATTCACATTAATTTTTCACATATATAAATGAATTATTATAAACTAAAATCGAAATATGATGTCCTATATAGTCAAATTCTTCAATATATCATGTTAAATATCAAAAGGAAGTTTAATCTCATTGATTTATTTGTTCATTAGTATATTTAAAATTAAATATAATTATTTATTTAAATATGTTTATGTGAAATAGACTTTTAAACAGGCTAATAGGCTATGTCAGGATTTCAAAAGGTCAGGCTCAGACCTAAAAAATAAGCCTATGATAGGCCACATGCCAGGCTCAGACCTTTCATTTTTTGACAGGACAGGCTCAGGCTTGGCAAAGCCTAGCCTATTTCCACCTCTATTTGCGGTCGTCTTGTGCGGCGTTTGTTGATTTTTCATTACGGTGTTTCGTTGACTCAAATTGGTATATCTACATTAACTCATTACAGATCTGAAGACTTTGAAGATTTGGACGTTAACGTTGCAAATCCGGGAGTACGAATATTCCGGTTATTTCTATTTTGTCATATTTGTAGGCACTTTCATGATGCCGTTGTATGCTATTAACTTAGGTGCTGCAAGTTTGTTTGTAGATTTACCTTTTTCCGTTTGTAGCAATCTTAAATTTGTAATGATCTATATATTTTCAATTTAAATGAATGAATCCTTATATGTTTTCAAAAACAAAAACTAATTAAAGACCGATAAAAATATCATGCCATGAGCTTGGCTCAATTGGTTGGACACCACATTATATATATGCAGGGGGCTGGGGTTCGAACCCGGGTCATCCCATTTATCTACTTTAAGGGTGGAATTTCAAGCCGCTAGGCTACTTGACAAAAAAAAAAAAAAAATCATGTTAGAGAGTGTGTTCAACATTTATCTGTTACTATTGAATCATTGTAAAATTTTTAATGCTTTAATTACGGGCATATGCAATTCAATTTGGATCATTTTTTTAATAATAGCATATAGTTTATTAGATTAATAAGCTTAGCTTGGTTAAATTGTATTTGCCAAATAGCTTTTCTTTCAGGCTTATAGTTTTTTTTATGGTAAATGCTAATCAGGGTTCCGGGACACTTTTTAAGATCTTAAATAGTAAATTTTTATAGAATTTTTTTATGAAAATGTATAAAATCAACACATTAGAAATTATAGTGGTTAACTTTTGAATAAAAAATTTCTTTAAATCAAGATCATTTTTTATGTTATTTCAAGTAGTGTTTGAGTTATAGTTTTTTTTAGACATAAAATTTACATTGAAAAAAAGTAAAATAAGTGTAATGTATAGTGCATTCTTTTTTTTTTCCAAGTATAATGGTTAGTTTTTATATATTTATGTATATCTAAAATAATTACATATGAATGAAAGACAGAAAAGCAATAAGCTGCACCGTTAATTCTTTCTGCCCCGCAAACCTTATTATTTTAATTTTATTATTTTTTTAAAATAAAACAACCCTGCATTTTCATGTCATTTTAAACTTATAATAGTTAAATTTATCAATATTTTAATTTTATTTTACTAATGTTTCAGCTATTAGTTAGTATAAGCTAATTTATCAACTATGAACTAATTTTCAATTTTCAGCTATCAACTAACTTATAGCAGAATTTTACCAAACAAAGCATTAAAGACAAAAAAAATAATCTAATGAAAATAGTTTGGATTTTTATTTTACAAATATGACTATATTGAAGTGTTCAGGATATCAATGTATCCGGATTTATAGTGTTGACTAGAATTTCGACCCGTGCGGTGTACGGGTCTAATTAGTTGTAATATGAAAAAATAAGATATAAAATTTCTAACACTAAAACGTATATAAAAAAGTCGAGTACCATTAAATATTAGTTCAACAATAAATTTGGATAAATGTTCATATAACAGAAATTATGGTATATTACGAAATACTTATTTATAGACTGCATTGGAAGTTTTATTCTTATTTTCACCGTCTTTGTCGATAATCAATATTTTTAATCATTCTCTTTAAATAACTCTTGAAGTTGCAACATACAACTGACCATGTAAAAACACTGTCGACCAAAGATATATCCCAGCATGCTTAAGAGATTGTCCCGGACTCTATTAATATAGTCATCGCAAAAAAAAAATTAAAGGGATGCGGGTTCAATTTTCATGCTAGACAAATTTGTATTTTTATTTAATATAATGGATCACATGAAAAAGAGAGGAAAAATGAGGGGCAAAAAAAGGTTTAAGGTTAGCATTTCGGAGTAAGTTTAGAATATAAGAGATATAATAATAATAATAATAATAATAGGAAGCTAATAATAATAAATATTTAACCTGGTGGGTTGATGGTTCGATTCTTGGTAAGATATTTTTTAATATTTTATTTGAATTAATAATAATAATAATAATAATTGGAAGCTATTAATAATAATAAATATTTAACATGGTGAGTTAAAGGTTGTGGGTTCGATTCATTTTTTAACATTTTATCTCTTATATTATAAGTTTGTTCCGTTTTGTTATTTTTAACCCTAATTTTTTTCCCGCTCATTTTTCCTCTCATTTTTCCCTAACATTAATTCAAATAAAATGTTAAAAAGTATCTCACCAAGAATCCAACCCACAATCTTTAACTCACTGTGTTAACTCATCATGTTAAATAAATATTATTATTAGCTTCATACTATTATTATTATAATTATTAATTCAAATAAAATATTAAAAAATACATCACTAAGAATCGAACTCACAACCTTTAACTCACCATATTAAATATTTATTATTATTAGCTTCCTATTATTATTATTATTATTATTATTATTATATCTCTTATATTCTATATTTGCTCCGAAATGTTGTTAACTCTAAACCTTTTTTTTTCCACTCATTTTTCCTCTCTTTTTCATGTGGTCCATTGTATTAAAAAAAAATACAAATTTGTCTAGCATGAGAATCGAACCCGCATCCCTTTAATTTTTTCTTTTGCGATGACTATATTAATAAGAGTCAGGGATAATCCTTAAGCAGGTTGGAATACATCTTTTGTTGACAGTGTTTTTAATGGTCAGTTGTATGTTGCAACTTCAAGAGTTATTTAAAGAGAATGATTAAAAATATTGATTATCGACGAAGACGGTGAAAATACGAATAAAACTTCCAATGTAGTCTATAAAGAAGTATTTCTAAAAGAGGAGGGATCCGTTGTTTCCAGGAGTAAGTCTCCATTGACATTATGTTTCTTCAATCCAACCGTTGAATTCAAAGATCTCATTGAATAGATCAACCCTACAAATTTTTAAAAAAATTCAAAAAATGTAGTTATGTATTCAGACTATAGAAATTCAACGGTTTTTTTAAAAGTTTATCGCACGTTCAATTGATGTTATTCAGACTATATACCATAATTTATGTTGTATGAACATATATCCAAATTTATTGTCGAACTAATATTTAATGACACTCGACTTTTTTATATACGTTTTAGTGTTAAAAATTTTATATCTTATCTTTTCATATTACGGCTAATTAGACCCGTGCACCGCATGAGTCGAAGTTCTAGTTTGAATTAATGTTAGGGTAAGTGAGAGGAAAAATGAGCGGGAAAAAAAGTAGGGTTTAAGATAGCAAAACAGAATAAGCTTAAAATATAAAAAATGACACTAAAGTCAACATTTATTGAATCTACACTAAATGAGAAATAATCTTTTAATCTGAAACGAACAAAGACAAAAAAAAAAAGGTACACGACAATGAAACGAGACAACAAAATATACCATATGAACATTGGAAATCAAAAGTCAAAACAAACAAAACATGTGAAAATCACAGTTATGTATTATAAGGAGAAAGAAAAACAATTTGAACCCTTGTTTCCAATGAAGTGCCTTTTAGCATGGATTATCAAAATAATCTAACATAATCAAAGAAATTATAGAAAAAGTAACTTGATTAAAAATAAATAAATAATTACAAAGTGGAGTGCGCGAGTTGTTGAGAGGTGGTAGAGCGAAAAGAGGGATAAAGAAAGGTTGAAGATGGAGAAGAGTGAGAAAGAGAAAGAGGTATCAAAGGTATGCAAAAGATGCAAGCAAACGTATAATCCTGCTTCTAATTCTTCTTCTTCTTGCCGTTTCCACCCTTCCTTCTTCGTATGTCGCCGTCACGACGACCAAAAAAGGTTAGTTACCTACCCCCTTCCCCCCTATTCTATCATTGTCACTCCATATGATTAATTGCATATTAATTACACTACCATTCATCATAATTAAGGAACCCTAGTTATTACAAATATAAATTCAAGCACTGCCTGTATTTTTATCAATTGACAACATGCACCACTCTCTATATAGCCTGGTTGGATTGATTTATTCGGGCTTATCTATTGACATAAGTTTTGGGAGACTGTTTAGGAGAACCGTAACAATAGATTATGACATTTTGTTGGGTCAGGAGAGATAGTCAGAGATCATCCACATTGAGTTTAAGAACAACTATACAAGTGAGTTAGACACCATACTTTAACACAAAACCTTAAGGCATTAAGTTTTGACATATGTGGCAGACGATTTGCATACGTGAACAGACACTTGGACACGTGTACAATTCAAACGGTGTTAGTGACAAAACTAATAGAAAAGACTAATTAATGTAAATGGTGAAAACGTAAGGGACTAAATACATACTTTTTAAACATAAGGGATCAAATTGAAACATAAAATAAACGTAAGGGACCAAATGCGGAGTTGAGCCAAAAAAATAATAGCATATACAAGCAATTTAATTTTATCTGTTAACTACATAAGCATTTATCATGATAAGCGCTTGTACTATAAGCTGCAATAAGGTGTTTATTCAAAAATAGTCTAAAACATTTCTACTTTTTATTTGTGTCAGTGTGTGTGTGTATATCCAAGATAATTACACATCTACAAAATGTAGATGGACAACAGGCTACGCAGCTAAATCTTTCTGTATAGCTAAATCAATCCTTCGAAAAACTACATACATAGACCTAGGGGACACAACATTGTCATGCATGACCCTTTGAACTCTTTTCACAAGGTCCACAGCCTCTGGTGCAAGGAAGGCAAACGGGTCAAATGCAAATGGTACAAAAACATGTTGATTGCCAGAGCACGTTTTTTCATGTTTGGCCATTTTTCTACCTTTTGTTTTGCACCTATGAAAATTTTCTGCTCTCTTTCAGTGTGAGTGTGAAACTAATCGTTACTTGGGGTACTCGGACTATGTACCTTCTCATAGGCTCACCGTTCAAACTGTTTGGCACAGCTAAGGTCTCTCAACCACCAAGCTCAAGTTTAACTTAGAACACTATCATGAGAAAAGAATAGATGATAACTTACATAAAATTTCATTTTGAAAAATTGTTGTGCCTTAACTGTCAAGGTTACATTAATCTTGCAAGAAAGACAGAATATTAGTATATGACTTCCTATTTATATTTATCACTCTCATAGTCTCATTTTGGGTTAACAATAACTTCTAGCTTCTGTCATTGGCATGATGATGGTGGAGAAAATGTTTGTATGATCCACTGATGCCATGTCGAAAACACTTTTATTTGTTTATTTATTCGAGATAATAAACTACCAAGGCGTTAACATAGTATCAATTAACTCTAAGAATCCCAACTTTCTCCTTTTTATTCTACTAGTCAATACGGAGGTTTGATTGAGTTCTGCTTTCTGATATATTTTCCTGTCAGTATCCAGCAGTTTAGCCAAATTTCTTCACAAAAAGGAAATTTTCCAAGAACACAGTCGTTGTTACCTAACTAATTATTCTTTCTTCGATTAATTTTGTTGCCTGTCTGCTTAAGTTGTTTCTTCAGTTGTCAAAATTCGTGATTTTGATAAATCTTCCAATGATAGCCTCAAATTATTATCAAATTAGTACCACTATAGGATTAACATGTCAGGCATACCATGTAAGGCTCAATTTTTGTTGGCTATTCCCAAACGTGCTCAGCAGGATTGAATATTGTGATTACTTGTTCATTCTCTGTTCCAGAAGGTGAAGTCTTGCTATTTCTTAGATTATCATGTACTAGCATATGAGGCTGGTTATGACCATAATTTATTCATCAAATTATTGTGTAAATGTTTGAGCTCGTGTCACTTAAATCAGGCTCATGACCAAAAGGAAATGAAGAGTCTAAAGATCAAATTTTTTATATTGGGTAAAAGCATAATATGTGTCATGCATGGAAAACTATATTGGAGGATGTTTATAAATTGCATTAGAATAACATAAAGAACCATCAATACAATTAATACCGGAGGATGTTTATATGTTGCACAAACATTTTTTATAGGGAGATGGGGAATTTGTTTGCAGCAAGGCTCAAACCATGAACCTCCTTCTTAGTACTACGTCAGTATCCCAATTCACACCACTAGACTACGATTTCGGGGACATATTGCATATAATTATAAACTTTTTTTAAGGTTAATTTTTGGGTTAGAATTATCTATCTGTTCTTTTTTGTTAAATATGAAGGTACTACGAATTGGGACCGGATGACCCGCCATATGCTGCCAAGTTCTATGATTGCTGTGGGGCTGAAGACCCTGAGGCATCTGGATGTACTACCAATTTTCATGTCTCTTATGATGAAGACTGATGTAATAATAACTCACACTCATCACTTAGCACTGGATAATCTGTTACCTTGTTAATATCATTTTCAATTTCAACATGGTATATGAATTCATCAGCTAGCTACAATTCTACTACTTTGTTATCCACAAACTGAAAGTTTGATGAGCATGTTGATTTTGATTTCTCTAGTTACATGAAAGTTTAAATTTGTGGTGTGATATTTTTTTTTGGTTGTGTTAATCCTCCGGTTCCTATGGAAAGAGATCTTAGTAATCCAGAGTTTGACCGTGAGGTAAGTGAAGTCTGGCCAAAAAATAGTTCCACCTAGGAATCAAAATCAGGTTCTCCCGAATGATCCTTCTTTTAGTAAAACTCATTAACCACTTGAGTTCAATGTCTTTGTTATTTTTTTTTACAAGGATTAATTAAAAATAAACCAAAATATTATAAAATAACCTTTACTAGTATATATTGTACTTACGTATGTTGAACTTGTGTACTTTCACATTTGATCCTCTTAGTATTAAAATTTTGTTAGACAATTCACACGTGACAAAATAATATTTTTTTTGGTTTTCACCACCAGTTTAATCTGGTTCGGGGGTCAGTTCCGGCATCAAGTGGTTCCAGTCCTCTCCCGATCGCAGTTGCGGGGGATCGAACCGTGGTCCTCCCTACCAAGTTCAGCGCCAATCACCATTGAATTAACTAACAATTGGTGACAAAATAATATTTTAGGCGATGAATGATCATTACGGATGAAACTATGGGGAGAAGAGGAAAGTAATGTGTTTATTTGTCGTAATTAGTTTTTTTTTATTTTATTTGTCGTAATTAGTGATTTTGGCATGGCTACTTCATTAAAGCAAAATTAAGGAGTGTGTTAGAAAAGTGTAAAGGATTGATGAGGAAGAAGCTAGAGGTGAAACAAAACAAACAACAATACAACATGCTGTCTGTGGTGCTGTCTTTTAGCTGTGTGTTAATCTGAATCTGGAAAATGAGATCAGTTTTCTTTTGTTACTATGCCATGTGCATGTCGCCAGTTGTCTCAAACTTACAAATTTATGCTTGTTTTGACGGTGGAACTTCTTTCAACACACCTCTAGTAGCAAGAAGCAAAAATTCATATATTTGTTCTTTTTATAGTGAAATTGCCTTGCAAAAAATTCATGAATTACTCAATTTATCCGAATTGTATGCTATGTTTTACTATTGGTTAATGAGGTCAATCGGTGGCGATAGTTGTTTATTTACAACGGAAAACAACTCTACTGGGGTCAATTGGTGGCAATAGTTACTAAACAAAAATAAGCATTATTTGGTTGAAGGTGAGACATGTCATGTGAGTGATCATGGCATTCAAATAATGAATACTAACCTAATGTCTTGTATTTATTTTGGCATGGGACACATGAGCCAATCAGTAAATTGGGAAATCAATTAATTAAAATGGATGACTCAATATAATTACTCAATATGTCAAAATTATTTTCTAACAAATAGATAAAAGAGGACATATATTATAATTAATTACTAACACGTGATAATTATTAAATTTAATTTAATAAATATAGAAAAACTATATTTTGCTTATAAGTATGCAAGGCCTTAGAAAAATATATCATGAATAAAAATAAAAGTGACAACACTTGTGTTTTTTTTGAGTCAAATAAACTTACTGCATATCATTAACTATTAAATGTTCAATACATAAAGAAATAATCTCAAATCTATGGAAGCTAGACTAAGAATTGGCCGCCCTAACAAGAGTATGAGCAACCGAATTCGCTTCCCTCCTAACAAACTTAACCTCAAAGTTTAGAAAAGACGACATAAAACTAAGAATATCATAAACAATTGAAAGAAACTCAGAATTGCCTCTACGCTTCGTATAAATGGCCTCTATCAACACTTTCGAATCACTTTCAAATTGAACTCGATTCAGTCCTCTATGTCTAGCTTCTTCCATTGCTAAAAGTAAAGCTCATGCTTCTCCTTCTACCGGTGACATCACAGTTTGCTGCCATTGTGTCATACCAGCCATGAATTGACCACTATTATCGCGGAAACACACTCCCACCGAGGTCCTACCAGAGCCAGACAAAAAGGCAACATCAACATTGCATTTTACCCAACCTAGAGTTGATTTTTCCCACCTTACCAGATCTGCTTCTGTAGTCCCGCTCACACTATTACTTTGTAACTTATGAACTGAGTACCGGTCATTCCAAGCATCAAAAACATATCTTCCAATTTGGCGTGGCATTTGGACGTTATCATTCCAAAGCTTATCATTACGATTGTGCTAAATGCACCAGAGTAACATAGTCACTCTACCAACTGTATCACTTCTCTCATTACTGCACACAACGAAAATACGATCCCTAGCATTAGATTGTTGGTACACAGCATTATGTAAGACCGACGACAGACCAGCTGCACACCAACTATCCCGGGCTACTACACACCTAAAGAATATGTGAAGCTCATCCTCTATCTTCTCATCACACACAGGACAATTGAGATTACACTCCACTCGCCGTTCCAACAACCTATACCTAGTCGGGAGACATCCTCTACATAAGCGCCAGAGTAAATGCCGTGCTTTGTGCGGGGCTTGAGCTTTCCAAATACCATTCCAATTCCCCGCCACATGATATTTGTCGCTACCTATTATGTAACTTATAGCTAACTTATACCCAGATTTCACTGAATAACACCCATTTCTTTCCTCCTCCCAGACCACTTTATCCTCACTGACCGAACTAACAAGTGGTGTTTCCAGAATCCTCTTCGCTACATCTCCTGAAAACAAGTTTCGAACCTTAGCTATATTCCACGCTTTAAAAGTTTCATGCAACAAATCTATGACAGATAGCTGATATACACCTGCTGGTTGAGGAGAGGACACCCATCTATCAGCACTCCCCCGCAGCCAAGGGTCATGCATAACCCGAATATTATCCCCACTTCCAATCCTCCACCTACATCCAAGAGAAAGAATTTGTCTAGCATGCCACATACTACGTCATGCAAAGCTAGAGTTGTATCCCAATGGCGCCTCAAATAAAGAGGAATGTGGGAAATATCTACCTTTAATTAACTTTGCTACCAACGAGTCCGGGTTTTGGACGATATTCCAAACTTGTTTTGCAACCATCGCCTTATTAAAAGCTTCAAAATTACGAAAGCCTAAACCCCCATGAGCCTTCGGACAAGCAAGTCTATCCCATGCTAACCAATGAATACCTTTATTGTTATTGTTATTATTATTGCCGCCCCTCCACCAAAAAGCATTTATCATTTTTTCAATATCATCAATAAGTGAAGCATGAAGAATAAACATACTCATTACATAGGCTGGTATCGCCTGCAGTACAGACTTTATCATTACTTCCTTACCTGCCTTTGACAGTGCACGCCCTCTCCAGGAATTAATTTTCTTCCAAATACGATCCTTGATGTAGGAAAATATTGCTTTTTTACTTCTTCCAACCATGGACGGAAGCCCAAGATATATACTTGTACCCAATACAAGCCTAACACCAAGGATACGAGAGAGATCTTCTTTAGCAGCGTGAGACATATTCCGACTAATAAACACTTGTTTAAATCGTAGGAAGAGATAAATTTTTAAGTAAATATAAATTATTTTAAAAGTTTATCTTTTGCAGTTGTGCGCAGATGATATTTTGATTTATATATAGAATTCTTAAAAGTTAAATTTTTTTTTGAACAAGCCAAAATAGAATATATTAATAAAATAGTCTTATCAGCACAAGGTGTACCGAGATAGGCTATAAAGTTCTACAAATAGTCATATACAAGGAATCAAAAAGAAATCAATCAAGGCCCAAACAGAGCAAAGGACAAGACCACCATCTATGGTAGTTTGAAGCTAAAGTAACACTCGTCGTCTTCAACCACCTAAAGGAAAAAAGCTTGATCTTGTCGAACAACTGAAGGGAGCTGCTTGTTGAGCCTCGAAATAATCTGTGATTTCTTTCCGTCCACACAACCCACACACAAACAAGCCAAATGAGCTGCAAAAAGGAGCGTCGCGCCCGAGATCCACCTGCTGAACATGTAAACTGAACAAAGTGATCACGTATAGAGGTGGAATGCACCGGTGTGATGCCAATCCACGAGCACACTGATGTCCACAGGGATCCACAGTAACGCAGAAGTGAGCTGCAGAAGATAAGATGTCTTGCGTAACCAGGTTTGTTTTTGTGGGTAACCTATCACACAATAAACGCCACACAAAGATGGAGACCTTCAAAGGAACCTGAGAATGCCAAATGATTTTGGCTCTGTTTGGGAAGGTAAAAAAGCTAGCTTATAACTTATAAGCTAAAAGCTCTGTTTGATAACGGTCTTTTCATTACGAGCTTATAGCTTATTTTGACTAGCTTATAGCTTATTTTCAAACGCTATTTCAATTAGCTTATAGCTTATTGTCTTTTCTTCCACTTTTACCCTTATTATTTTAACTAAAACCCAATTTTACCCTTTAGTACTTATTTTGATTATTATTTTGGATTAATATAATTTAGTCAAAATTATCTTTTTTGAACAAGCATAATTAACATTATTTTAATATTTATTATATTTTTATTGCAAAATTTATATAACACTTGTGTTATATATGACGAGTAAACATCCTCACAATTTTTTTGAACTAACTTTTCACTCTTTACTTTTACAAAATTGACTTTTTAGCCCAGTTAATTATAGGAGCTGTATATTTTTTCGACTTGTTCACAAAATTGACTTTTTATTTGTAAAAGTAGTATATTTTTGCACCCACAGATCTATACAAACCAGTTAATTTACTCTATTAATTTTTTTTTAAAAAAAGTAATATACAACTCACATAATGCACAAAAAAAAAACTCACATACATTGTGAAATCTCGAAACAAATTAGTATAATATTATTATTATTATTATCTATTCATCGTATAGGTTGCAATTAAGTTTTACAATAATATAATTTATATATACATATTAAATATATTTTACTATATTGTTTACTTTTTTTAATAAAAGTTAAAAATATTTAAAACCATTTTTTTAAATAAAAAATATTTTTTAATAATATCTTAAATATTAATTGATATAAATTTTATTATAAAGTGATAATGCCCTTTCATGTAATTTTACATTATTAGCTAGTTAAACCGCTAATTTTACCAAACACTTCAATTAGCTTATCAGCTATAAGCTATAAGCCATCAGCTATAAGCTATAAGCTATAAGCTAACTTATCAGCTATAAGCTATTTTTACCAAACAGAGCCATATTATCTGCATCATCCATAGTGGCTGCATCCTGAGAAGTCAAGAGCTGATATGCTCCCCGAACAGTGTAGCCTTCAACGGGATCAGGCTGCCACTGCCACCTATCTGAAGACTGAGCCTGCAATGAGAGGTTAAGAAGTAAAGCATGACACTCCCTAAACATCTCCTCCTCCCACGCCCACAACTGCCTCCGCCACTCCCACGCCTCCCCATCCACCCCCACCCTAGAGAAAACATCTCAGCCACCGTTCACAATTTGTTTTCCGCCAAGTCAAACAAACGCCCAAACCGCACACACAAAGGAATCACATCCACCCAGGGATCAGTCCAGAAATAAGTATCTGACCCGTCCCCCACCCTTTTCAAAACATGCTCCCCAAACCAACTACCCCAAGCTCACCACCCTCCCTAATACGTGTTATCTCCTTCCACCACAAGGACCCTCTCCGCCCTCCATCCCGAAGTCTACCTTTTTCCACCCCGTACCTGGCTGCCAACACTCTAAACCACTACCCCTCTCTGTCCACTAGCATCCTCCAGCACCATTTACCTAACAGAGCTAAGTTAAACTCCCTCACCTGCGTAACCCCTAAACCTCCACACTCCTTACGTAAGCAAATAGATTTCCAGCTAACCCAAGAAGTTTTCCTAAAATCCTCACACCCCCCCCCCCCCCCCCAATTTTTTTTTATTAATAAAAATAGATTCAATAGCAGAAATGATACCTGAGAGAGCTTTGAAGAAGGAAAGAACATAGACAGAAAGAGATGTCAAGACGAACTTTAGCAGGAACAGACGACCACTAAAAGAAAGGAAACGACTCTTCCACCCAGAAAATCTATTATTTAAACGAACCAACACCGGTTCCCAAAAACTCAGACGCCTTGGATCACCCCCAATAGGAAGGCCCAAATAAAAGAAAGGAATCTTTCCTACTTTACAACACAGACGCAGCTTCGCCTAACCAGGTATCAGGAATGTTTACCCCAACCAACATGCTTTTATGAAAATTAACTTTCAGGCCCGACATAGTCTCAAAAAGCACAAGAACAGCACGCAAAGCACGGACATTCGACCAACTTTTGACTCCCAACAAGAGCGTGTCGTCGGCAAACTGAAGATGCGACACCGTAACAGGATCCCGCTCACCAATACTATACCCCATGAATAAATTACGAGCCACTTCTGCCTCCATCAACACATTCAGACCCTCGACAACCAAGAGGAAAAGAAAAGGGGATAGCGGATCCCCTTGTCTAAGGCCCCTCTCTAGCGGGAATTCATTAGTAGGACTACATTAACTAAAACGGACGCAGTAGCCGTGCACACACATTCTTTGATCCATTTCCTCCACAGGACTGAGAATGACATTCTCCCCATGACATCGTCTAGGTAACCCCAATCCACAGAATCATAGGCTTTCTCGAAATCCACCTTAAACAACATGAGATCCTTTTTGGACTTCCGCGCCTCATCCACCACCTCATTAGCAATAAGTATACCATCAAGGATTTGCCTATCCTTCACAAACGCAGTTTGGGCCTCGGAAATCTCACTACCAATCACTAACCGCAACCTGTTCACTAAAACTTTTGCTAGGATTTTATAAAGGCTGCCAACAAGAGAGATATGCCGAAAGTCATTAAGACGTTGGGGACTGTCAATTTTAGGGATCAGAGCGATGAAAGTAGAGTTTATACCCTTAGTCAATTTGCCGTTCCGGTGAAACTCGAAGATAAAGCACATAACATCGCACCGAAGCTCGGCCCAAAAGTCTTTAATGAAACCAAAATTAACCCCGTCAGGTCCTGGTCTCTTGTAGCTCTCACAATCACACACAGCTACTTTCACCTCTACCTCCGAGAAAGGTTTGGTTAAGCTACTACTCTCCCGCTGATTCAACCTTTTAAACTGAAGATTTTCGACCCCGGGCCTTTCCATATGAGTAGCCTTAAAATGAGACGCGAAATGCGAGAACACAGTCTGCCGAATAGGATTCATACCCTCCAAAGTAACCCCATCTGCTTGAATCACAGAAATGGTATTCCCACGGCGATGTCCCGCAAGGACCGAATGGAAGTATTTAGAGTTCGCGTCTCCCTCCTTGAGCCACAACGAACGAGACTGTTGCCAATTGATACTAGCATGCAGTCGAGATAGCGAGTGGATATCAGCCGAAATCCCATGAAGCTCAGCAATTTCTGCCTCCGATAAAACCTCCTCCTCACCCTTCTGATCTAGGGTCGAAAGCCGGACTTTTAGAGATTCGATTCGGCTAGGCAAATTCTGGGCGTGAGTCGTATGCCAATCTTTCAGGGCCGCCTTAATCATCCTAAGCTTTTCCTTTAGCACATAACCACCCCAACCATCGACCTGAATTGATTTCCACCTATCTTTCACAAACAATTGATAGCCAGGAACATCTCTCCAACATTTAAGCATCCTCGAGGGGCGGGGTCCCCAGTCTTCCTCATTCGCTGATAGGACCAATGAACAATGATCAGACAAACCCCTCAATCTAGCCGTCTGCTTACAGTTAGGCCAGGCCAGTCACCACTCCTCAGACAACAAAAACCTATCCAAACGACTCATCAAGAGACCATCCCCTTTAAACCAAGTAAACTTACGGCCACACATGGGAAGGTCAATCAAATTGTTTTCATCAATAAAACGGTTAAAGGGAATATGATCCATAGAACGATGCCCACCCCGAGAAGAACGACGTTATTCTACATGTTTAACAACATTAAAATCCCCACACACACAAACCCTCCGCCTCCCTAAAGATTGAATTCACGCAGAAAGCCAGTCCCACAACCCTTGCTTAGTCCCATCATCGCAGGGCGCGTAAACATTTGCCACATAAAACTCTTCTCCAGACTTAGTGAACCGTCCATGACACCACATGACATGTTCGCGGCTCTCAGTCGACTAGACTTCCACCTTAGAGGTATCCCAAATAATTAACAGCCCCCCTGATGCCCCAACTGAAGGGCGAAATGAGAAAGAATGAGGTGAGTTCCCCCAAAGAGTCGAACAAAGGAAATCATCACAAGTTTGCAGCTTTGTCTCTTGAAGACAGAGGATAAGAGGACTCAAGTCCCTCACCAACTTACGCACCTCCTTCCGTTTCTCTAACCCACTTAGGCCTCTAATATTCCAAGATATGATCTTCATCAGACACACTCCCCCTCTCAACTAACAGACCACAAACCTAACAACCCTTCTCCTTCGGTACTCCCCCTGCTGGTGTCCTGATCTCTCCTTCTTGCTTTTGCCCACCCGAGAGAGAACATTAAACATATTCTTCTTAAAAGTTAATTATTTTATTCATTCAAAAGTTCAGAGAACTATGAGCCTCAAAGGAGCAAAGGAGGAGGAGCAAGGAGGGCAGATGAGCTCTCCAGAGAAGGAGATTCTCCCCCACCGTAAGGAGACGAAACTTCCTCCGCAAGGAATCGAAGTTATTTTGTATGCATATTTTTACTATTCAGTTTATTATCTTTTATTATTTTTCTGTGTGGCCACTATTTTTCATATATGAACGCGCGCGTATGATGAATAGCTCAGAGGGTTATGTGATCTCGTGACAACACTACTAATCTCGACTAAGAAATAATAAAGTTAATCTAGTTTGATGGTAACTCTAATACCCAGGTTAAGGGCTTACTGGCACTTGATTAATTTCTGCTTGGTTATCTATTGCCCCGATTAAAAAAGAGGTAGTAACGATGATAGCTCGTAGGGATGGGGACCGTAACGTACCCAAGGGATGTAGACGAGGGTTCCCTTAGTCTTAGTCATGTAGCAATGATTCAAATGAATATATAGTAACTGATATAACACCAATTATCAAACATGAATAGGGGAAAGATTTGAAAGTACTTCACCTAGTTTTTCCTTTGATCTTCTTTATCTTATATTATATGTGTCTGTGTCAAAACTCTTTTAAAAACAAAGCGAATGCAAACTCTAATTCCTAAACGAAACTAGTCGCTTTGGCACGCTCCCTGTGGATATAAAATCATTCCCGTGAGAATTATTACTCAACCACAGACGGGTCCACTTGCCAGACCGTAGTCAAATTTTTGGCGCTATTGTCGTGGATTGTGTTTACAAGGCAATTAGTTTATTTTAGGAATTTTATTTTTCAAATAAAAAATATTAAAAATTTATAAAAATACCCTACGGAGATTCTTAGCCACAATAATTAACCTCTTACCTATATTCATACCCTCGATTTTAAACCTTCACTCACCATCATCATATCTTCTCCATACATTCCCCCGTCACCATTCCAATAAAATTCAAAGCTTTCACCATAAAACTCAACTTCTCCATTTTTCATACCTTTCCATTCCGAAACTTCTATATAGCCATTATTATTATTATTATATTTTTATTCTATTCTCCAAGGTTTATTTTTTATTATTATTATTGATGTATTTTATTTGAGTTATATATTACCCAATAACGATCAACTTTTATTTTTGTGTTATTAATTTTGCGTTATTAAAGTATATTAAGTTAAATGAAGTAAATTATTTTCTCAAGTTTTGCCTAAGGTCTTGTTTGGTAGGAGAGAAAGGGAAGAAAGAAATAAAAACACGGAAACATTATTTCTCTCATCTCTTTTTCTCTTCTACTACCAAACACATTCTAAGACCCGTAAAATATTAGGAACGAATCTGACGGCGGAATGATTTGAAAAATATACTCCCTCCGGTCTCGAATATAAACAACAAAATAAAAAAATTGTTAGTCTCAAATATAAGCAAAAGTCTAATGCAATCATTATGTTTAAAATTATAATTTATATTTACCCAAAAGAAAATGAAGTGTGTGCAATTAATTAATTTAATTTAAAATAAAAGGAAGATTAAAACTGAAAATATAATATTTTTTCAACCATTAAATACATTTCACCTACTTTCTTAAAAGAAGTGTATGTTTTTTTATTTTTTGCTTATATCAAGACTAGATGGAGTATATAGTATGAATTTAAATGGTTAACTTTTTATTTATGTTATGTGTAACCTGATAAATGAGAATATTTATTTCCAATTATTTCCTCTCAACTAGTCATGTCAATGAGTGTATTTGGTGTCCACATACAAATACAATGTAAGATTTGTGATGTTTGAATATCACTGCATTGAAAATTCCAGTACATGTTGTGGATTGTGCTTAAAAAAAAAGGTTAAATATGTTTTTAGTCCCTACATTTTGTGAAATTGTTAAAAATGGTAAAAAAAAACCTATAAAATTTTCCGCTATCAAGATTAGTCCCTGCGTTTATCCTTTACGGACCATTCTTGACAATTTTGCAAAATACAGGGACTAAAAACATTGAAAGGTATGGACTATTCTTGACAATTTTGCAAATTACAGGGACTAAAATTATTAAAAGTAGGGAGTATTCTTTACAATTTTGCAAAATGTAGGGACTATTCTCTACAGATTGGACTAATCTTGATAGCACAAAATTTTATTTTTACCATTTTTAAAATGTAGGAACCATTCTTAACAATTTCACAAAATGTAGGAACTAAAACCATATCTAGCCGTAAAAAAACATGTTGTGGATTGATCGAGAATCAAATTAGAAAATAAATAGAGGTAGTATACTTTATGTTTTTTTTTTTAAGTAAAAATATTAAAGTACCAGTGATTTTGTCTAATTTAAAGTGGCCTCCATTGGAATGAAAACCATAAAAACGTGAAAATTGACTTTTGTGTGTTCAACAACACTTCAACCGGACGTAAATACTGGAATCGGATGGTTGACACTGTTGGTGTTGTCTGTGAGGTCACTGTTGTTTTTGTTTGTTTCATGCGTTTGTAGTACTTTACTAAGTAGCCCTAGGCCCCTAGCTACTTACCATACTGGGCACTAGCCTTTACTTCGAGGAATAACAATAAGTCAATAACACTTCTTGAAATGGGAAGAAAAAGTTTTGAATGTAAAATTTGCTTTTGACCCTATTTAAAAAGGAAAATGCTAAACGGTGTCCTCGGACATTAATTAAGTATATGAATATAGAAATTCTCTCTTGGAACTTACGCAGTAAATACATTGAAAATATAAAAAGGTGTATTATCAACATTAATTTTATATTTTATTTATATTTTTAGTATGTTTAATAAGTGTCCCGGAGGCACTGTTTAGCATGACCCTTTAAAAAAAAAATACCACTCACCAAAAAAAAAATCAAATGGTAGTTTTTTATTTACGTATTTTTAAAATGTGCGTAAAATAAAATATGGACAAAACTTACATGCATTTTTTACAGTTCCACTCACAAAGAGGTAGTTATTTTAATTAAAAAATAGTTTTCTTTTATTTTTTAAAATGAAAATACACCAAAAATCAACTCTTTGTTAGTGTAACAACAAGAAATTCATGTAAGTTTCGTCCATAAAATATAATCCCTCTGTCGCTCATTATAGGAATCTTTTACAAAATAAAGTTTGCCCCTACCCTTTACAAATTTAGGTACAATTATTACTTATTTTTCAAATTTAAAATTCAAAAAAGTAAGATTGAATACAATAAATATAATGGGCAAATTAGTAAAAGCACCACATAAATCAAACAAAATTATTATTTCAACAACTTTTTTTAATATCCGTGTTTTTTTTGTAAAGGTCCCTATATTCAGGGACTAAAAAGTAAAATTAAAATAGAGTATTTTTTTATCAAAAAAATTAAAATCGAGTATTACTACATCAATTTTGTTTGATAATGTCAATTTTTTATAGAAGAAGCCTAATCAATGCAATTTCAAAGCATATGTAGGAAATAAATTCATCTTATTTTTGTATGTGTTTTAAATCACCAGCTTTTTGAAGAAAAAAATGATAGAAAGGATGAAGTTAATTATAGAAAGGTTTGGGGTTGTTTTGGACTTGTTTGAGATTTATTTGTTCTGGATTTGTTTTGGAATTTTTGGCTTAAATAATTAAGTTTTGAAGAACATGAAGAACATGATGAAGGAATGGAGAAGAAAGAGAAACAAAAATTAGTTGGTGGTGGTGTACTGTCGGATCCGGTGGATATGCAAATCTAATGGCTTGATTTGTTCAATAAAAAATATAATGGTTAAGATTAAAAAATACACTGAAGTATATGGTGGACCACCTATAATGCTGGTCCACCTAATATATTTAGGGTTGACAAAACAACGGAAGGGACCAATGTGACAAACGATAATATCTTTAAGGGACCAATCTGGACTTTTTTTCATTAAGGGACCATTGTGAAACTTAAAATGTCTTTAAGGGACCTAAAGACTAATTAAGCCTTGATAATGTCAACATTTTAATGTTTAAGCAACTATTCAGAAAAGAGTTTAAAGATGGTAAGCAATCATGTAATGAAACTTTACACAGATATCCAATGAGAAACTATCACTCTTCCATGACTGGGGTGATGTGGCAAATTGAGGGATTTTAATTGAATATCTGTATAAAACTGTTTTACACTGACCGTACATATAATTTAAATTCTTCGGAAAAACTTTTACATTTGTATTATAATAGGTTGATTCTAAGGTCAGTGCTCAATTAAGTCTCTCACTGGTGTACCACTTATTTTAAACAAGTTAGATCAAATAAGTACATGTGATTTTATTAATAGTTACCACACTTATTCATATATTTCCCCACGACATTCATGAGTGTTTCAATTTGAACGGTTTCAATAGAAATAATCTTAAAAATAAAACAATAATTATGGTGAAAAACAGGTAATCATTAATGGGTGTTTGCCATTGATTCTTTTGTGGGCGAAGGAAATGGTTTTTTTTTTCGTGAGAAGAAACAAATGGGTTTCGATAGCCATCATTTAAGAAACTCCATATATGTAGGACTTTAATTGCTTAGTTTGTTGTTCTCATGGATATGAAAAATCGATTATTCACTTCTTCCTAACCTCATTACAGAACTTGTTTTTTAGCATCAATCAGTGTTGATCTCAAACCTTCCATTAAGTCAGAAGGATTTCAACAAGTATTGTAACTGTTAATCAAGTGTGATCAGTGGCGTAGTCAGGAATAATATTAAGCCTGAGCGCAATTTTATCTGTAAATGCATAAATATTTATTGGTTTAAGGTTTTCGGATCGGGGTTCAA
Source organism: Trifolium subterraneum (assembly GCA_951799995.1). Taxonomy (NCBI): domain Eukaryota; kingdom Viridiplantae; phylum Streptophyta; class Magnoliopsida; order Fabales; family Fabaceae; genus Trifolium; species Trifolium subterraneum. Next base: position 34,588,753 of record OX637461.1, read on the forward strand.
TCAGATCGGACAGTTTTTAACTAATAATATATGTATATTGGACAAAACTTATATGCATTTTCATACATGCATTTCTTACTTTTCCTCTCACAAAGAGGTAGTTTTTTTTATTAAAAAATAATTTTCTTTTATTTTTTCAAAATGAAAAAACAAAAATAATCACCTCTTTGTGAGTGAAAAGGTAAGAAATGCATGTATGGAAATGCATGTAAGTTTTGTCTATGTATATTATTTATATACTGAATTTATAATAAAAGTAATTAATTTTAAGGATTTAATCTAAATATTTGATTCATAATAACTAGATAAATAAAAGTCATAAAGTCTCCCACAATATGAAAGAAAGTAGAATTACAATATATTTGAGATTAACACAAAAGCAATTGAACATATGTTTTTAATATTTTGAGTTATATATTTTTTTTATAAGAGTATTTTGGGTTATATTTAAGCATGAGATAAAAAATTAAAAACATATTTTACCATATATATTTTTGGAATTTTTAGATATTTTTAAGAGCATTGCTATTTTGTAAGAAAGAATTTGAGCAAGAAAGACAAGAATGAACACATGTCATTATTTTAGAGGATAATTTTTATTTATTATAAATTTAATTTCCTTTTTAATAGAAATCATGGGAGTAATGGTCTTAATGGATGGTTGAGATTTATTCTTCTCTTTCTTGTTTTTACCCATTCTTGCAAATAAGCATTTCCCTATTTTTAATAATGTGTATAAACAAATAAAAGAAAATGAAGTAAAAAAACAAAAGGATAAAAAAATAAAGGAAGAAATTTTGATTTGAACCTAAGACCTCTTGGTACAACTGCACAACCACTGAGCCATCACGCACCAAATGATTTAAAACAGCTTAAATAATATATGTACTAAAGACGCGCGCTTCAACCTTTCATCAACCCCTCAAAAAATCATTTTTTCCAATTTTGCATCAAATTGGACATGTATATATATCATTTTGCTCAGAATTTTATCAGGATTATGAATATACTCTTAAATTTCACTAATATTTACTCAAATATTCAAATTTTCATATTAAAAGAAGAACCCTAAATATATATAAAAAAAAAATTGGATTTGGCCGAGCCTGGGCACGAGCCCAGGCATGCTGGGCGATGGATTCGCCCCTGAGTGTGGTAACTGTTAATAAAATCACATATACTTATTTCATCTAACAATTAAGATAAGTGGTACACCAGTGAGAGACTTAATTGAGCCATAATCTTAGAAACCACCATTTTTTTATAAGCAAAAATTGAATTATAAGGAGTACAAGGGGTACTCAACCCTTACAATTCAACGAAAGCACCTTAAAAACACCTAAAGCATTCCATAGGATTATTACACCAAACTTGGAAGGCCACATTAACATTGCTTCCTAAACGGCCTATAAACCAAAATCAAGCGATATAAATAATTTGGTTTACTAAAGAAGAAATATTAAGTATTAACAACATCTCCTCTAGGTGCCGAGTACTTTTGCTAGTTATATCATTAAAGGCTTCTCCAAAAGAGTTAAATGAGAAGGTATATCAATAAAAGGTATATTGTGTATTCCCAGCCACTTTAATACATTGCTCCACACTTGAACTGATACCCCACAGTTGAAGAAAAAATGATGAGTATCCTCCATCACTTCATGACAAAAAACGCAGCAACTTTCCTGTAAGTTTGTTATGATACCTTTGTTGTATAAAGCTTCCATGGTTGGTAGTTTATCAAGCAACAATCTCCAACCAAATATACTAACCTTCGATGGAACGGTATTAAGCCAAAGATTCTTCAAGGCTTTCGCCGTATTGAACTCCAAAGCTTGCACTTCCAACCTGTTCAGCAGTGCTATATAAGCAGTTTTGACAGTAAAAAAACCAGCAGCATGTGAAAACCATTTTCTCCAATCGCTCTCTTCCGGTCGTGGCTGCACCGCCTCCAAAATTAAGTGTAAATCATGTGCTGCTTCCTGACTCCGTTACCGTTAGTTCAGCCGTCCAATCAAAATTCCACTCCCATTTATTGCTAACCCACGCGCCCATGGACGAAATCATATCGTCTTGCTGTCCCGATTTATTGTAAAGCGTCGGGAACAACTCAAACAAAGGTGCCGTTCCTATCCATTTTTCTTTCCAAAAATTAGTATTATTACCATCTCCTAGAATGCAACTGATATTATTGCGAAACCAATTACCTTCCTCCTCACATCCTAACTTCCAAATATCTCGCCACCAAATAGAAGCACGCCTAAGGCCGGGTCTCCCTTCCCCATACAAAACATTTGCTGTTAAGGAGCCATATCTCCATCGCAGAAAATCGTACCATGGAGCTTCTCTATCACTCAAACATCTCCACTTCCACTTACACAACAAAGAAGCATTGAATAACTCTAGATTTTTTATGCCCAAACCTCCATTATCCTTTGATTGACAAATTCGCTTCCAACTAACCCAGCACATTTTATTACTATCTATACCACCTCCCCACAAGAACCATCTTTGAATACCAACCAGTTCTTTTAACACACAAACTGGTGCCTTAAAAAAAGAGAAAAAATAAAGCGGTAACCTTGATAAAACAGAGTAAAAATTAATGTATTTATGTTTTTGGAATTTGGGAGGATTATAATCCTTTTGTCCTATAAAGATAGTTCGATTGATATATAATCCTTTTTAATTTTTTTTATTCTAATATATGATTATATTATTGATTTAATTTTCCTTTTGGTCTCTTTATTTATTAAACTCTCGAATATGGTTCCTTTTTTAATTCAACTTTTTAAATTCTATTTATACATTTTGTTGTAAATTTGATCTGAGCGGATGATTTCCTCCTTAAAAATCGTATTTTTTGTTCAAAAAATGACACGGATATTGAATTTAATTTAATTACAAAATATCACTTTTAAACTAAAATTGACCTTTTTATTTACGTAAAAGTCACAATTTTTGTGAAAAAATTCATGATTTGAGATCAAAATTTCAATAAATGTGAAAATTGAGGGGGAAAAAAGTTTAACTTTAAAAAAATGGTTCATGAAATGCAGATACAAAATATTAACATTAAATTTATCTTACAATTTCTTATATATGCTATTCTTTTAAAATTTAATTTTTTATTTACTAAATCATACTTTTAATTTCGGTCCCCTCTAAACCTAATTACTGGCTCCGTCCCTAGTTACTAAGGCTCCGTTTGGATTGATGGAATGTAATGAAATGGAGCGGAGCGGAATAGAGGGGATGAAATAGGAGGGAGCGGAATGGAATAAATGTTCCATTCGATTGTTTGGAATAAATGTTTGCAATATAACATGTGATCCTTGTCACTAAATTATTAGACAACAAAATCCTCATAGTTGTATAATAATTGTTTTTTGGTCTCACAAGCCCAACTATACAATTTTATTTATTGATTGATTATTAGTTTTTATTTAATCAAATTTATTGATTTGTAGTAATTGTTTTTTTTATTTAAAAATTAGTAGTATTAGTAGTAACTTATTGCTTTTTTATTTTCAAATTCACATAACCACTTTTTTTAACATTTGTAGTTCATAATGGCCATCATGACTAACATTTGTGTTTTTTTTTTCTAATTTATTCTTTGATAATTTAGAGTATTTATCTTTCGATCAATAAAAATAAGTTAGATATTTTTGAAATAAAAGTTAGTTACAAGTTTGTTATATGCACTATATGACTTGTTTTTATTGAATGTTGGACAAATGCCTCAAAATTATCAAAGAGTAGAGTAGACTTCACGTTATGCTTATCATCAATTTGGATTTTCTAAATTCAAAAATTCTACATTCATCTACATTTAGAGTATGTTTGGATGGAAGAATGTTTTAAGGTAAATTATTATTTTGAGAAAATTCAAATTCTTTTGTCTAAATTTCATTGTTTGATTTGGAAAATTTTCAAAATATGGAATTTCATGAAGTATTTTGTTCAAGTTAAATTTAAGGAATTTCAAATGACACTAAAAAGAGAGGAATTTGAAATTCCTTCCTTCCATATGTTTCAACATTTTCAAATTGACCCCTATTTTTTTTCAAAAATTGCAAATTGGTTCGTATTTTTTCAAATTTTAAATTTGACCCAAAAATGTTCAAATTTATAAAAGTGGTCCACGATATTCATAATGAATATTTTTATTACTCTATCTAAACACACACATTTGTAAATGAAGGTAATTCAAATACAATCATTTGAATTGCTTAGAATTTCAAAATCCCTAAAATTTCTTATTACTCCATGCAAACACAAATTCAAAGGATTTTAAATACTAGGCAATTTAATTGATTCAATTGAATTCCCTTGAGATTCAAATTTCATTGTTTGGATAAAGTGGTGAAATTCCATCAATTGTAAAATCCTTTGTTTGGCTAATATAATTGAATTTTCTTCATTTAATTTTATTTATCTTAATAAAATCGACCCTAAACCCAAAAAATCGGCAGAAAACCTAAAATCGACCAAAAATCCTAAAATCAACTATAACCCAAAAAATCGGCCGAAAAACAAAAAATCGGTTATAAACCATAAAATCGGCCGAAAACCCTAAAATCGACTATAACCCCAAAAATCGGTCGAAAACCCAAAAAATTGACCGAAAAAACTTAAAATCGACTTTAGACCATAAAATCATCCGAAAACCCTAAAAATGACTATAAACCTTAAAATCGGCCGAAAACAAAAAAATCGGTCGAAAAACCTAAAATTGGCTGGAAAACCTAAAATCGACTATAAACCCTAAAATCGGCCAAAAAACCTAAAATCGACCCTAAACCCAAAAAATCAGCAGAAAAACCTATAATCGGGCGAATTAGGTTTTTTGGCCAATTTTTGCGCTCTGGTCGGGCTATGGTCGAATTTTGGGGTTTCGGCTGATTTTAGGATTTTTAGCCGATTTTAGGATTTTCTGTCGATTTTCGGTTTTTCAGCAATTTTTTGGGTCCTAGACTCCTGGTCGAGTTTTCAGCCAATTTTAGGATTTTCAGCCGATTTTAGTGTTTTTTTTGCTGATTTTAGGGTCTTGGTCGAGTTTTCAGCCAATTTTAGGGATTTTTAAAATTTAAAGGATTTTAGGTATTTTGACGGTTTTCAATTGATTTTGGGTTTTATAGCCGATGTTTGGGTTCTGGTCAGGTTTAGGGACGATTTTTGGGTTTTCGGCCAATTTTAGGGGTTTTAGCCGATTTTAGGTTTTTCGGCCAATTTTAGGGTTTATAGCTGATTTTACATATTTTAACGGTTTTCGGTTGATTTTGGGGTTTATAGCATATTTTTGGTTTTTCGGCCGATTTTTGGGTTCTGGTCAGGTTTAAGGCCAGTTTTTGAGTTTTCAGTTGATTTTAGAGTTAATAGCAAATTTTAGGTTTTTCGGCCGATTTTTGGATTCTTATCAGGTTTAGGGTCGATTTTTGGATTTTCGGTCGATTTTAGAGTTTTTAGCTGATTTTAGGTTTTTCGGCTGATTTTTGGGTTCTAGTCGGGTTTAAGGTCAATTTTTTGGTTTTCAACCAATTTTAGGTTTTTCGGCCGATTTTAGGGTTTATTGCCGATTTTAGGTATTTTAACCCATTTTGGGGTTTATGTCGTGTTTAAGGTCGATTTTAGATATTTCGGCTGATTTTAGGTTTTTCAATCAATTTGTAATTTTTTAAAGTTTATAGAGAGGAATGAATTTGAAATTCATTGCTTTTAGATGTTATTTGAAATTCCATAAATTTGGCTTGAGCAAAATACTTCATAAAATTCCATCATTTTGGAAATTCTTCAAATTATCATCGAAACAATGAAATTTACCTCAAATCATTTGAATTCCCTCATAACATTACATTACCTCAAAACATTCTCTCATCCAAACACACTCTTAGTTTATTTTTAAGGTCATTTTTGTCATTACTACATACTAAACTATCTCTCTACTTTTTCTCCTAACATTTTTGCACTAAATAGAAATGAATGTAGATGAATTTAGAATTTTTAAATGCAGTGAATCTCAATCCGTTTATCATTTAATTTTGTTAAAAGAAAGAAAGCATGGTAGAGAAGCAATCACATCTTAGGGGTTACTTTTGTCCATTCATAATGCAAATAAAAATAAAATTTTAAAAATAAACACATGATCTAAGAGAAGAGAAGAAAACGGTTAAGAAAGAAAGATAAAGAGAGAGAATGTGTGTGGCCTCTCTGGAGACACATGAAAACCAACTCAATTTTCTGGTTTCTCTTCTGTAAATTATATTATTCCCTCCCTCTCTTCTCTTTCCAATAATTAATTTCACACTAATTCTCCTAAATTTTCTTCTTTTTCTTTTTTTCTTATCAACAATGCCACAACAACTCTAATTCATCAAAATCATCACCTTTTTTGCTTCTTCTTCTTCTTCTTGTTACTCTCACAACGTTCACTATGGCTTCAAAATCTAGTACTACTAGGTCAGTCAAGTTTGGATTTTTAGTATCTAACTTTTACTATACTGTTAAGATCTGATTTGAAATTTTCAGTTAGTTTTATTATTTGTGTAATTTAATTCTGCTTCATGAAATTTGAATTGATCTAGTAATTATGATATGCTATAGTAGTATTTCAATTAAATTTTCAATCTTTTATATTTTTTTGTGTTTCTCTTATTTTCAACTGTTAAAATTTTAGTGTTTTGTTTTACTTTCTGCTTTCTATGTACAATTCTAAAATTGGGTTACATTTTTTTGTTTATTTATCATATTTGTTTCTAATTTTGTATTGATTTTATACAATTATGCTAAATTAGGCTTATTAGTTATTTTACAATACATTGTTGATTTTTTATCATTATCTGTTGTTGTTTTCATAGTAATTTTGTAATTGTGTGTTTCTTTTGATTCTTTGTTGATCTGATATCGTTGACATTATGAATTTGATTTGATAGATCAAAACTATCCGAGAATTTGAACAAAGCATCACAGGCAACACCAAGAGTAAGTAAAGTTAGCAAAGTAGTGTCTAAATCCGAATCTGATTCGCCGTCTCCTTTGCAAAGTTCGCGTCTTCCTGTGGAGAGATCACCGCGATCTGTGAATTCAAAGCCTGCGGTTGAGCGGAAATCAGCCAAAGCTACCTCCACACCACCTGATGTAAGTTATAGATTGCATGTAGTGTACAATATTTCTTTGAGATTCAGTCTTGTTTGTCTTTATTGCAAACAAGCATGTGTTAAGGAAATATCTGAGATGAATGAAGCATTTGAACTTCCTAACATTTGAACTCTCTGGAGAATTGTGATAAGATGTGCAAGCATGTGCTACTCAGTTATACAATGCCTAATTATTAGTCATTTTTTACTTAAGTTTTAGATAATGCACGAATTCTTGCCACTCATTTTGTGATGTCTTGTATTTGGTTGGAAACTGCTGAAGATGTTCTGCCATGTTAATAATGTTTTACGATATACATCCGAGTTGTATCTCGTTTTGATAGAAAACTAAATCCAATCGATACAAATTTCTACTGTGTATTTATTTTGAACATGAATCTCATCTTGAGTCTGATTCACTATGGTGAATCTCGATTCATTAGTGATTGACTACCTAAACTTAGTATAACCAACCATTTTTTTCGTCAGTTTTATAGCCAGACACTTTTCTTTGACCATTTGATTTTTTATGACTTAAAACTTGAATTATTGAGATTAGTTGATGATATATTAGCTTAAAAAAAATTTATGTCACTTGTTTTTACTTAAAAATGTCGCATTTATAATTGTAATGTATTGTACGATTTATAATAAAATTCTACTCATGATTTGGAAAGTAGGACTTCCGTTTCATGCTTTATTCTGTAAAGGGTATCTGCACTTGATTTGTGCTTATTATGTATTGCTTGGTTTTTTCAGAAACAAGCCCCAAGAGCTGCAAAGGGTTCAGAATTGCAGAACCAGTTGAATGTAGCTCAAGAAGATCTAAAGAAAGCAAAGGAGCAGATCCTTCAGGCTGAGAAGGAGAAGGTAAAAGCTATTGATGAGTTGAAAGAAGCACAGAGAGTGGCCGAGGAAGCAAATGAGAAGCTCAAGGAAGCATTGGTGGCTCAAAAGCAGGCTAAGGAGGAAACTGAGATTGAAAAATTCCGATCTGTTGAATTGGAACAGGCTGGAGTTGAAACTGTGAAGAAGAAGGAAGAAGAATGGCAGAAAGAGCTTGAAAGTGTGAGGAACCAGCATGCCTTGGATGTGGCTGCTCTTGCATCCACGACCGAGGAGCTTCAGCGGGTTAAACAAGAACTCACCATGACTTGTGATGCTAAGGACGAGGCATTGAATCATGCTGATGATGCAGCTAAAGTTGCCGAGGTTCATGCTGAGAAGGCAGAAACTTATGCAGCTGAATTGACGCAATTGAAGGCCTTACTAGATTCAAAAGAAGAAACAAAAGCTAGTGATAATAACCTTATATTGAAGTTGAAAGCAGAGATAGAAGCTCTCAAGCAAGAACTCAATAAGGGAATGAGTTATGATGAGAAGTTGACAGAGAAAGAAACTCAGATTGAACAGCTTAATGTAGAACTTGAAACCTCAAGGATGGCTGAATCTTATGCTCATAGTCTGCTAGAAGAATGGAAGAAGAAGGTCGAGGAACTAGAAATGAAGGCTGAAGAGTCAAACAGATTGGAGCGATCTGCATCAGAATCTTTGGAATCTGTAATGAAACAGCTAGAAGAAAGCAACGAATTGTTGCATGATTCAGAATCTGTAGTTTCTTCTCTTAAAGAGAAGGTGGGATTGTTAGAAATGACAATTGCAAGACAAAAAGCCGATGTTGAGGATTCAGAACGTCGCCTTCTTACGGTTAAGGAAGAAAATCTTGATCTTTCAAAGATGGTTGAGTCTCTCAAATCTGAACTTGAGACAGTGAAGGAAGAGAAAGATCAGGCTTTGAACAATGAACACCTTGCAGCCTCTAGTGTGCAGACTCTTCTAGAAGAGAAAAACAAACTTATCAATGAATTGGAGAATTCTAGGGAAGAAGAAGAAAAAAGCAAAAAGGCAATGGAAAGCTTGGCTTCTGCATTACATGAAGTATCTGCTGAATCTAGAGAAGCCAAAGAGAATTTTCTAATCAACCAAGCTGAAAGGGAAAGCTATGAGACCCAGATAGAAGATTTAAAGTTAGTCTTAAAAGGTACTAATGAAAAATACGAGTCCATGCTTGATGAAGCACGGCATGAAATTGATGTTCTTATATACAGTATTGAAAACTCTAAGAATGTCTTTGAGAACTCGAAGGCTGAATGGGAGCAGAGAGAGCTTCATCTAGTCAGCAGCCAGAAAAAAACCGAAGAAGAAAACGTGGCTGCGGAAAAAGAAATAAATAGATTGGTTAATTTACTTAAACAAACTGAGGAAGAAGCTAATGCCAACAGGGAGGAAGAAGCTCAGTTGAAGGAAAATCTGAAGGAAGTTGAGACCGAGACTATCCACCTGCAGGAGGCTCTTAAGGAAGTAACGGCTCAGAACATGAAATTGAAGGAGAGTTTATTGGATAAAGAAAATGAAATGCAGAATGTTTTTCAAGAAAATGATGAACTCCGAGCTAGGGAAGCCGAATCTAATAAGAAGGTTGAGGAGTTGTCTAAGTTGTTGGAAGAAGCTACTGCCAGAAACCATGCCAACCATGAAAACGGTGATCTTTCTGACAGTGAGAAGGACTATGATTTGCTTCCGAAAGTAGTTGAATTTTCTGAAGAGAATGGTCATGGATATGGAGGAGAGGAAATTCCAAAGGTTGAATTTTCCTTCAACCAGGAAGGACTCAAACATAGCTTACAAGAAGAAAGTACGATCTTGAATGACAAAGCTGATGAGAAAATCGAATCTCCGAAACCTGTCAATGTGAATGGAAAACCAAAGGAAGATGAGAACAAAGAAAAGGATGATCCCGAAGAAGTAGAATTCAAAATGTGGGAGAGCTGCACAATAGAGAAAAAAGAGTTCTCATTCTCCCCAGAAAGAGAACTTTCACTTCCAGAGGCAGAATCATTTGAAGAGAAAACTGAGTCAAAGATAGAAGAAGGTGATGGTGAAAGCTTTGATAAGATAAATGGAACCACTGTAATAGAGAACATTGATAATGGTGGAAGCTCACCATTGAAAGAAGAACAACAACAATTGAAGAAGAAAAAGAAACCTTTGCTTGGAAAATTTGGAAGTTTGCTCAAGAAAAAAGGTGGTAGCAACCAGAAATAGAAACAACATTAAAAATTGTGTGCATATTGATTGAACAAACATTCATTTATTTGCACTTGTTTGCTTTATGATTTTTGCTTCTCTATAGAAATATAGATATTTTTTTTTAAGAAATGGACTTGTAATATTATTGTTTAGGATTTTTGGCTTTGGTTGTGGTTCTCAATATCATGTTGGTAGCAAAGTGTATGTGATGATGATGCAAATCCAACTATTTTTTTTCCAACATTTAGTCACGAAAAATGTAGCAAAGTTTGATTGTTTTTTATTTAGATTTTGTCATCGTAATTCAATTTCACTCCTTCATATTTATAAACGAGCAACACTTCCAAAGATCTTATTTATCCAAAATTGCACGGTTTATTCAAATAGATAGTATTTTTTTTATTTATTAAACCTTCTGAGTTCTTAGAAGATGGGATATCAGTAGTAGCGGAACTAGGGGGTGTTTGGGGTAGGCCATCTCAAAAAATGAGAAATTACTAAAATACACTTGTTTTTTATTTATAAAGTTGGACATTATACTCAGGGCCGGTCCCGAGATTTTAGAAACCACATGCAAATTTTACAAGTGGCCTCTTAAAAAAATTACAAAAAAAAAAATCTTCATTTTAAATTACAAATAACATAAAAAAAATAATAATTATACTTGTATTTTAATTGTTTGTTTGTTTCTTTCCTTTTTTTTTTAATTTTTTTTATAAAGATTGGGCCTAACAATTGGACCTTTATATTTTGCAGGAATATATTAAGTTTTACACACCCTGTTTTACTAATACCAGTACTCTGTAAAAAATAATTTGAGGCCTTCCTAGTTTAGAGGCCCGCTGCTACAGGCCTTGTTACAGCTGTATAAGGGCCGGGCCTGATTATACTACCTCTGTTCCTATATACTCACTCAGTTCCAATATATAAGACCTCTTTCACAAATGTACAAGAATTAAGACAAATAGTTTTTGCATTAAATTCTTTAATAATATATTTTCTCTTTTCAAAATTACCCTTCAATTAATATATCAAAATAAATAAATTACCCTTCAATTATTGAGCGATAAATAATGACGCTTTGTTGAAAGTGTCAGCTCTATACCCATATCCAATGCAAGACTTTTGGCAATATTCATGCTAAATTCAAAACCTTAATTTCTATATTTCTTAAACTATAACATCATACATTCCTTGCTTAAAAAAATAAAATAAATCATACCTTCTGTTCTGGACTTGGCCAAGAGCCGGCCCAAATCCACTCCTACTCGGATACGGGGCAGCAGGTCAGTCCCGATAATCTGGAGGCCCTGCACCGAAAATTTAAAATGAATCCTTTAATTAAAAAATCACAAATTTTTTTAAAAAAATAGTACTCTTTTAAATTATAAATAACATCAATAATATAAAAAATAATCATTCTTGTAATAAACATATAAACTATTCATATATAAATTAGTGGGAGGAAGAAAGAGAAGATACACGAATTTTTGTTTATGTTTAAGACAAGATAAACCTTTTTTTTATCATTTTATTTTTCTAAAACATACACTTAACAACTTTAAATTGGGACAATAAAAATAGATTAAAAAAATATTAAGATATTTTTTTTTATATTTTTTGAATCATATTTTTTTAAGAGACCAACTACCATATAATATAATTTTTTGAGCCCCTTAAAAATTGGAGGCCCGGCGCGCTAGGGCACCCTACACCCTCTCAGGGCCGGCCATGCGGGGCAGGTCCAACGAAGGATAACGTGTCTGACACGTCAGCCTCCCACGTGCTCCTTTATCAAGGGCGCTTGGTCAACAGAGCATATCCACTCCTCCTAGGATCGTGGAACATCTCAACTTACCAAGATAACAGCTAGCAACAGTTTTCCCCATTATCCTGGAAGTTATCTTGACAGTCATCCTTAGTGGGATGCTCTTTCTGGCCCATTAAGGGGACCTTTGGCCCAGCGCCAGGGGCAATATAAAAGCTCTCATTCACAGGAGAGCTAGGTATTCAATTCATTCTACTCTCTCACTCTCTCTTTTTCTCTGTATCTCTGCTCTCTGAACTGACTTAGGCATCAGAGTGTCTGCAGGTACAACCCCCCTTTCGGTGGACGATTGCTGCTTGACGCTATTAGACGACGATTCTTTGACCATTCACCTCTTCTGATCAACAGGTTAGATCTCACCTTCCACATGTCTTTCATTGTAATTCTAATGCACGTTAATTTAGATTGCAACTTTTTACTCAGTGTGTTAATAGCAAATAGACACAGGACCCGTTTGGATTGACTTATTTTTGAGATTATGCAAATAAGCTTTTATGTATTATTATAAGTTTTTCAAGGTAATTTATAAAAAAAAGCTTATAAAGACACAATTTTTGTTAGTGAAAACATATAAATTAACATAAAAATTTATTTATTTGCATAAACTATTTTCGTAAACTCATAAATAAGTTAAATCCAAATGGGTCCATAATATTTTTAACACCTAAGAATTTTAATATTTATTTATTTTATTGACATATAAAATATACTTCTATACTCTTCTAAGAAGATTATTTTGAGCCTGTAATTTTTTCCTTTGGAGACCTAGGATATGGTCGCCCTGCCGTGATACGACCATGTCTTTATTATATACTACTCTGATTTTCAATACAAGCAAAAAACAACTTTTTTGATTTTTGCTTATATTCAAAACCGGAGAGAGCATCACTGATCTATATGTGGATCATCTACCCATGTTGTCTAGTTCCTCCCTTTATTTGTATATAATTAAAAATTATTATACTTCAGGTCCCTTAATTATTTTTTATGTAGTTTAAGATTAATGAGTAGTTTTTTACTTCCATTGGATGGAAAAAGTAATAAGATTTGTGAATTATTTTTTCTTGCTTGTTAGATGAAAATAAGCAAGATCAATAATAGTCTTACCTAACGGATAACGAAAAAGCATCTTTTTACCAAATGGTAGATATTATAGAATTATCAAATCAACACGTTATATATATACTAAGAAATATCGTAGTAATCAACTTAATTAATTAATCTCTTTACTAAATTAGTGTATATATCACTCCATTTTCGTTTCTAAGTCTCATTATGCGGAGAATTTTATTGCACAAGTAAATGGAGGAACGTTTTTAATAAGTTTGACTTGAGTTTGTGTCCATTTTTCATGGTTAGAGTTTTTTTTTTGTTGACATAGTTTTTTTTTAATCAAATGGTTATAGAAGCTTCTTTTTATTTTAAAACTCTTAAGTGTCATTTTCATGTACGGTTCTATATTTGGCCTTATCTTTACAACTAAACATTGTCTTGCCAGGTGTAAGGGTACCGGGTCCCGATAAAGGATACGACATTTTTAGAAAAATTAAAGTACGGGTATATAAAAAAACATTATATAAATACTAAATTTATTTATTTTTTAATATAATATATAAATAAAATAATAGACTTATATTGGTAAAACATTTAATTAAATATAAAAAATGCTACAGTATAAAAGTAATTGAAATTGTTCAAAAAATCAAAATATCAAATTAAAAAGCAATTAACTCAAAAAGAGTCAATGATTTCCCTCTTCATAGTGACCTTTGCTTTACGTTCATCGCGAGAAAGATTAGGAACTTCAAGAATATCATCTATAGCAAATAGATCTCATTCATCTCTACCAATATTGATGGGGAATTAACACAATAATCAGGGGCGGCCCTAGGGAGGTGCAAACAGCTCTCTGGGCTCCAAATATTTGGGGCCTCAATTTTTTTTAACCTAGGGGTGCAAATAGTAAGTCTGTGTAGTATAGGGGTGTAAACAGCAAGTCATCAACTACTTCCATCAGCCCAGCCCACTGAATTAGAATGCTGACTTGCTATTCACACCCCCTAGGCTAGGTTGAATGTCTGTTTGCACCCCCAATTTAAATTATTTTTTCTATTTTTTAAATTTAAATAGAAAATTGGTCTTTTATAATTTTTTTTATTAAGGGTCCACTTTTACGTTGGAAGTCGGACCTCTAATTTATTTGGAACGGCTCTGCTACTTACTCGGTTTTCTTTTATTCTAATTGCTAATTTTTTTTTGAACAAGTATTCTAATTGCTAATTATCTCTTAATTTTTTTTTTTCACGTGATTGTATTTGATAATTGCTAATTATCTCTTAATTTTTTTTCAGTTCAACTTCAACATTGTTTATTAATCCGTTTTAACTTCAATGATGATTATTATTTTGGATTTATATATATATATATATATATTTATTAGGGCCCACTTTTAACATTTAAGTCGGGCCTCCAAATAGTCGGGACCGGCCCTGACAATAATAATAATAATAATAACGAGCAATAGGCAGCGAAATAAAATTCTCCAAACTTTTAAGAACCTTGAGGATCAACAAGAAATAATATGGCAGACAATAAAGCAAAATAAAGACACCGGAATTTTAACGTGGAAAACTCTTGATGTGAGAGTAAAAAACCACGGGTCGTCCAGACCAAAGAAATAGCTCCACTATAATCAAATATGGGTACAAAAGAGTTTCCATGTGATGCACAAAACAAGTGCTAACAACCAATTACACTACAAAGCACAAAAACTTTCAAAACAAGAACAAGAAGATGAAAAGCTCCCCAAATATACTGATGCACTGCGATCAAAATATCCGAACGGTGAAAGTGTAGCCCCTGAAGCTGCGAATATGCCCTCCAAATTTGCGCCAAATCCAACGGTTAACGAATCAGGAATCACAGTTTTAGTGAGACTGCTGTGTCAAAAACGGGAATTGGTTTCTCTCCTCTTTTCTCTCTTTTTGAAGGTTGTTCTCTTTTACTCTCTTAGTATGACCACTCTCCAGTTATATAAGTGAGACATAATGGACTAATAAAATTGGACTTTTCTCCACATGGGAAGGGAGCCCAAAACCCAAAAAATCTCCCCCTCACAACTACGTGGAGGAAATCGCCAAACCGGCAATATCACAACATGCTTCAAATTTTCCCATTGGTAATCCATTGGTCATCATATCTGAACTATTATCATCCATATGAACCTTAGCTAGTTCCAACAACTTAGCATCCAAAACATCACGTATTCAATGATACCTTTCATCAATATGTTTGGACCTATTATGAAAAGTCGGATTCTTACCAAGATGAATAGCACTTTGACTATCAACAAATAACACATATTTGTCTTGAACAAAACCAAGCTCCTGCAAGAATTTCTTCAACCATAGCAACTCTTTGCATGCTTCGGTAATGGCAATGAACTCTGCCTCTGTAGTAGACAGTGCTACACACTTTTGCAATCTGGACTGCCAAGCGACAACGCCCCTGCAAATTTAATCATGTAGCCCGAAGTAGGCTTCCTATAATCAATGTCTCCAGCCATATCTGAGTCAGAGTACCCTTCTAAAGTAGGCTTATCTCCTCCAAAGCAAAGCCTCATACAAGTAGTACCACGAAGATACCTTAAAATCCATTTTACAGCATTCCAATGCTCTCTACCTGGATTTGACAAAAATCTACTGACTGTACCAACATGTGCTATATCTGGTCTTGTACACACCATTGCATACATCAAACTACCCACAGTAGACACATAATGAACACGTTTCATATAAAATGTTTCATCTCCACTTGAAGGACTTTGTTGAGAACTCAACTTAAAATGAGTAGCAAGAGGAGTGCTTACCACCTTAGAATTTTCCATCTGGAATCTCTGCAACACTCTTTTGATATAGTGTTCTTGTGACATCCAAAGTTTCTTCTCCTTTCTGTCACGCATGATTCTTATGCCAAGAATCTGTTTAGCTGCTCCACTATAAGAAAATTGCCATATACCAATGGACAGTTTTAGCGACAGTCATTAAACCGTAGGTATAGATGTCATATACCTATGGGTATGCATTGGACAGCCGTGGGTATAGGTACGCTAATATTTTCCCAAATAAAGAAGCGCAGCGCACTCTCTCCGTAGAATTGGATTCCACCCTTTTTTTTGTTTCTCGCTTCTCCACTAAAAAAAACCATCTTCTTCTCTTCAACAATAAAACCCTTTTCCGCTACCACAGTGATACTCTGTCACTCGCAACAATGAACAAGCCGCTCTCTCACTGTCAAAGGTCAGAAACCTCTCTTTTTCAATTGCTCTTCAGTTAAGGAACAACACTTGAGAAACCAAGTAGATTCACAAGATATGATCACTTGTCCAATTTATGCTTCTAACCCTCAGATCTCGTGTCACGGAATCATCAACTTCACTAGCGACACAAACTTCCTCTGAATAGATGGAATAGGAAGCGCACTCGGCGAAGACATGGCGACAGCCGATCCAGCGTAAGCATCGCAACCGTTCTTCAAATCAACGATCCCAACACAGATAATTTCCTCGTTTTGACATGGCCTTTTCCCGAAACAAATTGCGAAGTGTGTAAAGCGAAAGGCATGAATGTAGATGGAACAACAACAACACCAAAGGCGACACTGAATGTTATGACTGCCACGACAAATAGAAAACTATCATATTCCGATTTGGGTAGAATCCTAAAATCCCCAATTTTGAAAACCCTGACATTCTAGTTTTTGTTCTAATCTGATATTAAACTCTTGTTTCTATTAAAGATTGTCTTTAGATTTGTTTGTTTGAAGTTTTTATTTGAGTATTAATCTGATATTAAACTCTTGTTCTAATCTGATAAATTGAAAGAAGGAGGAGGAGGAGGAGGGGATAATAAGAAAAAAGGAAGCTATGTATGAGTAAGATAGTGGTGGTGGCATCACCGATAAAGCTCTAGGAGTCAAGAAGAGGAAGCAAAACTCATCTTCCTAAGAAGGTATTTTTGATCTTCATACTTTGTTCTTTTTTATACTTTGTTGTTTGAAGTCTGAAGAAGTGCTAAAAGTGATATACATGTTTTCTGTTTACTTATTGTTGCCATCTTCATATGTGATTATTGATTGTTTTTAGTTGTTAATGGATAGATGATAAATTGTTCATATCAAATTAGGTAGATACTCTCATTTGTTCTGTTAATCAAGTGGTTATTTACATAGTTCTGGTTTCCTTAACATAGTTAACAGGCACTGAAGATGCCAATAAGATATTAAGCAGTGATGGAGCATGCCCTGTTTGTGTATGATATTATTGATTGTTTTTAGTTGTTATTGGGATCTGTTGATTATATCCAGACAAAAAAGAACTGATTTTGTTGTTCGCATGACTAAACCCTAACTAAAAAGGCCGTTCTCTTACCAGTCTCATGAAACCTGTTGATGTCAATCCCAATGATGAATGGGTCAATGTGAGTAAGCATTCTCCCATGCACAAGTAAGTACATAGTACATACAATTTAGATATTTTGTGTAATAATTTGAAGGGTATCATTCGTTGTTACTGTCATGTGTTCCTTTGTAGATGGCCATGGCGGGAGTTTCTGCTCAGATATGTATCCTTTATGCCCATTGTTTAGAAAGCACTGCATTGAAAATATGAAATTAATTTTTTTATGAAATTTGGTCACAAGCTTCAATTGTAGACATGATTCTATAGGCAATGTAATGTAGCCTCTTTATAAATTTAGGAAGAGGAGCATTTATTTAACAACATTAATAACAGACCAAAATAGGATGATTAATTGCACAAGTACGTGCCAGACATCAATAGGTTTCAAAAGCCAAGATGTCCACTAATCCCAAGGCTTAAGAGATATCAATTTCAGAATCTGTTAATTTGTTTCTTTGAAATGTGAATTTAAACCTAATAGTTTTTTGACTATTGCCTTCATATGTACTTTGATGATAAGTTCAAGTTTCTAAATGGTATTGGAAATTTTGGAGAAATGATCTAAGGTTAGCATCTGCAATTTTTTAAATAATTAATAATCGAATTCTTCTTTTCAAAAAAAAAAAAATCAAATTCTTTAGTAATTATTTAATATGTTATCTCATATGGTTAGTGCTTCATTCATTGACAGACTTTAGTCCACTTATTGTAGTGAAGGTGTAAATGGAAGTGCTACTTTTGGTTAGAGATATGGGTTGATTATGTATGCTTTACGTTTGATTCGCCTTCATTTCAATCATGTATGCTTTAGGTTTGTATCCCCTTCTCAATCTAATTTTCCATATATTTTGTAGGTTCTTCACTATAAAAGAAATAAGGGATATTGGGTGAGTTATTTGCCGGTAGTCAAACTTGTACAGGAGATAACAGGGAGCTTTCAGTTGGTATTTGGCATGCAATGATACAACAGGGTAATGTTCTGCGACTTCTCACTGTAGTACGATTTCCTATATTTAAATTGCAGCTCTTAGTACCCTTTTGCGGCTCTAATTCTTGCCACTTTTGTAGCTGGTATCTTGCAATTTGTGTAGGTCAAAGGAAGATTTTATAAGGGTTTTTCTTTATATTCTGGTTTGAAACTCAATTGTCTTGGCCTGATGTACATATGTTTGTATTTATACATTTGCAACTGTGTTCTTCATGGTGCTAGATCAGTTGAAGATAAACTACGCGATGGGTATGTTATAAATATTGTGTACATGTAAAACATCATCTTTATATATGTCTCTGTAGATAAAAGGGAACTGAAGAAAAGACCAATTTCTGGTTGTTGAACATAAACTACTTTGTGTGCCAAAAATGCTTTATTGAAAAAGGTAGCATATCTTTTATGACTCAGATTTCTTTTAGTCTAGTTTGTGTATCAAAGATGTCTTTACAAGTTTGGTTTTTCTTGTTTCGAGCTTTACTACATGCAATAAGTTTGTTATGTGTCAAATCCTATTATGTTTTGGTTTGCTACTAGTTTTTGGCGTAGATCAGAGTTAGGTTCTACTAGTTGTAGGTGTGCTTTGAAATATAAGATATGTATATGATATTTTACTCTTTTGAGTTCATATTTCAATATCATGAAAACATTTATTAACTTGAATTTGTAACTTGTTTTTTTTTTCCCTTCTTTTCAACAGGTTCCAAATGCTTC
The DNA here is from genome assembly GCA_951799995.1 of Trifolium subterraneum. NCBI lineage: Eukaryota > Viridiplantae > Streptophyta > Magnoliopsida > Fabales > Fabaceae > Trifolium > Trifolium subterraneum. Next base: position 34,607,967 of record OX637461.1, read on the forward strand.
TATTGTCCCTCACCAATAGACACTAATGAAGATGGAACAAAGGAAGACTTAATTGATGCAAATTTGCTGATTTATTGAAGATGAATTCTGATTTACTGCCTCATGGTAGTAGGCTCATATCCTCTTCATCTTGTGATTTAGAGTAGTATGGCTGTTGTTTAGGTTTATTTAGTTGTATATTAGATTCAAGTGCTCCCCGTTCCTGGGTTTAGCTAGGTGACATTGTTTTGGTGTTTTAATGTTACTCTATTAGTTTGAGATGATTGCAAGACATATTAATTTTTTAATACAATTGAAATTCTCTTATATAACTATAGTGGACTTGTGTGTATAAAACATGCATATTAGCAAATTATTATTATTTTTTAAATCAAATGTACAATCTGTCAAACAAAATTGTAAAAAAAAAATAAAAATTGTCCAAACCTATACCAACGGCAAATGCGTAGGTAAACTGATTTACAATAGTTGTTAACATCCGTTGGTACAACTCTCAGGTTTGTCCAACGCCAAAAAATGTTGTGGCTATAGGCTATAGCGACGGCAAATTGCCGTGGGTACAACGAGATAAAGTTGACGGACCAAAACGGCCGTGGGTATAGGTTTTACAGCCTATACCCACGGATTTTCGACCTTTACCAACGGAATTTTGCCGTTGCTATATGTCAAGTTTCTTGTAGTGCTCCCATGTCTTTCATGGCAAATGACTCGCCCAACTGCTTCTTTAACTTGTCAATGTTAGAAATATTTTTTCCTACAATAAACATATCATCAACATATAACAACAGGATAATGAAGTCATCGTTAGAAAATTTTCTAACAAAGACGCAATGATCTAAAGTAGTCTTCTTGTATCCTTGTTCAGACATAACAGACTCAAACTTCTTGTACCACTGCCTTGGAGCTTGCTTCAACCCATATAGGCTATTTCTCAATCTACACACATAGTCTTCTTTGCCTTTAACTTGAAAACCATCGGGTTGCTTCATGTAGATCTCTTCCTCCAAATCACCATGAAGGAAAGCCGTTTTCACATCCATTTGCTCAACCTCTAGATCAAGAGTAGCAGCCAAACCCAACACAGTTCTATTTGACGACATCTTTACAACAGGTGGGAAAATCTCGTTAAAATCAACACCCTTTCTTTGACTGAAACCTTTCACCACCAATCTGGCTTTATACCTTGGAGACTCAGAGTTACTCTCATGTTTGACTCTATATATCCACCTATTTTCCAAAGCCCTTTTGCCTTTAGGCAACTTCACTAAATCATAAGTGTGATTATCATGCAAGGATTTCATCTCATCATTCATTGCATCCAACCACTTTTGATTTTCATCACTTTCCATGGCTTCTTGAAAATACTCAGGTTCACCCTCATTAGTCAAAGTCACATACTCATCAGAATTATACCTTATAAAAGGTTGTCTCTGTCTGTTGGACCTCCTAAGTTGAACTTGAGATGATTCTGGAGCTTCACCAAGATTCTCATCCTGTGACATATCATTCTCCTCATCATTATCAGCTGGAATATATACCTCATCTCCAAGTTGTTGACCATCAACATACTCATGTGGCTCACCATTCTGAACATCACCACCAATAGTATCCAGATTATGAACAGGCAACCGAACTGGTCAATATTAGACAAACTAACATCTTTCTCTGGTGTAGTTTTCTCCACCTTATCAATGTCTTCAATAGTTTGGTCTTCCATGAACACAACATCGCGGCTTCTGATAAGTTTCTTCCCTATAGGATCATAAAACTTGTAATCAAACTCATCCTGCCCATAGCCGATGAAGATACATTGTTTTGACTTTGCATCCAACTTTGATCTTTCATCGTTTGGAACATGCACAAAAGCCTTACAACCAAAGACTCTCAAATGATCATATTTGACATTCTTACCAAACCAAATGTTGTCTGTAACTTCACTGTTCAAAACAACAGTAGGAGTGAGATTAATAACATACACCGCCGTGTACAGTGCTTCACCCAAATAATGTTGAGGCAACTTAGCTTTAGAGAGCATACATCTAACTCTCTCAACAAGTGTTCGATTCATCCTCTCTGCTAAACCATTCAACTGAGGATTTTTAGGAGGAGTCTTTTCATGTGTAATATCCTGCTGCTTGCAATAGACATCAAAGGGACCACAATACTCACCACCATTATCAGAACGAACACATTTCAGCTTCTTACCTGATTGCCTCTCAACCAAAGCATGGAATTCTTTGAACTTCTCCAACACTTGGTCTTTTGTCTTTATAGCATATACCCATAGTTTTCTGGAACAGTCATCAATAAAAGTAACAAAATAAAGTGCACCACTAAAAGATTTTACCTTTAATGGACCAAAAACATCAGAATGCACCAATTGAAGCAACTCTGACTTTCTTGAGGGAGGATGCTTCTTGAAGGATACTCTAGTCTGTTTACCAATCATGCAATGAGAACACTTCTCCAAATCTGCATTCTTTAATCCCGGAAGCACATCCTTTTTGGCTAAAACATTCAGCCCCTTTTCACTAATATGACTAAGCCTTCGGTGCCACAAAGATTCTTTCTTGTCAATAGCATTCACACTATCTCTAGCAACCAAAGCTTTTGTCCAAAACAATTTAAAATTTTTCTCCCCTCTAGCCACAACCAAGTTACCTTTACTAAGTTTCCACTTTCCAGAACCAAAGTGATTATCATAACCACAATCATCAAGCATATGCACAAAGATCATATTAAAACAGACATCAGGAGCATGTTTGACATCTCTAAGCAACAATTGCATTCCCATGTTGGTTTGCAAGCAAATATCACCAACACCAATTACCTTAGCTACACCATCATTACCCATCTTCAACACTCCAAAGTCACTGGAAGTATAAGATGTGAAGAACTCCTTCCTCGGTGTAACATGCAATGTAGCACCACTGTCAACAATCCACATGCTGTCATCTGATACAAGATTAACTGACTCATGATCACAGAGAATAACAAGATCTTCATTGATAGTAGTAGTAACACAATCACCATCATGATCTTCACGATCTCTTTGTTTATGCTTACCCTTCTTGCCTTTGTTATTTTTTCTCCACTGATAACAGTACTTCTGTATGTTCCCTGATTTATGACAACAATTACACTCGATATTCTTGTATCCCCCTTTAGACTTGCTTCTGTTATTCTCTCTACCACCCTTCAGTTCTTTCTTCTGACTTCTCCCCTATTTTCAGTGACAAGTACCTCAGATTGAGATGAAGTACCTTGTGCCTTCCTTCTCATTAAGAATACCACCCTTAGCCGTTTCCAAAGAAACAACACCTTTAGGAGCAGAACTTGTAATAGAAACCCGAAACGTCTCCCAAGACTCTGGTAAAGATAGCAATAGAAATAGTCCCAAAAGTTCATCTTCAAATTTAATACTCATTCTTGACATCTGATCAAGGAGCCCCTGAAATTCACTCAAGTGATCTGAAATAGAAGTCCCCTCCTTATACTTCAAACTTATGAAGCTATTCAACAAGAACAATTTATTATTCTCCCACAAAGTTTTTGCATGTGTCTCATTAGCAACATTATTATAAATATTATCTTCAACATATTGCCTAATAAAACCACATACCTGTATATGTTCAAACTCTCATTCTTCATCAGACATAGAATTCGGCTTTGTGGAACTAAATACCGGTAAGTGCAATTTCTTCACAAATAACAAGTCTTTCATCTTCCCCTTCCACAAATGGTAATTAGAACCATTCAACAATACCATCTTCATATTTTTATTTGACTCCATCGTTCAAACAAGTAAAATTGCCCTTAACCAAGAGCTTTGATGCCACTCTGATGGGGAATTAACACAATAATAATAATAATAATAATAAGGAGCAATAGGAAGCGGAAATAAAATTCTCCAAACTTGTAAGAACCTTGAGGATCAACAACAAATAATATAGCAGACAATAAAACAAAATAAAGACACCGGAATTTTAACGTTGAAAACCCTCGATGTGGAGTAAAAAACCACGGGTCGTCCAGACCAAAGAAATAACTCCACTATAATCAAATATGGGTACAAAAGAGTCTCCAAGTGATGTACAAAACAGGTGCTAACAACCAATTACACAACAAAGCACAAAAGCTTTCAAAACAAGAACAAAAGATGAAAAACTCCCCAAAAATACTGATGCACTGCGATCAAAATATCTCACGAACCATATATGATTTCGACGATCCGAACGGTGAAAGTGTAGCCCCCAAAGCTGCGAATATGCCCTCCAAATTTGACTCAAATTCAACGGTTAACGAATCGGGAATCGCAATTTAGTGAGACTGTTGTGTCAAAAATGGGAATTGGTTTCACTCCTCTTTTATCTCTTTTTGAAGGTTGTTCTTTCACAAATTTTACTCTCTTGATAACCCTAGTATGACCACTCTCCACTTATATAAGTGAGACATAATGGGCTAATAAAATTGGACTTTTCTCCATATAGGAAGAAAGCCCAAAACCCAACAAATATCCCACCTTTTTGTTGATCATTCATTATAAGTATTACTATTTCTCTTTCTCAAGAGAAGAAAAAAATTATAAATAAAAACTAAATCTTCAACTCTCTTTAGATGAATAAATTCAACAGCTACTTTGTTATTGTTTTTGTTGTGTTCGGAGTTAAAAAACTTTTGAAAATAATTTTCAGTCACCGAAGAGATTACTGTGTTGAGTTGCGGGTCAGTACGCTTTCTTTAAGACGTTTCGTGGTAAGCAGACTATCAACCACGAAGTACCCGGGATAAAACAACCCAATTACAACTGCACACCGATTTGCTACTGCACGGTAGAAATCGGGCACAGAATACACCTTTCTGAATGGTACTACGATACCACTCAAATTGATATTACTATATCAATCTATGAATCAATGGTACTACGATACCACCTGTATTGATACTACAATATCAATCAATAATGGTCCTGAGATCATTCTAATGGTACTAAGACCATTCTCATATGGTGACTAACACCATTCAAAAAAAAAAAATGGATTATGGTGCTATGACCAATCTGAATTTGTAGGAACTAGTAACACTTCGATTACTCTTAAAGTAAATTAACATTAATATTACTTTTTTTTTTTGCAAAGGCCAAATAATATTAAAAAAACAAGGCATAAGATATGCCCAAGGGTATACAAATAGTCTGATACATTAGTACATGAAGCTAAGCATCATAAACCCCTTACCACATGAAAAAACAAAGCCTATCCAATACACAAAAACTATCGGCACTAATAACTAGGAAATAACCAATAAGAAGAGCCTCAATTGATACTTATCTAAGTCCAAGCTTTACCCAAGTGCAGCAAACTCAGAACCGACATAGCGTAAATAGCAAAAGCAGCTAAACAGAAAAAACAGCAAAAAATCAACACCGCACAAGCCGAAACAGCAGCAGAGCAACCAAAGCATTTGCTGGAGTACCAAGGCCAAAACATCACAATAATTTCATGACGACCAAATCCGAATTTTAATCCGAAACGCGAGACCACTCAGGACCTCGACCCTTGCCTCTAGAACGAACATAAATTACGTAATTGAAGGATTCAATTACAGCTCCGCTTCAACAAAACAAGGATTTAGGGTTCAACCAAGGATTTCAATGAGCCGGACAAAATTCAGAATCAGCCCAGGCAACTAAGAGCGAAGTAGCAGTAGCAAGCATTACTATTGTTAGGCCACAAAATCTACAGAAATTAGACCGCAAGTTCCTTTGCGAACTTATCAGCATCCCAGAACTGGCCTTGATAGAAGCATAAAATTGAGATCCACCCACTTTCAAGAACCTGCAAAAACAAAATGCGACAAAACCAACCAGAGTTTCCACATAAAACAGCTCCAGATACTTATTAGTCATGAGTTAAAATACTTCTTCCCATACAAATTAACGGGTTCAAATTCTACTCATAAAGATTACTAGTAAAATTCCTGACTCGGGCTCTTAAAATTTTCCAGTTTGAGACCTTTATTTCTTCCACCACTCTATCCCAATTAATGTTAGCGTTTTTAAAAATCTTCGCATTTCTAGTCTTCCATATTGTGTCTACAGTTGAAAGCCAGAGAATGCCTAGCCTTTCCTTAACTTTAGTTCTACCATGAATTAAACCTTTAAATATTAAATAATGATCATAACCCCCCTTCACAAAAGCTACTACAACCCCTAACCATCTCACAATTTCTTTCCACGCCCTTGAAAGAAAAGGACAGTTGAAAAATATATGTTCTTCTGATTCTAATTCTCCACATCCTCCTACCCAAAAAATAGATGAGTTTATGTTAATTCCTCTCCTCCCCAGGTTCTCCTTTGTAGGGAGTCTATTTTGAAACAATCTCCAAGCTAACATCGAAAGTATCGCCGGGATCAGCGGACTCCACACATCCCGAGCCCAAGTTGGGTCTTCACCTTCTCCCTCAGTGAGCGACAGATAGGCATTTTTTACCGTATAGCTATCACCACCCCACTGCCAACTATCGGGCTCATCCTCCTTTCTCTCTACTCCCAACACTAAGCTATTACAAACCTCCACTAGCTCATTTTCCCATTGAAACAAATTTCTCCTCCACCTCCAGTTAATCCTCCTAACCCCCTCTGTTTCTACCAACATGTCAAACACCAAACTATCTTTATCAATGGAGATGTCATAGAGTCTATCAAATATCTTATACAAGCTTTCACCTCCCACCCACGGATCTCTCCAAAAGAGAGTATTCCTACCATTCCCCACCACCTTCACTAAATTTTCCTCAAACCAGTCCATTCCCCCTTGTACCGGAGACTTCTTTACAAGATTCAAGTCCCTCCACCATATGGAGCTTTTGCTATTCACCTTATCCAAACTCTTCCCGTATCTACACACTAACACCCTATGCCATAACGCATCATTTTCATTTTTTAATCTCCACCACCACTTCCCTAAAAGGGCTATGTTAAATAATTTTAAGTCTTTAATTCCTAATCCTCCCTCTTGTTTTGGTTTACACACTTTCCCATTTAACCCAATGGATCTTTTTTGCCTCTTCACTCCCCCCCACAGAATTTTTTTAAAAAGAGATTCGATAGAGGAGATAATACCTGGTGGTACTTTGAAGAATGACAAAAAGTAGATAGGCAAAGCAGATAGTACAGATTTCAAAAGGACAAGTCTTCTACCCATAGATAGAGATCAACACTTCCATGAAGACAGTTTTTTCCGTAGAGAGTTAATCACAGGTTCCCAAGTACGAATTTTTCTAGGAGCACACCCTATAGGCAGGCCGAGGTATTTAGTCGGGAAACTCCCAACCTTACAATTAAGGGTATTAGCAGCATCACAGAGCCAAGAAGACTGAACGTTTACGCCGATCAGCTCACTTTTGTTATAGTTAACTTTCAGTCCTGAAGACAATTCAAAAAGCTGGAGGACGGCTTTCATGGCAAAAATATTCGACCAACACCTTTTACCGATAATGAGCGTATCGTCCGCAAATTGAAGATGCAAAATGGATTGCTCTTCTTCCTCCCCAACCTTATACCCCACAAAATTGCCAACTTCGACCGCCTTGCTCATGAGGACATTAAATCCCTCTGCCACCAAAATAAACAAAAAAGGAGAAAGCGGATCACCTTGACGGAGGCCCCTCTCCATCTTAAATTCATCGGTTGGGCTGCCGTCTATAAGTACTGAAACCCAAGAAGTGCTAATGCAAACTCTAATCCAATTTCTCCATCTCATCGGAAAGCCCATCTTACCCAGCACAAAATCAAGAAAATCCCAATCAACAGAGTCGTAAGCCTTCTCGAAATCCACCTTCAAAAAGATAGCTTCTCTTTTCAATCTTTTGGCTTCGTCTATCACTTCGTTAGCTATAAGCACCCCATCAAGAATTTGTCGACCTTGTACGAAAGCGGATTGAGTGTCGCTAATCAGCTTTGGCATGATTCTCTTCATCCGATTAGCGAGCACTTTTGAAAGGACCTTGTAAGCACATCCTACTAGAGATATCGGCCTGAAATCATTAAGTTTAGCCGGATTATCCTTTTTCGAAATCAAAGAAATAAATGTGTTATTGATCCCTTTGACGAGCTTCCCATTCTTGTGGAACTCAGTCAAGAAACGGAAAAAATCCTCTTTCAAATATTAGTATATTACTATTAGTATCCTTATGGCACTTATTGATATAAATCAACAACTGCCACTTGGTTTAACACAAAAAATTAATAACAAGTGGTCATAATATCAATTAGCAATATCATAGATTGAAATGTACTAAAGCATAAAGCATGATTACAACTTTTCGACATGAATATATATACTTAAAAATAGAGAGAAGTTTTGTGTAACCAAATGAAGTATATATCACATAAATTAACTAAATAATATACCAACATGTGATACTAATTTGAAGTTACTTGAACATAAGAGACAAAACAAGGAATGATCACACATGCATGCTTCTTATCAAATATATTCTTGATATATTCATAAGCTTCCTGACCCAATATCAAAATCTATACTTCGTATCATGTTTCGTGATAGGGTAGGAACAAAAGTTATAAGAGTACCTGACTCAATTTCGTGTAAATTAGAAGATCAATTTTACTTCTAATTAATCCATCCGAATTAACATACCTTGTTAGAGGATAATGACTTCTTTTCAACGTCACGAGATAAAATACTGTGCTAGTGGAACACTATTTTAGAGTGAACTCACTTCCATCGATCATCCCAGCTTTGTAAATTCTAAGTTTTCTTTTGTGTCTGCTGGCCACAATTTTGATGTGGTGTTGTTATGAACTAGGGTTTTTTTTTAAAAGATTTAACACTTCTTTATATAGTGTTTTCGGATGCTATTAAATAAGAGAAATGTTATTTAAACATCAAAAAAGGGGACATCTCTGCAACATCAAGGGGAGTCACGTGTATATAACCGGGGAGTTCTTCAACACATTTGGTTAATGCCTGATTAACCAAATGTGTTGAAGAACTTCCCGGTTATATACATGCGACTCCCCTTGATGTTGTAGGCATAAAATCTTTCAAACTTGAACTTTTAACTTTGTTTTAACTTTATCATCCGCAAACAATCAAAATGTGTCTCATATACAATTTCTCGTAAACAAATAGTTGAGGAATTCGAGATCAAATTTGGTTAATTCAGTTAACCAAATGTGTTGAAGAACTCCCCAATTATATACATGTAACTCCCCTTGATGTTGTTGAGATGTCCCCTTTTGATGTTTAAATAACACTCCTCATTAAATAACAACTGTCAGTGAGTATTTTCCGACCCTATTAAATATCAACAACTATTGTATATCCACAACAAGGAAAAGATGCTCATGATATCTAGAGTCTATCTTTAACTTTTATATTTTTAAAAATATAAATGCTAGTATGGTCTACTATCCGATGTGAGACTTAATATTTTTATCAAATTATACACACTAAAAAGCTACACACACAAGTGTGTTCAATTACCTGATGAAGCACTCAAATTTTATTTTCAATTCACACACCAATGTGAACTTTAGTTCCAATCGTTTTTTTATCAATAGCTGCTAATTTCATATTATAAACGCATAAAAAACTTAATTCTTCTTATAAAAACGAATAAAAGAAAGAAAAAAAAGTGTTTTTTTGATTCGTGTACCACGCGCTTGCCACAGGAGTACCCGTTACAAAAAAAATATCAAGTACATCGATGCGTACCAAAGGCGTACGGTACGCGCACCAGTATCCAATACGTAGTCGGTACTAGTACTCTTCCTCAATTAGAGTATTCGTGTATCAGAGGTCTTTAGTTAGTGTTTAATTCAATAATTTCTGTACAACTAAACTCTATTTTGTTTTCCTCTAACTCTTGTTATTAAAGTCGATGTATTTGAACCAATTTTTATTAACGCATACATCTCTTATAAAAAAGGTCGAAGATAGTACTAATATTTAAAACATAAGCACTCTTGTTTTTAATATACTTTGATTTGACTACTTTGTACTTGATTTGGGTATCACTCATACTCAATCTAATAAATAAGAACTAGTTTGACTAGTGCACATATACCATCACACAGTTTTGATCACTAATATCTTTAATTCTCTATTAGCAAAAATTGTAAAAACTTGATATTTTGAAAATACTCATCAAAACTAATCAAACAAGATCTTATATGTTAATATTTATATCTATATATTATTGAAAAAATATGGTCAAAGCAAGATAAAAGAATAATGTCATTTAATCAATTTAGTTCTTATAAAATGGGATGGAGGGAGTATTTTCCTATAAAAAAGCGCATTTATTTTTCTTTTTTCCTCTTCTTTTCTTTCTAACCTATGCTACCCTAGTTAAATTTGTTAACCATCAATAGTGTTGAAGCATTCCTTAGGCATATTAACGAAAATGGATTCCCTGTAGTCACTATTTGACTATAGGTGAATCTCAACCATTCAAATTTATTAAAGGAAAATGATATTTAGTAAGAATTTTTTGATGCAAGAAAGAGAAGAATTTTATGTGGCAACTTTTGATTGGTCAAATTCTAATCACTCTCTCTCTCGTGTATGGTTAACCAATGTTTGATTGGTCAAATTCCGTAATTTTGTGAATTTTTCTCTTTCTTGTACAATTTTTTCTTACTAAATAGCAATGCTCTTTATTAAAATAATTATTTATTTGATCAAAAGTTAATCCAAAGGCAGCAATGCATTGAAAGCAGGGTGTGATGACTACATAGAATCCAAATCCATATTAGACACACTTTAGGTCCAAGTTGATAGCGGAACAAACCATAACTTCTTATGGAGTTAGTCTGCTTTTTTAACCGTGTACATGACTCCTAAGAATAAAACTTATAAAGCATAGACACGAAACATATGTATTGGACTATTGGATACCATTCATATACAATACTATGATACATTATGCATTGAAAAATATAGGATTCGATATGGTAAAGATACATGTCTAAAAATTAGAATTTGACATTAGTTAAAATAAAAATCAAACTCAAAAGACAACTGAACAAATGTAAGAAAAAAAAAAGTAAACTACTCTCCTCTATATATGCACAATAAATTAAGGGTTTTTCTATGTGCAAATTTGCACATGCTAAGAAGTTTTAAATAGTAAATTTGTATTGGAACTTGTACATTTTATATAACTCGTCTGTACAAATGGAAATCTTTTTATAATATGAATCAAAAAATCAATACATCACAAAATACATATGAATATGAACCAATTATACCTAAATGAACTAAAGATCAATTTTAATTCTTGAGTGCAATTTTCTTCATTTCATCATGACACTGTAGACTATGGCTTCATTTCTTGGCTGCAAACATATGGCGAGAAAAGTTATTTATGTCATGTCACAAATAAATAAATACACTTTTCAGAGAAATAAAATTTAGGATTAAATATCAATTTCTACAAAATTAACATTTTTTCTTAAAACAGTTCATGTACAAATTACGCAACATTATGCATTAAATCTCTAAATGCATACAATTTTGTATTTTGTTAAGACTGAAAATATGCTAGTACATATAGACTTTTTTTTTTTTGAAGCAACGCTAGCTAGTACATAGACTTAAAATACAAAAAATAATAAAAATAGCTATAAAGACTAAAAATATATTTGACACCTTTAAATTGATTAAAAGCAGTAATATATAATAGTAATAATTGCTAAAATATAAAGATAAAGTTTACTTACTCTAAGAGATCTTTCCAACAAGCATCTATGGTTAAATCCTCATACATGAAATCTCCCAACATTTCAAAGGTTGTTGAAGTTGAAGAAGGATCAGAACTCTCATTTTGGTTTACCTTGTTTTCCATCACAGCAGAATATTCTGGCGAAAGCGAAACCAAATTTGGAAGGGAATTTAAAGAAGAATTTGTAGCATCAAATACTTCATCAACATTTTGATTCAAGCAACTGCTACTATTGCTGCTGCCACCATTATTCTGCATCTGAGGCATTTCAAAGCCTTGAAAATTTGTATGATAATTTTGAGAAAGAAAATTGGACTGATTATTCAATCCTAAAACTTCATTTAGAAAATTTTCTTGGTGTGATGAAGATGATGACTGTCCAAATGGATTGATAGGAGGAGTAATATTGTTGGCATGAATTTGAAGCATGTTTTGAAGCAATTGGAATTTGGCTGCATCAGTTTGAAGTTTTAGAGCATTATTATTATAAGTATTTGTTATGTCCAAAGTGTTTGAAAAATTATTGAGAACATTTGCAGCAAGAAGAAAGTGTTGAAGATTTGTGATAAGATTGAGATGATCAATTCTTGGACGATGAGTGACTGGATCTAATCCCATTTGAAGAAGCTTTTTCTTTAAATGCGTGTTCCAAAAATTCTTTATTTCATTATCAGTCCTCCCTGGTAGATTACCTGCTATAGCTGACCACCTAATAATAATAATAATAATACAAATTATTAATATCATATTCACATTATTTATTCATTTAAATAGTTTATTTTTTAATCTTTAACAACCCATTTTTAGGGTAAAAGTGGACTTGGATTAGTTGCAGTTGTGAAACAACACAATTTCACACTGTTTTGGGTTGCAGCCCTTAGATCATTAGTTGAATGGTATAGATTTTAAGTGTCAAATCATCATCTTATAACATAAACAGAACCATGATTGACAATAAGACTGTGTGCTTTTTTATAGCACCAAATCCATTTTCTAGAAAAGGACCATGGTATTCAGAGTTTGGTTGGATGGTAATTAAAGGTATTTTTATTATATGCAGTTGAGATTCCATGCATGCACATATTTGGGACATCGACGATCTCTGATGAAGATCAGACAGTCCGGGTTCACAGTCATATTTTTGAGTTATAAAAACAAAAATTAAATCTATAATTTTTTGACCGTCTTAATTGAACAACTACTGATGTCTTGAAAATATGTGAATGTAAAGAATTTCAATTGAGAGTCTGAAATCTAAGTAAAGTCTGATCAATGATTGTTTGTTTCAGCCAAAGATTGAACTTGATGTTTCTGATTAATTTGACCTTAACGAAAGCTCATGATCAATCAAGAGCTAATTAAATCATGAATGGTTATATTTAATTAGGAGATGAATAAATTAAATGCCTTACTTATTCCCAAGAACAGCATGTAAATTGATGATGGTTTGCTCTTCTTCCTCAGTGAATTTTCCTCTTTTGATATCAGGTCTTAAATAGTTAGTCCACCTTAATCTGCAACTCTTTCCACACCTGTTCAATCCTGCTAACTTTGGAAGTGCTCTCCAACTTCCATGGCCATGTTTCAAAATGTGATCCACCAATATTCTATCCTCTTCTGGTGTCCAAGGTCCTTTCTTCAAACCACTTTCATCACAACATGGTGCTCTCCCCATCATCACCACCACTGCACAAACCTTAATTTGAGTGTTGTGAAGTGGAGATTGAATTAAGGTATACAGAACTTATAGTATACTACTATGTTGGAACTTGGATGTTTAGCAGAGGTGCTTTCTTATATATATAGTATGGTGGTGATGTTTGAAATGCCAATGCTTTCTAAGACTTTGTTAATTTTTATAATGTTATTAAAGCACATTTCATATCATATACATTTATTTATGTATAATTATAATTATTAAAGCATATTTCACTTATTCACATTATTGTAAAATATTAATGTCTCTATCTATCCTTTTATTAATAGCGTATATAAGTGCTGAATGAAAGTTTAAATTTCGGACTGAAAGAATATATTTTAGTGATTGACATATTTCGAGTAATAGGTAACAAGTTTAGGTATACACTATTTTTTTTTTTTGTTAGAAATGGTAATCCATTGAAATTAAACTCACAAATAATTGTGAGATTTCGGGTTCGAACCCGGATCACGACGCCCGGCCTAACGATTTCGGCATTTTTGCCAGTTAAGCTAGGAGTTATGGGACTAGGTATACACTATCTATTCTTGAATATAAGTAAAAATATGTATATCCGTAAAAACAAATTAATGAATTTTCAACCAAATATATCAAAATTTTCTTAAGTTCATTTTTACTTATAATATATGTGGTGATGAATGAAGCACTTAACGGTAAATAGTTATATTTATATTTGTATTAATTACCGCAATAATTCTCATCAATCTTATACATGTCGGGTTCAATGTTTTATTTTCTCATGCATATTATAAGAAAAATGCTAGTTAAGCATATAAATATAGAAACTTCTTTTTGTAATCTGTACATTCAATACCTTAAAGTTGTAAAAAGTAATATTTTCAACATTAATTTTCTTCTTTTAATTTTAGTATGTTTAACAAGTGTCCCGGGAGCACCGTTTAACATGACCATATTATAAAACCATTTTGTTTGGTAAAAGGAGATGAATTGTTACATTGTAAACACTAGAGGTTAGTTGGAGATCCCTTTATATACCAAATTACTTTTTCAATGTATTTGAAAAATATAAAATTTTATAGTGTCATCATTGAACCCCATAGGGAAACAATCAATATCATAATGAGAGGAAGTAACAAATAAATCATACATGATACATGGTATGCATTGCCGTCTCTTTGAATTAATTATCGACATTTCTTTAGCAATTTATAACCATAGATAATAAAATTCGTTTAATAATTTACATAATTTAAAACTAAAATGTTTGATCGAATGATCTTCGCTCACACTACTATATTTAGTTTAGTCTGAGTGATTTTGGTTGTATGAATTATGAGGTCTTAAATTCAATCCTCATTAACAATATTGTAAGAAAAAAATCCTCGCTCTAAATTGGCTAAATTACGGGAAATTTTTTTTTCATCCCATAAAAAGAACAATAAAAACCATTTAAAATAAAAAAATTTATCCAAGAAAATATATATTATATAGAAGAACAAGGAAGGACTACTATCTAAAACCAAAATATAAAATTTATATAGTTATAGGTCACTAAATTCCAAACACAAACAACAAGAAGGGCGGACTAAAAGCACACAAGTCACAACAAGGCTCCCTCAAAGCACAACAACACAAAACAAATTCTCTGCTACACTACACAACCCAAAAAACGAAGCACAACAACAAATCTCTCCCAAAGCTAACCCAAAACATAGAAAACTACATACCTAAAAACACCATCCAACACCAAATTAATAACCCCAGATATCACCAAATTAACAACCCACACAATCTATGATCCCAAATTCATATAGAAGACAAGGATAGATGATTTAGGGTTTAGACTTTAGAAACAAAACATACCTTTGTTAGATGATTGAGAGTGGCCGGTGCGGTGTGGCGACGATGGTGGCTATGGGAAGGGTGGGCGGCGCCGGCGATGATGGTGGTTGGTGATGATGGGAGAGTGGCGATGAGATTGGTGAAGACAGAGAGAGTGCGCGTACGTTTCTTCGTGTTCTGTTTTTTATTTGTTTTAGTTTTCACTAAGTATATTTTTATTATTATTTAAAAAAAAAACTGAAAAATCCAGTGTGGCCAAGGCCACACTAGGCCGTAATATGTGTCCGCTGCTGGTTCCGACCATGAAAAATATTTGTATTTAGTTTTATACATGAAATACGATTATGTATTAGAAAAAAATATGACGTTAAAATCTAAAATATTTAGTTATTGATGGTAGCAAAAAGAAAATGACTTGGACAGTGTAGGGGCATTTTTGCATACAGAGTTTTTGTGTGAGGACAAATATGCAGAAGAAAGTGTTGTGAGAATTTTGTTTTGTCAAACGGCAAATATTATTTATGGAAATCATCAGTCGACTTTTCACAGCAGTCGTTTTATAGCCGTTCGATTACGTTCGGATAGTTTAAATAAATGCAGTCAATAAATATGTTTTTAAATCATAACCGTCCGTTCTTGATCGGACGATAATAAATAGGATGACTGCACGACTGCACCGAAAAAACTAATGCATGGAATCCCGGTCGATTATTTATTGATAGTGGAAATAAGTACAAATAATACTAAACTCAAAAAAAGAGTTTAATACAAGTAGTAATAAACCAATCAACACAAACAAAAAGAAAAAAAAACTAGATAATCATATACTTCAAACAACATTTAACACTCACCCTCATGCCTAGCATGATATCAGAGCTGGATTAAGAATTGCAATACAGACATTTGACCCAGGCCCATGCTAGGTCTGAGGGTGGATGTTGAAGGTTGTTTGGAGTTCTATATCACTCATGTTTTCGGGTTATTGAGTGTATAAAAGTATTTGGCCTCCCTCACCCTTTGAGCTAGGTTTTAGGGCTGAGATTCAAATATATTTAACACACAAATCATAGCATAACTGGTAAAAAAATATCAAAATTGTTCAGACGGATGTTTTGAGTTTATATATAGAGCACTGAACACTGCATCCTTTTTCTTCTGGACACATTAAATAGTGTTTATTATGATGTCTCAAAACAACATAATTAAGTGACATCATGGATTGCAATAGTCAATATCGGGGTTAAAATATGGTAACCTTGCCGGAGATTTTCTCTGAACAATACCTCATCATCAACATTAAGAAGCCACCTTGTTTTGGTTTTCCTTGTTTATAATAGATTTTTCCAAATTTTAATTAACTATTAACTAACCAACCAGTAAGAGTCCATTTTTCTAAAATGTTTTCGTGTAAATGGAAAACATCTCAACAACAATAACAATATCTACTTACTTTGTTACTTGTGGAATTTGATTTCCTTAAGATTTGGTATTTAACTGTTTAATATATATTTATGTTTATACTTGCTCATTTTGTACATTTTGCTACATAAAGACATTCGTTAAATTAATATACTATTTTATTTTTTGTTAGAATTATGTATAATACTTTGATTATTAGATTAGTAAAAGCTTGGGTTGGTCATTGTTTCTCAAACCAAAGGTTGTTCAACTTATTAGCACAAGAAAATCTTGCTTACAAGGTAGAGTCCATTACAATCTTTAAAACTACACAAATATAAACCAACAAATAGTAAAAAATGACAAGTGCCAACCTCTAAAGCTATCCACATAGGATTTTAGGTTTCAATAACTTCCAAAATTTTAGCTTCTTTTAGGCAATTTTTCAAAATAGACTCATGAGAAGCATTTGTTTGTAAGTGTAGTTGGAAACGAAAGGAGTTATAATGGGTCAGTTGTAGTGGACCGACTATGCAAGGCCCAAATCATTCACGGTCAAACAAAAACAAATTGTCAATGTGGAAATGAACCGAACCAACTCGAACAAAGTTCGAGACTCCATTCGACGATTTATTCGTTGAACTTGGTTCAAGAACTAAATGAGTCGAACTTGAGCTAAAAATTAGAGTTAGAACTCGAGCTAAACCTAAGGAGCCGAACTGCTTGTGAACTCTAAACGAGCCGAACTCGAGCTGAAAAAAGAGTTTGTGTCGAACTCGAGCCGAGTTTCGAGCCGAACCAATTCTTATCGAGTCGAGTTCAGACAAGTTCGACTCGATTCATTTCCAACCATAGAGTGAGGTAAAATTACTTGAGATAATATGCTCGAAAAATATTTTTCTATCACTTTGAAATGGAGAGAGAGTAGTAATAGGGCTTCCTACTATACATCGGAATGTGAACCTAAGCCTATTTCAATACTACGTCCTAAAAAATATAGATCCCCGAAGAAATTATGAAAAAGTAGTAGTGGACCATATTAATTTATGAGTAAAAATAAATATCAATTGTAGAAATTTTAAAAAATAGGTCGTGGTATAGGAAAATATATATAAAAAAGGCACCCATATTACTGTATGAGTGAAAATTGTTCTAATAGAAATTACAAAGAAAAAATAGTCTTTGTATGAATGTATGGATAGAAATATCGATTACCTTAGAAATTATAAAAAGAATTAAAAAAAAAAGGTAATCGTATTGATATGTGAGTACAATTATGTTAATGTGGAAATTACAAAAAAATAGACTTATATATGAGTAGAAATATAGTTGGTGTATTTCAAATTAAAAAAAAAAATATAGGTCTACGTATATTGTATTTTGTGTACCGGTATCTGTATTAAGTATTGGTACCGGTATTTATCAATAGCGCACTCGTACCTAAGCATATGCACACCCAAGATCCGCCCCCGGTAATTCATATTTACTCATATTTAGGGATGTCAATGGGTAGGGTATGGGTAGGGTACTATAGTACCTATCCCCATACCCGCAGTTTGAAAAAATACTCGTACCCCTCCCCATACGCGCGTGGGTAACAAACTTTGCACCCGTACCCATACCATGTGGGTACCTAAGTACCCATACCCATTACCCGCACTTTTGCGAAGAATAAATCGATCAATTATAAAATATCATATTATTATAATAATATTAAAAAAAATTCAAAGATTTTAATGTCGACCTATGAAAATTATAAACATAATTATTACTAAAGTTCATATCTTTGTTAATATATTCACACTGTTTTTTTTTTTTTTGGTTACATAAGAGAAAAAAAGAAAACAAAAAGCTACAAGGGAGTTACTCCCTAATAAACTCTACGTCACTAGCATCATCATGTAGTGGTATAACCAGATCCTGAGGAGGAGCAGAAATATTCACCATCGGCGAGTCGGAGTTAGCACCTAATTTCGCCAAAACATCTGCACACGCACTACTCTCACGAAGAGTATGCGTAAGAATCACTTTCCAATCATTAGCTAGAAGCTTTCGAATACAAAGAATCTCATTCGCAAAACGATGATGCCCTTCCTTGATTACATTAACAGAGAGTAAGGAATCAGAGCAACACAACACCTTACGGAAACCACGTTCCCAACACAGCTTCAACACATTGTATTTGATTATGTTATAAATAAACACTTTTATTAAAAACATGGGTATAATAGTTTAATAGTGGTTGTATTTTTTAAAATTAATATACATATACTTTTATATAATACTATAAATAAAATTAATAAATATATATTACATGGGTATGGGGTGGGGTGGGTACTAAGGTACCCGTATCCGCACTCATACCCGCTCATTTCCATACCCGTGCTCGTACCCAAAATGCGGATTTTTATCCTACCTATTGTACATGGGTATTTTCTGCGGGTATCCACTGGGTATGTGACAAATTGCTATGCTTACTCATATTGTTGAATTAAAAAGCATTATTTTCAACGAAAAGTTTACAGCAAGGGATGAATTTCAAACGATGGGATATGCAAAATTTTCAAGGTGAGCTTCACTTGTACAACAAGAACAAGGCACATACGTATGTTTATTGCAACCTTTTACGTACTGATGTGGTGGCAATGGCAAAGATAAAACAACACATCAGCAACAAAATTTTACTACGTACCTACTAGAGTAACTAGAGTAGCCTTGGGAGATGTCCCTTTTATATTTATGTTTTTAATTTTATCTATTAAATTGATGATACGATACCTTAAATAAGGTACCGTATCATCAATTTTGATACCATTTATAGAAGGTATTATTGGAGTTTCATGACATGACATAAATGATATCAAAGTTAATGATACGGTACTTATTTAAGGTATCATATCATCAATTTAATATTACATTTTTAATATATGCCCTTATAACACATGTTAATACAACCCTATAATTTTTTTAGCACCCCAACAAAATCACTCAAAATCTACGACTTACAAATAGATTTTCATATGGCAACTGTTACAGAAGTTGTTTTATGGATCTTCTTACTTATAGAGTGTTCAACATCCACTTTTCCAAATAATGTGGAACTTAAATATCCTCACACTTACCACACCAGATAAACGTGAATATCGTTGTTAGACATAATGTAATGGACTAATTGGTTGTAATTTGGGCTAAAGGTGGTTTTGTCTCTTTATGCCTTACTATATATTTCAAAGATAAGCTGTAAAAAATAAAATCTTAATAATGCAATAAAATAAAAATAGGTAAATTGTTATTTCAATATAGGATTAAATATATTTTTGATACCTATAACATGGTGATCTAAATTTAGTGTTTACTTGATTTTTAATCTCTATAAAATTATTTTGCATTCAATTTTAGTCTCTGTAGTTAAAACAACTTCTATTTTTCAGTGGTTTTGTAGCATGTATGTTTAAAACAACATAAAAAGTTCCTTTAAAAAAAACGAACTTAAAATTTGATTTCTTTATGATTTTCGTTACTTTTAATTATCTTGAACTTTTGTCGTTTACAAAATTCATATGTAATTTATATCATGTGAACAATTCTAAATTTTAGCAAATAAACTCTATATGATATTTCAAATATGTCTATAGAGATCAGAAACATATTTAATCCTTTAGTCTATATGAATGTGTGATGCATTTTCATTATAATTTTTTTTATTTAGCATGTTATATATAGTTGTAAAAAATTTACCGCCGTTAATCGGAACTAATCTCTATTGAGAAATGTAATTTTTGTTCTATTATTTTAGTCCTCAAATTGATTTGTTTTTAGTCAATTTAATCTATAAAAAGTACAAATAAAAGAGACAATCAGAATTTGTTATATTTTTATATATATATTCAGATAGCATAATAACAGTGTCTCACAAGTTTATAGAACAAAAGTAACTTTCACTCAAATAAAAATAGGAACAATCTATTAAAAAGTTTAAAAAGAGAAACGTGATCAAGTGGCAAATTGTATAGTTCTAGAAACATTAGGCCCCGTTTGGTCTCGCTTATTTTTTATTTTACTACTTCTTTTTAAATAAAGTAGAAAAGTAAAAAATTGTTTTTGACTCTATTAATTTCTATGTAAAAGAAATAGAGAAATAAAGTAAAGAAGTAGAAAACAATGAGAAATAAGGTCAAACATAATTTTTTATTTATCTACTTCGTTTAAGGAGAAGTAGAATAGTAGAAAATAAACAAGGTCAAACGGGACCGTCGATGTTAATAAAGTGGCAACTTTTTTTTATTAAGTTAATAAAGTGGCAAATTGTATAGCTAGTAGTAGTAGGTGACTAGCCCAGATTGCTTAAAAAAAACGTGACTAACTAGATATATATAGAATCCGTTTGATCCGCAAAATATAAGTATTAAAGAGAATTATATAAAGCAATATAAGATAGAATAACAAAGGACAAACGTTGTATTGTACGATTGTTTGGTGATAAAATATTATTTTGGTATTTTAGACAACTTGTATAGATGACAAAAAGTTGTTCTATGATTCAATGAGGGACAAAAAATTCAGTTTTTGTGGTGTCCGTTGACCCTCAGGTTATCCAGTATCAGAAATAACTTTAAAATAAAACACATTACAACTGAAATTGTTTTATTCAATCTCTTATTTTTTAGAGGATTAAGTACACTCTATATAATAATAAATGTTGGATTCATGGATTGTTTATGCCCGTAGTTACGTTTGTGAGTTTCACTAGATAAAACTCCTGCGAGATAAAACGTTCGTTATTTTGATCTTTTACAGTATCCATAAATGCACCTATATATGTAATATTTTCTTTCTTAATTAGTTACTTTTTACTTGAATGTAGGTGAATTTAAGGAAAACAAATGTAAAAAATACAAATCCGAAATATAAAACCACCGTTCAAAGAAAGAATAATGATGACAAATAATTCTTGGTCAATTCTTAATTGGAAATGGATACAAGAAATTATAAGAATCTTTTTTCTATTGTCTACGTCAATATCTTAGTTTTGCATGATTAAATTAATCGAAGAACCAATCAACTTTACTAATTTTATAGGTGAGCTAGGGTGAGAATAATTTTGAGAAGGATTAATTACCTTTTTTTTTTTTATCTTTATTTTTGATATTAAGATAGTCTCTTATCTTTTAAAAGTTTTATGTTAGTCTCTCATCTTTCCTCCCGTTCAATTAGATACTCTTTTGTCTTTTAATTTTTTTTTATGATTTGTGAGTTTTAATTTGGCTTATTACACATTGGTCTCTTATCGTTTAAAAGTTTCAATTAGTTGGTCTCTTAGCGTTTTGATTTCTGTTGGTGTTGAGTTGTGGTGGTTTATATGTTGATTAATGATGGGAAGGACTAATTAATTGAATGACAGAAAAGACAAAAGACTAACTTGAAATTTTTAAAAAATAAAAGATCAACTTGAAACCTAAAAAAAAATAAGACATGCAACTCGTAAACGAGCTACTCATATTACAATTCACAAAGGTTGACACATAAAATTGGCTACCGCCATTAATAATATTAATAATTTAGTGCTTAAAGGATCTGCAATAGGAGTATAATAAAAGTTTTATAGAATTATGAGTAACATTTTTTATTAATCATTTGAGTTCTATAACATGACATAGAAAAATAAAAATAAAAATACAAAAATAAAAATATCATATCTAAGATACCATATCTTCAATTTAATATTGTTTTCTTTTTATTTTTTTATACCAAATTAAATAACTTCTATATATATAAAAAAATTACCTTGCACTTTACATAGTCGAACATGATCATATTTCCTATCATGCTATACTATTACACAATTTCCTATTATGCTATATACAGGGGCGAAGCCAGAAAAAATACTAAGTCTAGGCACAATTTTAACCGCAAATGTACAAATGTTTATTGGCTTAAGCTTTTAGAATCGGGGTTTAATCGGATCAGACCGTTTTTAATAATGTATATAAAGTTGATATTTTTAGTATTTTTGATAAAGAAAACAAAGAAATATATATTTTTGGAATTTTTAGATATTTTTAATAATGTATATAAACAAATAAATGAAAATGAAGTACAAAAACAAAAGGGTAAAAAAATAAAGAACATATAAAATAAGGTAGAATCATAACATATTTTTACCATATATAAAAAGGAAACAAAGTTGATATTTTTAGTATTTTTTATAAAGAAATATATATAAACAAATAAAATAAATGAAATTAAAAAAAACAAAAGATAAACAAGGGAAACTAGGATTTGAACCCAGGTCCTCTGGATATCAAAGCAAGACTCACACAACTACACCAACACGCACATGTTAACATAAGATAGCTTAAATTGTATATGAATAGAAACACGCGTTTGTTACTGTTCATCATCTTCAACCTCAAGCTCACCAAAACCTCAAAAAATCGTTTTTTTACTCTTGCATCAAATTGGACATCTAAATATACCATTTTGCTCAGAATTTCACGAGGATTATGAATAAGCACTTAACTTTTATTAATTCTTACTCAAAAATTCGAATTTTCAGATTAAACTAAAAACCCTAAAAAAAATATTATAATTGGGAGAGCCTGGGCACGTGCCTAGGCATGCAAGGGCCTTGGCGTCGCCCCTGGCTATATATGAATTTGTTGCAAAATCAATCTCCTACCGTAACAACTTCCAAAATTCTCCTTATTTTATTTATCTATCACAACCATCCAATCTCATACACTATCTATTTTATTTTTTAAGCTTAATTGTAAATTTCAGTCCCCCTATTTTAATAAATTTTGGATTTTGGTCCCCCTATTTTTAAATAAGCAATTTTAATCCCACTACTTTAACAAATTATGGATTTTGATCCTCCTATTTTACTATTTGATCCCCCTATGCTCTGATACCATATTAGAATTTGAGAGGCATATACTCAACCACAAAAGCTAACTTGAGAGTTGAAGTTTGCACTATATTATAAAGGCTATCTTTGCCATATTTCTAGCTAATGTGAGACTTCTAACATAAAAATTACATAATAAATGGTTTTTCTTTAAATAGTTTTTCATTTTAAAAGTTCACTCTTTTTTTTTTTTTTGAACACGCCAAAATGGAATATATTAATAAAGCAGCCTACTCAGCACAAGGTGTACCGAGATAGACTATAAATGTTTACACATAGTCACATACAAGGTATCAAACAGAAATCAAACCAAACCCAAACAAGTCAAAGGACAAGACCACCAGCTATGATAGTTTAAAGCTATAGTAACACTCGTCGTCTTCAACCATCGGAAGGAGAGAAGCTTGATCTTGTCTAACATCTGATGGGAACTGCTTGTTGAGCCTCGAAATAGTCTGTGATTTCTTTCCGTCCACATAACCCACACACAAACAAGCCAAATAAGCTGCAAAAAGGAGCGCCACGCCCGGGATCCACCCGCTGAACATGTGAACTGAACAAAGTGATCACGGATAGAAGTGGAATGCACCGATGTGATGCCAATCCACGAGCACACTAGTGTCCAAAGGGATCCAAAAGTACTGCAAGAGATGAATAAATGATGAGCCGACTCAGGCTCCCCACAACCAGAAACGCAAAAGTGAACTGCAGGAGATAGAATGCCCCGCGTGACTAGATTTGTTGTTGTGGGTAACCTGTCACGCAATAAACGCCACGCGAAGATGGAGACTTTCAACGGAACATGAGAGTGCCAAATGAGTTTATCTGCTGCGTCCATACTAAAATAAGTCTGAGAAGTCAAGAGCTGATATGCTCCCCGGACAGTGTAAATGGTTTTTCTAAATATGTAGGGCCTGAAATGATTTTTTACGGTTGGTTTTCTACATATACTCCTTTGACCCTTTCACCCAATTTCTTTGATGTGATAAAGAAAACAACAATGTTGTAATAAAACAAAATAGATACCTTGTTCGACTATTGTACGTATGTCAAAGTACAATTTTGATCACTAATATTTTTAATTCTTTATTATAGTAAAATTATAAAAACTCGATATTTTGAAAATACTCATCAAAACAAATCAAACAAGATTTTGTATGCTAATATTTATATTTATATATTATTAAAAAAATATGGTCAAAGCAAAATAAATGAATAGTACAATTTAGTCAAATTAGTTCTTATAAAATAGGACAGAGGGAGTAGCTAATGCAAAAAAAGTAAGAAGTACTCTTGGAGTCAATGTCAAACTCTAAAGTCCATTCCTTAAATATTTCTTGATTTCTTTCAAAGTCTAGAGAACTATTTATGTTGTGTTTCAAGTGTGAGTGATTGAATCTCATATTGACTATGTATGGAAAGAATGTTGAATTTATAAGAGAGGTGACTCATTAACCTATGCCTTAAGATTTTGGGTGGGAATGTGGTGTCTCCCTTTCTTGAGAATCCTGGATCATTGACTCATTGTTTCTTCCGAGTCCCCCCGGACTCCCCAACAAGTGGTATCATGTCGTGCCTCGGATTGGCGGGGGAGTGAGAGCGGATCCTGGTATTGGATCAACTATAGGATGTGGGACCTCACACTTGGGGAGAGAATGTTGGATTTCAAGTGTGAGTGATTAAGTCTCACATCGACTATTTATAAGAGAGTTGACTCATTAACCTAATGTCTTAAGGTTTTTGGTTGGAATGTGGTGTCTCCTCTCTTAAGAATCCTGTAGTATTGTTTCTTCTGAGCTCCCCCGAACTCCCCAACAAGTGGTATCATAGCCGTGGTTCAGCTTAGTGTATAAATTGGTGGTGTTTCCCAACAATTTATACACAAATTATTAAATGAAATTTTCTATTATTCCTCTAGCATAACAAATGAAGATAATATGAAACTAAATTAAATTATCTATTATTACTCTAGAATAACAAGCTAAATTAAGATTGCTTTTCTATTTTAAATGGATCGTAACAACTTGGTTTATTGTTACTAGACAGTAACAAAACTCCTCTATTTTAGCATTGGGATGATAAAATCGTGGGGTTTTGTATCTAACTACACCTCATCTCTTCGTCAAAAAAAAAAAAAAAGTACACCTCATCTTGACCAAAGCTATTACTATTTCCCTCCTCGAAATTGATCTTGTGCTGAGCATCAGGGTTTCCATAAAGATTGACGAACGATGATAAATCCTTCCAGGTAGCGTCTTCTGGTTGTCAATTTCGGTATAAAAAGGATTTAATAGAGAGATGGTTTGAGTGTTCATAAATCGTAGGTAGCTTAATCCATTAAAAAATGCTGATATTATTAGGACGGATAGGTTATGACCATAGTTCGAACCCCAATTCATTCACTTATGTGTGTAATTTATAATGATTATTGTGTATTAAATAAAATGTCATGCTAAATAGTGTTTCCGGAGCAATAATTAAAGAATGAAAAACGGAAATAAAAGTAAAAGCTTTAAGTAAAAAAATTATTTTTAAAAATATAAAGACATTATATTGATTACACTACCTTCTATATATTATCATTTTTGTTTCATTAACCTGGAGAGAAAAATGAAGGAGATGATTCAATTTGATTAAATTAATTTGATTAAATTAAGTGACATCATGGATTGCAATAGTCAATTTGGGGGTTAAAAATATGATAGACCTTGCCGGAGAATTTCTCTGAACATTACCTCATCATCAACATTAACAAGCCACCTTGTTTTGGTTTTGGTTGTTTATAATAGATTTTTCATATTTTAATTAACTATTAACTAACTAACTAACCAGTAAGTGTCCATTTTTCTAAAATGTTTTCGTGTATATGGAAAACTTCCCAACAACAATAACAATATCTACTTTGTTACTTGTGGAATTTGATTTCCTTTGGATTTGGTATTTAACTGTTTAATATATATATTTATGTTTATACTTGCTCATTTTGTACATTTTGCTACATAAAGACATTCGTTAAATTAAAATACTATTTTAGTTTTTGTTAGGATTATGTATAATACTTTTGATTATTAGATTAGTAAAAGCTGGGGTTGGTCATTGTTTCTCAAACCAAAGGTTGTTCAACTTATTAGCACTAGAAAATCTTGCTTACAAGGTAGAGTCCATTACAATTTACAAACCATTGATTATTATTATAGAAGAGTAGTTGGTAAAAGAAACCTAAGATTAGAAGTTTAGTTAAGAAGACAACATAACATGATTGTGAACCTTTTGATTCTTGTTAATTTCCTTATGACTTTTGTTACTAATACATAAATATTCAATTCAATTGATACATATGTTGTTGTCAATATTAATTAACGTAGGAGTTTTGACATGATTTTCACCATCCAATATTTGTCATGTTGTGAACAATGTGATTGAGCCAAGAAGTTAACTATATTTTCAAAACAATGGCTTCAACAATGGTTTTGTCTATTATTAGAATGAGTTAAATTTCCGTAACATGACAAATCAAGAGAAGAGTTATCCAATTTCCGACATGATTTGAATAAAGTTTACCACAAATAGAAGAAAACCTACTAGGCGTTTCACCCGTGCTATTGCACAGGTCTTCTTCTTTTTTTTCTTTCTCCCACTTTTTGCTATTGTACTGAAAAAAATCATAAAAAATAATTAATTACAAAACAAAAATTATATAAAAAACATTTGAAGATGTCATACATTAATTTAAGCAAATGAAAATATAGTTAAGTATTTAACATTTTGAAATACTTTGTACACAATATTTAAAATTGCATTGACACCCACACTTTTTAGCAGAGAAATAGAGTTAAATTAAGGTTAGAAAGATTTAACAAAGATTAAAAATAAGAGATAAATGAGGAAAAAATAAGGTTTGAATATGATTTCAATACCTACAAATATGACCCTTGCAAAATCACAAAAGTTTTAAAAAAATCCCTGAGTTGAATTTTGAGTTGATATGGCTAATTTCTGCTTATGTGGTAGATGATGATTGCGTCAAGTTGTTTTTTTGACTAAAGTTAGCTGGCATGAAATTAATATAAATCTTTAATTATTCAAATAAAATAAATTTTCCATTTATGTTAAATATAAAATAAATTAATAAATAGAATGTATTTGTAGGTACTCCACCATTGCCACCAAATACCCATCATCATAGTTGTATCCGCCATGATTGTCGTTACACAACACCACCACTAAGGATGTTAAAATAGATGGATTGGATGAATTTGGATTGAATTGCTAATGGATGGATCAAAGTAATTCATTAATCTATTAATAATCCATTAACAGTTAATCAAAAAATTCAATTTAATCCATTCGTTAGAGATAAAATTCAATTCAAATCATCCATTATCATCTTTCTAATGGGTGGATATCTAATCCATCCAATTTAAGGATTTTGCTTATTTTTTCAGATTCTGGATTTGTCAATGTTTTGTTTATGATTGATGAAGATAGATTTGTTTCAATTTTATTTTCTTGAAGAACTTTTTTCTTGCTTGTTGGCTTTTATCTTAATCCCAAGCAAAATATAATTTTAACTTAAATAATTTAATTTAAATATAAATGTTAAATATTAATGAATTAAATAATATGTTAAGCTTCACGTTAGATTAAGTTATCAAATCAGCAACTGTACATAAGCGCAAATTATCCAAATCAGCTCAAAATTCAACTTGTTGAAATAAAATGGGTTTTGTACAATGCCTTTAGAGTTTTGATGATAACAAAGTATTAAAAGAAAAAAATTAGATATGTTAATATATGTTCAAGTATGCAGGACCATAGATTAAAACTTAATTGAGCATAAGTGAGAGAACTTGTTATTTTGAAGAAAATATGAAGTTTTTGGATCAGAAGCTAGAAGACTATGGATCAAAGTATCAGACTTTGAAGAGTATTCAGAAGGTAGAAGACCAGATTCTGAAGAGTCGGACTCTGAAGTTTTACAAGAGCTTCTAAAGATCTCAACTTATGAAGGACACGTCAGCATCAGAAGAACTCTGATAGGTCACTATTAGACTCAGAATCAAGTTTGTCTTCTTCTAATCACGTGCAGAAACAAACAAAAGCTTCAAAGACAAATGTAACGAAACGACCAATTCCTTTTGCAACAAAGGGAATTCAAATGTCTTGTCAAAGACATTAACCAAATCAAGAAACATTCCAACGCCTGTGATCAATCGTTTCAAAGACTCGAATTTTGGCGCATGAAGAAATCAGAGACTCTTTTATTCTTCTCTATATAAGGAACTAAAGACATGAAGAAATCAGAGACTCTGAACGCATTTTGAAAGAACATACACTCTGTCAAAATCTAAGCTCAATTACACTTAGAATTTCTTACTAACTTTTGTATCTTATAAATTCTTAAATCTTGAGTGATTGTAGTAGATCTCTCCCTCTCCCTCTCCCTCTCCCTCCCCCTCCCTCCCTCCTTGTAGTTTAGAATATGACTAGAGCAAACACTTAGAATTTTTTTGAAAAAACTAAACACAATTCAACACTTCTTCTGGTGTTTTCTCACATTTACCACTTATGGGCTTTTTTTAAACTTTTATAATTTTGCACGAGCATAAATCAAAATTTTATTTTTATAGAAACTAAAATACAAATGAGCCATATTTGCTAGAACCAAAATCATATTTAATAAATAAAAATAAACTTATTTTCAAAACATGACCAGTAAAATCTCTCAATTAGAGCACATGAGATGTAAAGCCCAACACCAAACGATACCAAAGAAATAAAAAATAAAAAAACCAGCAAGCATAACATAAGAGATGTAAAGCCCAATACCAATATATCACTCCAAGAAACCAAAGAGGGAGTATTTGATTACGATTTTGAGAGACTATTTTGGTAAAAAAAGTCTTGAAGATTTTGTAAGATTATATTAATTTTTTGTGATTTTAAGAAATTTTTGTCTTACATTTTTAACACATGATTTTATGGGATTCTAATCAATTTATAACAGATTTCTATATATATATATATATATATATATATTAACAAAATATATATGAAATCTCTAATTTGCCCCTTTTTCATTTTTTGACACATCATATAATTCATGGTTATTTTTGTCTTTATTCCAAAAAGTTTGTATAAAAAATTTCCTACAGTTATTTTCTATTTTAACTTCTATTGTTTGTTTGTTTCTTCTTCTTCTTCAATCATTTATGTTTGAAAACATGAGCATATGGTGTTTGTATTAATCTTTCGGAAGGTAGAATGATGATTTTCTTTTCTTTCTTCTTATTTTTCAATTCTTTTCACTATTAGTTTTTTTTTTCTTCTTCAAAATCATGATGAAAAACTCATTTGTGTGTTATTAATCTCTGGTATTATAACAAGATGAATCTCCATTATTATAACAATTTAACAATTCAAAATACTTATAAGAATTACCAACAATGTCTAATAGTTTCCTATACTTTGTTGTTGTTATAGATTGCGTTAAGTTAATTGTTGAACCTTCTGTCTTTCAAGATGTAATTTGAAGAAACTTATTATTATTATTTTCTTTTATCATATCAATTTTAATCAACATTATGTATTATCTAATATTCGTTTAATTATTATAATTCATTTAATCTTACATAACCTTATTCTACTATTCACAGCAAACGCCAAAGTCTACAAGTGCGACACAAGGAGAAACAAGTTTCCCAACGGGAAGTCTTTATTCCATATTATCTGATGTCATTTATTTTCTATTTTAACTTCCACTTCCAATGTTTCTTTCTTCTTCTTCAATCATTTATGTTTGGAAACATAAGAATATTTTAACTTCTGGTGTTTGCATTAATCTTTCGTAAGGTGGAATGATGATTTTCTTTTCTTTCTTCTTATTTTTCTTTTAACATAAGTACATGGATGAGTTTTTCCCTTTTGCTTCATTAAAAAATATAATTCACCAAGTACCTTAGTT
Organism: Trifolium subterraneum; assembly: GCA_951799995.1. NCBI lineage: Eukaryota > Viridiplantae > Streptophyta > Magnoliopsida > Fabales > Fabaceae > Trifolium > Trifolium subterraneum. Next base: position 34,638,510 of record OX637461.1, read on the forward strand.
ACCTTACTTTATTGTCTCTTTTCGTGTAGTAATTAATAGTCTCGGTACGTTTATCATCAAGTACAAGGTCGGCCTTGCACAAGTATAGGGTGATTTAAGGAACCGAGCCTCCATTTTTTAGGGGTCTCAAAAGAAAAATTATATGATAGTGGTTCTCTAAAAAAATACGAGCATAATTTTAAAAAATAAAAATAGTAGTAGACCCGATTAGAAGTTTTACTCACAGCCTATTATGTTATAAAAAAAAAAGTTAATGACTTAGTATTGATAGCAATTGAAAAATATATAATATGGAGACTTATGCACAAATTTACCTCAAAAACGGCTAGAATGAAGGATTTTTTAAGTAATTAGAAGATATTTTATTGTTATTGATTAACATAAGAATATTTTGTATGTTAGTTACAAAGATGATTTTTTTTTTATTATTTATATTATTTACAATTTAAACGAGGATTATTCTTTATAAGTTTTTTATTTTTTATTGAAGATTCTATTTTTAACTTTCGGTGCCGAGTCTCCAAATAGCCGGGACCGGCTTTGATCGAGAAGAACCGGTTATATTATGGGGGGAGTTGCACAATTTTATTGATAATTTCTTAGTTCAATGACTACATGTCTCCGATTTACTCACACTATTCACTCGGGTCACATTTCAAAGCCCACAACATTACTTGTCATTCACTATTTCGTCCCTATTTTAAACTTTATATTTATTTTTTGTTTATGAAATTAAAAAATCATTGAAAACATTTATTTATTATATTTTTATACATTATTCAGTTTTTTAAAATTACAAACATATTTTTTCATTCTTTTTTTCACCCTTTATATTTGATTATTAATCAATAAATCAATATTTCATAGTACATAATCTGGCCGCTCCTCGCGTGCGGACACACAGGTATCCTGCTAGTTATGATTTTAAAGTACTCGGAAAAAAAAAAAAGAAAAACAATGACTTAAACTGATCATTCAAACAAAAAAAATCAATAAATCAATACACCCCCATTAGTTGATTCAATAATTTACGTTGAAGAATTGATCAATATTCAATACGTTGAAGAATTTTGAAAACCCCCCCTTAAGCAAACAAAAAAAAACAACCAATGAATAAAATAATTTACGAAGAAGAATTCTGAGAGTGGCTGAGTGTTTGACCAATATATCAAAGTGTTTTTTGTGAGTCTGATACGTTGAAGAAATTTTTATTCTAGCGCAAGCATATAAATATAATGAACAAATTCGAAAAGTATATAATCGAGTGCAATTCAAAAGATATTATGTAAAATTCATTTAAAACTGGCATATAATTATGTACGGACAATATAGTAAATTGTAAATAGGGGTGTTCAAATTCAAACCAATTAAAAAAAAAAACCATAAATTGATTAAAAAAAAAATCGAAAACTGCAAAAAATCAAATATTTTTGGATGTGTTTGGATGTCCTTTTGCGAAAACCGCTGTATCGGATCGGAATTAGGATTGATTTTTTAACACCGATCCAAACCAAAAACCAAATCGCTATATATATATATACACACACATATAGAGGAGAGATCAAATTACACCGCTCAATAACGCTTTAACTATTACAAATTTTACAAAATCCACCGTTAGATTGAAAGTTTATATCGTGTAGATCATTCATGTTAAATTTTACAAAAATATAAAATCATTTGATATGTTATTGAGACTCGTCAAGATTAACGGTTTATGCGTTTTTATTGAATACCGTTAATCTTGATCGTTCTCAACAACACATCGAACGATTTTAGATTTTTGTAAAATTTAACATGAATGATCTACACGATATAAACTTTCAATCTAACGGTGGATTTTATAAAACTTGTATTCGTTAAAGCGTTATTGAGCGGTGTAACATTACTCAAATGTTACAACGGTGTAATTTGAATATATATTGCATTAACCTATTTTTTTGTTCATTTTAAATTTTGTTAATACTATTGTTAGTTTAATTTAATCCACTTTGTACTTTTTGATATGTTTCAAATATACGGAGTAATTGATAATTGTCATTCTAAAATATTGATCTTTAATATATTATATGTTATATTTTACGTCAAACTAAATATTTATTTCGTCAAAATGTCAAACTATTATTTTATAGTGTTTTTTATAATATTAATATTTAATAAAAAATTAAAATTTATATTTTGGATATCCAAAATCCGATCCAAATTAAACCGCATAAAATTGGATTGGATCAGATTTTTTTTATTTGTCATCCAAAATCGAACCGAACTGCAAATAAATTAATATTTGGATCGGATGAGTTTTTGCCTCAAAACCGATCCAAACTGAACCGTGAGCACCCTTAGTTGTAAGAGAAAAATATGGCATTTAACCTGATTTTGACGGCAACGGAAAAAAACTTTAGCAGAGTATGAACAATTTCAGGGTTTTGAGTGAGATTATCGGCAGAGTGCAGTATTTATATTTTTAACTAAAAAGTCTTAAAAAAATCGATCACAATGAAAATTGTTATACATAGCGAAAGAATCAATCACGAATGCTTCACGAAACAAGGATTGACCAATCAAAATTCTATTGCTATACACAGCGAAAGAATGAATCAGGAATGCTTCACGAAACAAGGATTGACCAATCAAAATTCTCTATTTATTTAGCTGAATACATGGAATGGTGGGGTATACATGGATGGAAGTTAATGGAAAGCACAACACTCGTAAAAAAATAGCTTGCATTTGATCGCGACATATAGCAATTTTCATTTTGAATACCAACAGACATTTTATAAGTAGTGAGAAATCTCAATTGAATATCAATAGATTTTATTGCCTAAAAAAAATCTTAATTTTCTTAATGGAATGCCAATATATGTATTTACATTCCATAAAATCTTGATTGAATACCATAAGATTCTTTTATTATAAAAAAAGTCTTTTTTAAAATTCTTTGAAATCTCAATTCAATACACTCCTAAATTAAATTGAGAAATCTCAATTCAACTTAATTTAAAAGCTAAAAATATATTAAATCACCATAATATAATGTAATATTCATAAACTTGGATCAAACAACACATATTATCCTCAAAATCATCAAAATAGCATAAAAAATATTGTAAAAAAAACAAGAGGTTCATATTTGATAGACTACACATATGGTCCTTATGTTTATTTTTAGGTTTTAATTTGGTCCCTTACATTTAAAAAGTATCAATTTGGTCCTTTACGTTTTTACCATTTTATTAGTTAGTCATTTTTGTCAATTTTGTCACATGTGACAGCCAGTTTGCATATATGGACAGACACGTGGACACTTGAACACATTGACACGTGTATAGTTCAAACGGTGTTAGTGGAAAAACTAACGGAAATAACTAAATTAAAATCTAGGTTTTAATGCAGTTTTGATCCCCCTATTTTGAAAAACTTAAACTTTTGATCCCCCTATTTTAAAAGCCAACTTTTTGATCCCCCTATTTTGAAAAACTTGAACTTTTGATCCCCCTATTTTAAAAGCCAACTTTTTGATCCCCCTATTTTGAAAAATTTGAAGTTTTGATCCCCCAACTCATTTTGGTTAATTTTGTGATGATGTGTCAACAACATTGATGACGTGGCCGTGTCTATTTGTCAACCTCATATTCCATGTCATTATTTTTTTTTAAAATAAAATATTATGTTTTAATTTTTTTTTTAAATAAGTTTTTTTTATCAAATCTTTAAATCAAATATTAAAACAATATATTTAAATCAAATTTTTTTTTATCAAATCTTTAAATCAAATATTAAAATAATTAATTAAATAATTAACAATAATTAAAAAACGCAGATGATCAAAAGGGAAGAATTGTAGAAGAATCAGACACGCGCAAATACTAACCCAGTTCCCAAATCATGGAACCCTAGCGCCACCCATCTTCGACGATCTCTGTCTCAGTCTTTCGTCTTCTTTGATTCATCATCACGCTCGTGTTCATCATTCATCTGCGTGTTATCAATCTTCTGTTTGATTTATCGTCTGCTCGTGTTCATCATTACGCTCGCTTTACAAGATAATATTATGAAGTCATCGCAAAGTTGAACAAGAAGGTGAGGAAGAAGGAGAAAAATGTGTGCTACAATTGTGGACAAGAAGGGCATAAATCTAAGGAGTGCAAGACGACTACTCCTACTTGCTTTAACTGTGGTGAAGAAGGTCACAAGAGTCCGGAATGTAAGAAGCCGAAGAAGATTACCGGGAAAGTGTTTGCTTTGAATGGAGAGGGAGCTGATCAAGTTGATAATCTCATTAGAGGTACTTGTTTCATTCATGACACTCCTTTAATTGCGATTATTGATACCGGAGCAACACATTCTTTTATTTCTATGGATTGTATGAAGCGTTTGAATATTCCTGTTTATGAAATGTCTGGTTGTATGAATATTGAGACCCCTGCTAGTGGTTCGGTAACTACTCGTCTTGTATGTCGTAATTGTCCTGTAACTGTGTTCGGTAGACATTTTGGTATGGATTTGGTGTGTATTCCACTTAGTGGTATTGATGTTATCTTTGGGATGAACTGGTTGGTCTTTAACCAAGTTCATATTAACTGTTGTGAGAAGACTGTGTTATTCCCGAAGTCGGAAGGAAGTCTATCGTTGATGAACGGAGAGGAGGTGAAGAAATCTTTGAATGATCATGGAGAATTGTTCATGGTGTTTGGATCGTTGAAACTTGAAGGTGGAGCCAAGTTGGGAGAGATACCAGTTGTTGGTGAATTTTCGGATGTATTTCTTGAGGATATATCTGATTTACCACCTGAAAGAGAAGTTGAGTTCGGTATCGATTTAGTACCTGGTACTAGTCCGATATCAATGGCACCGTACCGTATGTTAGCATCAGAATTGAATGAATTGAAGAAACAACTCGAAGAGTTACTAGAGAAGAAGTTTATATGTCCAAGTGTGTCACCTTGGAGTACACCGGTGTTGTTGGTTAAGAAGAAGGAAGGGAGTATGAGGTTGTGTATTGATTATCGTCAGTTGAACAAGGCAACAATCAAGAATAAGCATCCACTTCCGAGGATAGATGATTTGATGGATCAACTGGTTGGAGCTTGTGGGTTTAGCAAGATTGATTAGAGGTCCGGATACCATCAGATAAGGGTTTAGAACAAGGTATAGTCATTATGAGTATACAGTGATGCCATTTAGAGTTACGAATGCCCCTGGTGTTTTTATGGAGTACATGAATAGGATCTTTCATTCATTTTTGGATAAGTTTGTAGTGGTGTTTATCGATGATATCTTGGTTTATTCTAAGTCGGAGGAGGAGCACAAAGAGCATTTGAGAATTGTGTTACAAGTTTTAAAGGAGAAGAAGTTGTATGCAAAGTTGTCTAAGTGTGAATTTTGGTTGAAAGAAGTAAGCTTTCTTGGTCATATAATTTCTAGTGGAGGTATAGCGGTGGACCCTGCGAAGGTTGATGTTGTAATGAAATGGCGAACACCTGAGTCTGTTTCTGAGATAAGAAGTTTCCTTGGATTAGCTGGTTACTATAGAAAGTTCATTGAAGGATTTTCGAAGATGGCGTTGCCGTTGACTTTGTTGACTCGAAAGGACCAAACGTTCGTTTGGGATGAGAAGTGTGAGAAAAGTTTTCAAGAGCTTAAGAAGAAGTTGACTACCGCGCCTGTGTTGGTTTTGCCCGATGCTAAAGAATCATTTGTGGTGTATTGTGACGCATCGAAGTTGGGACTTGGTGGTGTACTCATGCAGAAAGGAAAAGTTGTGGCCTATGCATCCCGTCAGTTGAAGGTTCATGAGAGGAACTATCCAACCCATGATTTAGAATTGGCTGTTGTAGTGTTTGCTTTGAAGGTATGGAGGCACTACTTGTGCGGATCAAGATTTGAAGTGTTTAGTGATCACAAGAGTTTGAAGTACTTGTTTGACCAAAAAGAATTGAATATGAGGCAACGAAGATGGTTAGAATTCTTGAAGGACTATGAATTTGAGTTGAGTTATCACCCTGGAAAAGCTAATGTGGTGGCAGATGCATTGAGTCGGAAATCGCTACATTTGTCATCACTTATGGCGAAAGAGTTGGAATTGATTGAAGAATTTAGAGACTTGAGTTTAGTGTGTGAAGTCACCTCCAATAGCGTGAAGTTGGGAATGTTGAAGTTAACTAATCCTTTTCTTGAGAAGATTAGAGAATGCCAAAAGGAAGATGAGAAATTAATGAAGAGAGTGGCACTAGTGATTGAAGGACAAGAGAACGACTTTAAAATTGATGAGAATGAAGTAGTGAGATACCGAGGAAGAGTTTGTGTACCCGATGTTCCCGAGTTAAAGAAAATGATTTTTGATGAAGGTCGTAAAAGTGGATTAAGTATTCATCCTAGATTGGTTAAGATGTACCAAGACTTGAAGAAGTTATTTTGGTGGCCTAGAATGAAGAAGGAAATTGCGGAATATGTGTATGCTTGTTTGGTTTGTCAGAAATCGAAGATTGAACATCAGAAGCCGTCTGGTTTGTTACAACTGTTGTTCATACCGGAATGGAAATGGGATAATATTGCTATGGATTTTGTTGGAGGATTACCAAAGACGGCGAAAGGGAATGAAAGGGAAGAACCTCTTCTCTTCTCAATCTAGTTATTTTGTTCTTACTTTTATGAACTTAAATTGATAAGGAGAGAAAATTAATAAACATAATTGTGTATTGATAGATGAAGATAATTAAGATTGTGCTCTTAATTGTTTTTATCAGACTTAGGAGTTGAACTTGCAAACCTCACACTCTGAGAGTTAAATATGAAAATACAATTAAGTTTATCAAATTGTTTCTTAAACTGATTCAAGTTAATTATGGATAGAACTTAGGGGGAGCTTACAAACCTAACCCTAATGGTTTATCAAACTCAGGGGGAGCTTACAAACCTCAACAACCTGAAGCTGACATAATTAAATTAAATCAACAACAATTGTATTTAATACTTTATGTTTGTCATCATCAAAAAGGGGAGATTGTTGGAACAAAATGAGTTTTATTTATAAAACACCCTAAGTTTTGATGATAACAAAATATTAAATGGACAATTGGAATTACTAATTGTTGATCTAGTGTGCAGGAACAAAGTAAAAGTTTAAACACTAAGATCATCATTTTGAGCCTCTGAAGAACACATTCAGAACATTAAGACTCTGAACGTCAAAACCTTCAGAGCCTTTAAAAGAAGTCCTTCAGATGCCAAAAGTGTACATGTCCTGAAGCTTGCGTATTTCAATCAGAAGATATCGAAACGTCATTACAAGCTTCCAACGACATTCTCTGAAGATTGACAGCTCATGGTTATTGAAATAGTACAACAAGCTTATCTTAAAATGGAGCGTGTAGTACTCTGTACTATTGTTACTCAAAATACTGAAGCGCCATTTGAAAAAGACGAAGTAGTGAAATTGGTTTACTTCATTTGAAAGCCACGATCAATTTCATATCAGCAAAAGCAAAGTGTACTAACAACGGTCTTATCTCAACGTCTCAATCTACTGAAGTATAAATAGAAGACATATCTCTTGAGAGAAGACGACTAAACTACTGAAACATTGAACATTCTAACATTGAGAGCAATTTTGAATTTCAAGCCATAGAACTGTTCTTTCTTTGTAACTCTAAGCAACAATATCTTTTGATATTCTTTTAGACTCTGAGCCTAATTCTTTGTATTCACTTAGGATTAAGTTTAAGTGTTAGTGAGTCTAGCTTAGAAATTTCAGTCACTACTTAATTTGTATTAAGTTAGTTTGAAGTCTCTTGTCTTGTGTGACTTGAGCAGTGTGAAGTCTCCTGCTGTGTGTTCTGGAGCAATTGTATAATCTTGTGTGATTATAGTGAAATCCCTTGGAAGTGCAAGGGGACTGGACTACTCTCGATTTGTGGGAGGAACCAGTATAAATCTTTGTGTGCACTCTCTTCTCTCTCTCTCTGTTTATTTGGGCATTGTGTTTATCTAGCTTTCTCTTATCCGCTGCATTTACTCTTACAAAGCTAGAAAAAGTTTTAACTTCTCAAAACACAATTCAACCCCCCCCCCCTCTTGTGTTTTTCACACCTTCTATCATTGCTTCTGCCCAAAAATGTTTTGCCATGTTGGTTTCGTGCATCATGGTTCTGGTCATTTCTTGTAGAGTTCTGTTCTTTCTTTCAACCACTCCATTTTGTTGAGGAGTTCTGGGAGAAGAGAACTCATGAAGAATTCCATATTTTTCACAGAAAATTTCAAAAGGTTCATTTTCAAATTCACCTCCATGATCACTTCTAACTTTCAAAATTCTTAAACCTTTTTCATTTTGAATTTGTGTGCAGAAGATAGTGAATTCATCATATGCATCATCTTTTTCTCTAAGGAATTTTACCCATGTGCATCTACTGTAATCATCAACTATAACAAGACCATATTTCTTTCCATTGATTGACGTAGTACTGACTGGTCCAAAGAGATCAATGTGAAGAGTTTCTAAGGGTCTAGAGGTAGAGACAATGTTTTTGGGTTTAAAAGAGGTTTTCACAATCTTCCCTTTTTGACAGGATCCACAGAGAGCATCTGAATGATAGTTAATTTTTGGTAAGCCTCTGACTAGATCATGCTTGCTAAGTTTAGATATTAATCTCCAATTAGCATGCCCTAATCTTTTATGCCAGATCCATTTTTCTTCATTCAAGGTAAGAAGACAAACTACTCTTTGATCTGTCAAGTCAGAAAGATTTACTTTATAAACATTGCCTTTCCTTTTCCCTTTGAAAACTAGGGTCTTGTCAGACTCTCTGGTTACAGTACATGTTTCTTTATAAAAAACGACCACAAATCCACTGTCACAAAATTGACTTATGCTAAGTAGATTGTGTGTTAATCCATCTACTAATCAGACATTATCAATAGAAAGAGAAGAGTTACCTAGACTACTTGTACCAATGATTTTACCTTTTTGATTTCCACCAAAACCAACTGTACCCCCTTCTTCGATCAAAGGAGAGAGATTTGAACATTTGTTTATTACCAGTCATATGTCTTGAACATCCACTATCCAGATACCAAGAGTGTTTATTCATTGCTTTTTGTCTGGATAGCTGTACAATGAGCAGTGTCAATTATCATAGTAATATACACCACACTCATTGATGTATTCACTCCAGTAATCAGTTTCTTCATTCAACATGAGTTTTTCATTTGCAAAGTAGTGTTTTGGAACAAATGCCTTTCTTCCCTTGCAAATGTCAGCTTTCCATTTTTCAAGTAGAACACTTCCTTTTCTGAAGTCTAAATCTGTATTATAGACAATTTCATATTTTGGTACCCATTTGAGTCCATAGTTGTTAGTTCTTCTATTCTTATCTTTATATAGTTTCTTTTGTCAGTTTCTTGGATAAAGTCTCTTTTGAGAACTAGAATTTTTTAAAAAAATTGTTTTAATCCAAGAATTCTTAGGAATAGGTTTAGATTTAGAATAACCATAAGTTTTTGGTTTTGAGCCTGACCAAGATTCAGGTTTGCTGTACACCAACCTCTTAGTGTTATTCTCCATCAGATGCATTGATTGTTTCAGAATCACTTTCTTAGCAACATTAGATTCAGAAGTATTCAGTATCTTGGTTTCGACAACCATGGATTCTAATTCTTTTTTATTCTTGTTGCTAGAACTCTGAGTGGGTTCTTCTGAAGTAATTCTGGATGCTGAAGTACTTGCTTCTGAGACTTCTTCAGATTTTTTAACCTTTTCCTCTGAGTATTCTTCAGGTTCTGAGACAATCACTGCTTTACCTTTTACATCCTTAGGCAAAAAAATTTGTACAGATGAGGATAGTCTTTCCTTAAACAGATTGAGGTGTTAGGAGTTCTGTTACAACATCCAAGGCCTTCACCTTCATTTTTACAGTTATGAAAAAGCATAAAAACAGTTTTACTTTGATCCATATTTTTCTTACTAAATTCATGATGCACGTGGTACAACCTTTTTAGAGATTCTTTATTCTAACCAAAGAGTCATTGTAAAGATTTTGAAATCTATGTGCCCTTTTTGACATTTCATCAAACTTATTTTTGAAATCGTTTAATTCTGATGAAACGTCAACAAACCTTATCATGGATTTTTTAAGATACAATATTAGTTGTTCTTTGGTGTTACTAGAATATACCCTTCAAAATCATCATCACTGTTGTCAGAGTCTTGATCAGGTTCTGAGTCATCATAGGAATTAACATCCAAGCCAGCACCAGCCATGAGAGCTAAGTTGGCTTCTTCTTCTTCTTCTTCTTCTTCTTCTTCTTCATCAGACGATAAACTCAGATTTTCAAATGTTGCGATAAGACTCTTCTGAAATTTTCTTCTAAATCTGTCCTTCTTGTCATTTGTTTTCTTGTTTACATCTTTTGACCCTTCAAGACAATCTGCCATGAAATGTCCATTCTTCTTGCATTTGAAACATGTCTTGTCTTCCTTGCTGTTCATATTTCTTGAGCTATTTCCCTTGTAATTTCTGTTGAAGCTTCTCTTGGCCCATTTCTGAAAGTTTTTGGTGAAGTATGCAAATTCATCATCATCTTGGTCTTCTTCTTCTTGATCATTTATGGAAGATTCTTCTTCACACTCCATAGTTTTAGCTTTGAGTGCCCTCGAAGATTTCTTGGTCTATGGCAACGCCACTGACCTTACTTTCTTCTTTTCTACATCAATGTTTAAGACCAACTCATGACTCTTAAGATTTCTGATGAGTGACTCAAGGCTAATATGATCAAGATCTTTAGCTTCTTCAATGGCTGTGACCTTAGGTCTCCATTTGTCAGTTAAGCTATTCAGAATCTTCCACACATGATCAGAAGTTGTATAACTCTTTTTAAGTACTCTAAGATTAGACACAAAAACTTGAAACCTAGAGAACATGGTTTCAATATCTTCATCAGGCTTCATTGCAAAGAGTTCATATTGTTGTACCAAGAGTCTTGCTTTTGCATTCTGAACTTGTTTATTTCCATCATATGTAGCACACAGTGAGTCATATATAGCTTTAGCTGTAGATTTATCAACAATCTTTGTGTACTCGTCATGTGAGATGGCAAACATCATGATGTTTTTCACTATGTTGTGCTTTGCAAAAAAATTCTTGTCAGCAGTATATAATCCTCTTTTCTGAGTAAGAGTTATCTTTCCATCAGTTCATATTTCATTAATAGGAACTCCTTCTTCTACTAAGTCCCATAACTCATCATCTATACCATTGATATAGTGATAGATACTATTTTTCCACCATTCAAACTTTGTGGAATCTCCACTGAACACATAAGCTTTCTTGTTGTTGGATTCATACTTGGATGAGGAGCTCATCTTGTCGTAATCAAAGTTAACTCTTGAGAGATCAGTGTTGTCAGATGAGCTATTGTTAGATGTATTTTCTTTAGACATGAGGTGTTTTTCAGATCTTGTTCTGTCTCACTGTTAGGTGATTGACAACAAAACCGGGCTCTAGATACTAATTGAAGGTGTCAAAAACACAAGAAGAGGGGTTAAATTGTGTTTTGGGTATTTTAAACTTTTTCTTAATGAAGAGAGAATTGCAGCGGAATAAACACAATAATAAGACAGAGTAAAGAAAGATGAACACAAGACAATTTATACTGGTTCCTCTCACAACTTGAGAATAGTCCAGTCCCCTTGTACTTACAAGAGATTTCACTATAATCACCAAGATTATATAATTGCTCAAGCACACAAGCAAGAGACTTCACAAGTTGCTCTAGATCACACAACAAGAGACTTACACTTAATGCTCCAGATCACACAGTAGGAGACTTCAATACTATTGCTCAAGCACACAAGCAAGATACTTCAAATACAATCTTATACACGATAAGATAGAATAAGATAAATACACCTTAAGACTTTAACTCTTTCTAGTAATACAAAAATATAGAGTATCTAAACTTCTTGCATCTGAAGCTTTCAGTGTTTAAGCCTTGTGCAAATGTTTTCTTGATAGCTTGAGTATGCAGGAGAGAGTAGTTTTTCAAATCAGCTCAGTGTTGTGTATTTTACGATCTCTCAAGTCTTCTATATATAGGTAGAGACAATGTAGACGTTGAAGAAGACCGTTGAATGGAGATAGAGATGTCAGCGCAAATATAGTTGTATTGGTAGTAGAGTTTTAACCTTATTCCAAAAGAGGTAAAGAACTACTACTTCCATTGCTTGAAGGATTTCAGTGCTTGCCCAGAAGAAGTAAAGTTTCTTATCTGTCTTTAGACGCTCCTCTTCAATTGTGAATTTAATACTTTGTTATCATCAAAACTTTATCAAGTTCTTGGGGTTTGTTCTAAGAACCATTTTTGTTCCAACAATGTCATCCTTTAAGTCAACATAGACACACATCTATGAAGGAGAGCAACTTCTTTAACACTACTTCCTAAAGACTTCCTCAAGAGAAAATAAGCGTATAAATAACATCAGAGGCTTGATACACTGGAATTAAACAACTTAGCCTCACAGATCACAACAGAAAAGGAGAGAAATAAACTCTCACACGTGAATTACACAGGGAGAAATAAACTCCTATAGATAGAAAGAAATAAATTCTCACACAGTACTGCTGGAGAAAATAAATTCCCATATAGCTGAGAAAAATAAATTCTCACAAACAGGACTTGGGGCAAACACAGACGTGGATCGTGTGACATGTCATCATCCAAACCTACCTGTTATCCTTGAAATACGGCTTTTCCCTCCATTCAAGATAAAATGTTTTTAAAGTTTAGGGACTAAAACTCAAATGTCAACTGAAGAGATCATTCGCATATTTAAGCCTAAACAAAACTTAAAACATAAAGAGATTTAGAGAAGAGAAATCACACAAGATATTCATATCAGTTCACCACATTTCTCAACATTGCACACCATCTGAGAAATTATAATACACGATGATGGCAATTAATGAAACAAAATGTTGGAAGCAAATCAAGTTTCATCATTTTATTCATTTAACTAGGCAATAAGTTTTCCCCATCTCTACTGTTGATATTTACTACTTTGCTTCTTTTGTTGCCCTGGTTCTGATGAGGTAATTCTTGCCAACTTCTATAATGTTTGCGAGTGGCTTGATAGAAAGAAGTGAGGCATCCACTTCTTCCTCTTCCTTGACTTCATACTCTATTGTAGTTTTCATTATGCTTGATTCTTCCCCTTTCTCTATCACTTCTAAACGAATTCTATATAGTGTGAATCCTAAATCCAAGTATCCACCTTCAACTACCTCTACTTCTTTGATGCGTTTTTCAGCATCAATCTTGATGAACTTCTCGTTTAAACTAGTTGGGCCAGGTAAACCTGATCAAACTCCAACCAAAACAATCAATGTTATCTTAAAACTTAGTGTTTTTTTTTTGTGAGAAGGGGTTATGTTAACAAAAAATACTATAGATTTTATATTTAGAGAGGTTTTGTCTATCATGCACAAATCACATCACATCTCATACATCTCATTTGATCCGATGGTAAGATTTATTGATCCAATAGTGAAAATAAGTTTGTGCATTATGAAATATTTGTCTCAAACCCACATGGGTTGGCCTAGTGACAAAAGTTTGAGTCTTTGGAGTTTGCTCATTTCAAAGTCTCATATTCGAATTCTTCCAGTATTCTATGGTAGGTCAGTCCAAACACAGCAAAAAAACTCTGGTTTTAAATGGACACCCCCACAACCCTCTAATTAATCGGTTCTTAAGTTGGACACTGCGTTAAAAAAAAAAAAGTATTGTCCCATGAGTATTAGAGAAATTTTAATTTAAAGTTCTCAAGACAAAATTGATCAATCTTTTCCTGATAAGTCAACCATGTCAAAACCAAATTTATGCGTATGAATTCGGTTTTGTTTGTCAAAAGAAATTACTTTTTTGTAATTCACACAATAAATCCAATCATACACTTACTGATTTTCCCAAAGTTTCTTGTTCTAGTAAATACTTACATGAATAATTTGCAAAGATGTTCAAAATAAATCCAAAATTTTCATTATATAACAATCATATATGACTTATACCTGGAGTGAATGTAAGTTTGAGAATAGTTCCAACCCCTCCATCTCCTTCAATTAACTCCACCTTCTGAAATTTTTCAGGCATCTCTTTCTCAACCAGTTTTCCAATAGCAAGGCCGCCAAAGAGATCCCATGCTTCACTAGCTGGCACGTGCAGCTCTAACTCATGCTCAACTTCACCAAACATCTTCTACCTTTTCCGCAAAAGCTTAGTCTAATTTTAGATGCAGATTGAGCTTCTGTTATATGTATTTTTTATTATTTTTGACTCAATATTTGTATAATGTATGGTATGTGGTGTATCATGTATGTATGGGGTGTCTGCACGGAAACAGATTTTCTGTGGTCTGTTTTAACATAGTTTTGACACAGTTTTACATCATAGTCGTCCGATGAAAAATATGTGGTTGAGATTGTTTTAAGTAATTTATAACTTCATTAATTTGGACCTTCATCATAATCAGATGGCTCATATTTGAATCGTGTAATTTCACTTATATTATGCGATTAAAATGTGTTGTCCCATTTTGATTGCGAGTGCTGCTATTTGTCACGGGAAGGTTATTCACAGAATCTTTCACGAAGTGAAATCACCGACTAGGCGTATCCCAATTGTTTTTGAAGTAAGTTGATGCTTTTTCTCTCTTTTTGATCCACGGGACATGGGTGATTTAGGGTCAAATTAGGTCTAAAATCACCCCTCCAAATCGTTTTTCTTTCTATTTTTGATTAAATAAGTGGATTTTTCACATATATTTAGTATTTTTTTCCGTTTGTTTTTGTGATCGCATCACGTTGTTTGTTTTGATTTTCCCGTCTTGGTACGGAGTATTGTTGTCCCGTCTCAGTGCGGAGTATTGTTGTTTTGTCTTTGTGCGGTGTTCATTTGTTTCAGGTTGAAGGATTAAGTTTGATCCAGTGTAGATCCAACCAATGACTTTTGTGTCTTCAACGCTACAGATCCGGAGGCATGGATATTCCGGTGACTTCAATATAGTCAAATATGTAGGCTTTTGCAATACGCCGTTTTATGCTATCAACACGGATGCTGTGAGTTTGTTCGCAGATTCATCCTTTTTGTTTTTAGCGACTTTGAATTTGTATTGCATCGATGTATTATTCTCAATTTGAATGAATGAATATCATTTATTTAGTAAAAAAAAAAAAATCTAATTCGGAGTATATATCATAGTGGTGTGTGTGAATGGATTATCATTATTATTATTATTATTACTAGTTTAATGTTTCTACATTTTGACGGACTTCTAATAGTTTCTACATTTTTTATATAATTGTATTATATTTCTAGTCCGCACATTTTTGTTGTTTTCAACATTGGTCCCTAAAGTGAAATTTTGTTCGATTGGATTGACGAAAATTTCACATAAATGTCACATAGACTCATTTAATGCTTACTATTTGTGCGTTCACGTTATTAAATAAGTTTATGTGGTATCTATGTGTTGGGCCTTTTAGGGTTTCCATACAATACAAGTGGGTTGGGCCTTTTATGTCTTGACACTTGTGATAAATAATAATCTATAAATAAAATAAATAATTATTATATAACTATTATAAGAATTACAATACTTCAATTGTACTGTATGTGAATGCCTAATTGCACTTGAATCTTGTCTTTTTTCAAAAAAAATATTCTTAATTATTTATTATATTATAATAAAATATTCATTTTATTGAAATATTGTAATAAAATAATAATAAAAATTATATTTAATTAAAAACGGTCCGACCCGGTTGAACCCCGGTCCGACCAGTTGAACCTTGAACCAGTAAGCTCGCCGGTTCGATGACCGGTCCGGTTCTGACAACCTTGGTTTTTTTCATCTGTCCAATCAATCAAAATTTTACAGTAGTGATCAATGTTGGAAACAGAAAAAATGCGGAGGATTAAAAATATATAATAAAAAAAATGTAGGGACTATTTTTAGAATTCTGCCAAAATATACTACATTTGTTCCTAATTATAAGACCATGTTTGACAAAAAGGTATTATTCATTTACTATGTTTTGACCGTATTTTTTTAATAACATATAAATGTAAATATTAGCATATATATAAAATCTTGTTCAATTTGTTTTGATTAGTATTTTCAAAAAATATTAAGTTTATTTAGTTTTTACTAATAGAATATTAAAGATATTAGTAATCAAAATTGTGCATTGACATACATGAAGTGTCAAACATGGTCTTATAATTAGGGATGAAAGTAGTAGGGACTAAAATCATATTTAACTCTTATTATTTTTATTTTTTTGACAAAAAACTCTTATTATTATTGACAAGATTCAATAGCTGTTGATGAAATAGTAGTTGTCCTTCAAAGATGCAAAGAGGCTATTCAAAGAGGGGATTGGTGCAAAGACCTTCTTTCACCTTTCCTAATGAATGAATCAGTAACAACGAATTCGTGGAATGAGGGATCAAGAAACGGATAGGGAGGGGAATGGCCTTTCCATTATTGGTGGACCTTCCCTTGAATTGAACCGGTCACGGAGCTCTCCATTCTCTAGTCGAATCAATAATCAATAGAAGTTGACTGACCTGGCTCTTCAATCGACGATCTACTGTTCCCTCTAAACGTTGCCCGAACAAGGTCATGCATGGGCCATTCCGGTGGTAATACCTTCCCGGCTTCATGCACACACTTCTCGTATTGACTACATATTTGATTTAAGCCAAATTTTGAAAGTGAATGTTTTTAGTCCAAATTTTGAACCAAATATATCAAGTTTCTTCAACTAATTTTTTCATATATTTTAAGACAGAGAGAGGTATACTAGAACATATGTCTAGAAATTTCACCCTTAAGGTGGATAAGTGTGATTACTGGAGTTCGAACTCTGACATACATATATACTCCCTCTAGTCTTGAATATAAGAAACAAAAAAAAAATGCACACCCTTTAAGAAAGTGGAGAAATGATTAGACAAAGTATGTCATTTCCAATTTTACCCTTACTTTTTGTTTTAAATTAAATTATTATTTATTATGGGTAAAAGTGAAACTAAGGGTAAAATTGGAATATTAATAATAAATATAATGATTATAGTTGCTTTTGCTTATATTTGAGACTTTCAATTTTTTTGTTTTGTTTCTTATGTATGAGGCCGGAGGGAGTAATACACACTACAACATTTTTTGCTTTCAGCAACCACAGAAAGCCGTTGCTTAAAGCACCCAAACCGTTGCCTAAACCTATACGCAACGCTTTTCCAGCCGTGGATTATACGGCCGTTGCCTATACCTTTAGCAACGGTTTTTGATGTTTTAGCAACACGTTCTTTAAACCGTTGCGTGAACATCTCAAAAAGCAACGGTTCATGTACTAGTTTCAGGCTACGGTTTCCACTTTGCAACGAAGTATAACTGTTGCTATAGAAAGCAAAAGCTACGGTTTTACGTATGCAAACACGTACATAACCGTTGATTATGCAACGTTGCATAATCAAATCCACAGTTTTAAATAGGCAACACTTTTGAACAAAAACGTGTTGTCTAAAATCACTAAATAAAATTATTTTATTAATTAATCCGCTATTATATGTATGTTAATGATCATACAATTTTGCCGTTATTTGTTTATATGGTGATACAACTCTAGTTGTCATGATTTATGCAACATTTTTAACAAAATTATACTAAACAGAATAATATAGCATAATAAATTGTTTTACATAGATACTTTCAAGTTCTAACATGTACTACTTGTCATTAATATCCTAATTTGCTCAATACACATGGTATTGTACTTTTCAAAATAAATCCAAGTGACATTAACTAGAAGTTAACTTTCAAAATAGATTCAAGTGATTCAATACACATGGTATTGTACTTTTCAAATTAAATCCAAGTGACATAAACTAGAAGTTAACTTTCAAAATAGATTCAAGTGATTCAATACACATGGTATTGTACTTTTCAAAATAAATCCAAGTGACATAAACTAGAAGTTAACTTTCAAAATAGATTCAAGTGATGTAAACTAGAAGTTAACTATTACAAAAAGCAAAACATAATCTTCTAATCTTGAATCAATGTTGTTCATCATAGTCATCATGTTCAGGATCATGAAAATCATCATCTTGAGGATCACTTTGAGAATCACTTTGAGAATCATTAGGATCATCATCTTCTTGGTCATAAGAATCATCATCTTGATCACTTTGAAGATCATCATCTTGATTATGATCATTTTCATTGCTAAGCTAAAAGTATGAAAATAAAGACAAATCAAACCAAAAACTTCATAAGTCACTAAACACAATTAGAAAGCTTGTGAACAACAAATGGAGACAACTTCATAAGTCACTAAAACAACTAGAGAGCATTTCGAATCATACCTTGAGATGTGTAGGAGCGTACGTCGATGTCGATGAACGTGGTGTAGGACTAATATCATCACCATGTAAAGCATTTCGAATCATATTATCTACATCTTCTTCACTTAAATGTGGATTTTGTTGCATGTACATGTTTTTTAGAAGTACTTCCATTGCTCCCATCTTCATTGACATGTCAGCAATTTTACCATCATATTGTTTTTTCACTAAAGAAATTTCTTCTTGTTTCCTTAAAGATGATGGTGTAACAGTTCTTCCATGGCAACACATTCTACCGGACCTTTCTTTCCCAAACAGTGAGTGAAATGTTTGTTTTGCAGTTTCAGTTGAATGTTCAATCGACTCTTGAAGTTTATCCTAATTATAAAAAACTATCAATACCAAAAATAAAATGAACAACTATGTTCATCTTCAAGATGAATATTAGAATTGTATAACTTACTATAGCAACTTGTGTTTCTCCATCGACTTCTTTTCCTTTCCGACTTTGGCGAGTTTCAATAAAAACCTCAGCTTGGGTAACTTCTCTATCCTTCTCTTCCCGCTACATTAGTGTAATCATAGATTGAGAAAACAAATACTAGTTAATATTGTGAACCGATAACAAGTTTAGCAGTCCATGGTCAATCAATTAATCAATTAATTTTTTCTTTTCTGACTGTAAACAGTAACACCCCTTATAGTTATTCTTATCCAGCAACTACATCATCAATGGTGGTCTAGATCTATAATATTTGAGTCAAACTTATTTCAAAAAGAAGCAGCTCTTCTTATTTCAAAAAGATCTATAGTTATTCTTTCACATTAGAAAAAGCCTATAACATTTAGTTTCTTTCGGTCAATAAGAGTTTGTGACAAAATGGGATAAAAATATCATACCATTTTTGCGCGAATTCTAGCAAAATTCCTTGGTCCCACACGATGCCTAAACTTTTGCTTGCTCCTATTCACTGCATTTTTTTGGCTAATGGCCTACATTACGAGAAACAAATTTAATTCTATAACTGAAATGGTTCCACTAAAATATATCAACAGTTTCTTAAAAAATTTATTAAACAACACAACTAGGTAGCTTACTTGGACTTTGCTATCTTTCCAATATATCAACAGTTTCTTGAAGTGATCTTCAGATATGCCTTCAGGACGATTTTTTATTCCCTGCTTTATAGTAGTGTACTTCAGGAAATGGTCTTTCTTCAACTTTAGTTGTAGATGCATTCTTTTGTCGAAGGTTGGCCATTCCCTCCTCACGCTTGATTTGGTAACGCTTCGCCAATTTAGCACTCGATCTAACCTGTGGAAGCTCAAAACTAGAAGCACCCCTTTGACTCTTGACCTGACATTTCATATTTTTCTTGTTGTTTGCTTCGTTCTTCATTTGTTCTGAAAGTATTTAAACACAAAAAAAAATTAGAGAAACAAATTAGGAAATTATATGGCTATAACAAAACATATAATGAACTAACAACCAAAACAACAGCTCCTGAAAACTAAAAACAACCACCTATCAATGCCAAAAGGAAGCACAAACACACCATAAAAATCATATACATACACACCAACGATACCACAATTGAAGGATATGTTTGAACATAAATATTTCTTTTACAATCTAATCAAAAAAGGTAACTCATGTTACATCAAACTATTGAGTTAACAAAAAAACAAATGGAAAGTCTTCTCAAGGAGCTAGTCAAAATCAGAATCTTCATTTCTTGTTTCTTCCATAACAACTGAAGACTTATCAATAATTGCAGCGGGTATATCTTCCCTAATCCAATTCAGTTCACCATCAAAAGGATCGCTTTGATAAGCTTCTTCTTGAACCATTAAATCTGATTTGTCACCCGGCCATGTTAAATTATCTCTAGGAAATGTATTCATAGAAAAATGTCTATTTGCATTGAGTGGGTCTTGGACATAGAAACATTGTTGGACTTGAGAAGGTAGCACAAGCGGATCATTTTGGCAACATTTTTTGTTGAAATATACACAAGTAAGCCCATGTTTCTCTTGATCAACCTCATACCAATCACATTTAAACAACACAAAGTTGAAATGGCCATAATAGTCTAACTCTATTATATCACTAATTGATCCATAATAAGTGATGGCTTCTATCCTAGGATTTTCATCCTTAGAGCTTGCAAAACTTGGAGTCAATGAAACCAAAGTTAAACCAGAATTTTGAGTTTTGCGTCTTGCATCTCTTTTCATAGTATGGAATCTATTTCCATTAATGAGGTAACCCGAAAACCTCTTTGCTACATTACTTGGACCTCTAGAGAAATTTTTCAGCTGAATTGATACATCATCTTTCAAGGCTCGAGTTTTAAACCATTCACTAAAATCTTCGCTTTGGGTTTTGGCCTTGATCCACTTTGATCCTTTAGTTTGACTATCAACAATATCATCATGCTCCCTATAAAGATAACTTATTATCTATTAGAAACAAACACTAATATATATATTTTATATATGTGTACAAGAATAATTATACCATTATGGTACCTGATGTATGTGTCAATGTCGTCACAATTGAACAAGAGATATCGATGGGCACGAGCTTTTGTAGTCGAATCTAGAAAAAATGGTTTACCATTTTTCTTTCCACATAAAGGACGGCCAATACATGAAAAGTAATCATTTAAATCCACATCACATAAATCACTATTGTCATAATTTCGACTCTTTCTATTCAACCTTGTGTCTACACTCTTATGCAAATATCTTGAGCAATAAGTCAAAGTTTCTTCAGCCAAATACGCCTCAGCAATAGAACCTTCAGGATAAGCTCTGTTACGGACATAACTTTTCAGTTTACATAAGTTTAGATTTTAGAAACAATAGTTACATTTTAAGGGTTCTTTAATATATAATTTTTTTTAGAACTTCAATTTATAATAATAACAGTTATTCTTTTAGACTCAATCTGAGCATTGGTTCATTCCTTGATGATATTTAATAGTTGACAAAAAACTCCATGATATACTTAAAAAATACAAATGATAAAAGCAACAATATTTATAACTACAACATTTGAAAGAGGATAAAAGCATACAAGGAAAACCTCAAGTTGATTTAAGTTAGAAAACTAAAAAAAATTGCAGTACAAATTCAGTACAAATTTTTTCATGTTTTCATCTGCCAAGGGAAAACTAAAAACAAATGCAGTACAAATTCAATTAAACCACCTGAGAGAAAGGAAAAATTGCTAACCTGAGCTTCAATTAAACCACCTGAGAGCTTCAATCACAACCAACTGAGAGCTTCAATCTTTGAATCGATAAAAGGGTTAGGGTTTTTGTGAGATTAGGATTTTTTGTGGTTTCACAGTTGAATGAATTGATGGAAGGGAATGATGGAAGAAGAAAAGAAATTGGGATTAGGGTTAGGATTAGGTCATACGATATGGAAGAAGAAGAAGGAAAGGAGCTTGATTTGCGATTTTGTATTCATCGGTTTTGTTTTTTGCGATCTGAAGAAGATGTGTTTCTGGGTTAGAGATGCGTGATGTGTGATGTGTTTCTGGTTTGAATAAGAAGACAGAGAAGAAGGACGGAGAAGAAGGACGGAGAAGAAGGATGCGTTTCTGCGTGTGTTCTGTGTGTGTGTTTTGGGCTTTTTTTTTTGTTTGGGTTTATTTTGTTTAATTTTTTTAAAAAATTTAATTAGTTGATGATAAAAAAAAAAGAGGGAGTCTGAAAAAAATTGAGGGAAAATTTAGCGCCCAACATGAATTGGGGAAATTGAAATGTGTGACCTTAGGCAACGCTTTTGTAAATTTTTAAGCAACGCTTCAATAAGGGTGGCCTAAAAAATACGAAGCCGTAGCCAAAATGGGTTCAGTCTACGGTTTAGTGTGGTTGCCTATAGAATGTGAACAGGCAACGGTTTTACTAGAAAAGTGAACAAAGTATAAAAACTTGGCAACAAGTGGAAAAGCGTTGGCTATGACCCCTTTTGGCAACGGTTTTCCAGCCGTTGCCTATAGTTTCGTTGCCTAAAGCTAAAAATGTTGTAGTGACAATGTCCCTACCAACTGACCTAAATTCACGAGACTAAATTTTTTAAACAATTCTCAAAAAAATATAGAGTTATATGGAATTTTATTTTATGGAAATTTTAAAATTTAGACTAAATTTAACTATTTTAAATTTAAAAGTTTGAAATTACATATAATACTTTAAATATAATATCAAAGTTTAAGATTTTAAAACATAATATATTAAACAATATTATAAAACATAATAAATGTAACAAAATTTTTTTAACTAAGTAAAGAAATTACATATTATAATGCAGGACTGATTTCGAGCTTTGGTACATCCATTTATTCAACTTAAAATGTGAAATTCTATCTACTAGACTACTTGATAATAAAAAAATAAATCGATCAGGGGGCCCCGGTAATCCACCAAGTAAAGTCTGACAAAAAATTATTTTCACCAGGAATCGACTAGTCATTAGGGGAGTTCATTAAACACTTGAACTCAATGTCTATGTTATTTCGTTTTTAAAAGATAAAGGAAAATCAAAAATACATTTAAAACATTTTTTTAATTTTAACCCTATACATGCCAGGAAAAGGGTCTGAAAATTTAGAGTTCGACCGCGATATAAGTAAGTTAAAAATTGTTCCCACCAAAAAATCAAAAGACCGCAATATAAATAAAGTTTGGTTAAGAATTGTTCCCACCAAAAATCAGGCTATCTATTTAATGATAGATCATCAATGTGTTTCATCTTTAATATCTAAGATCGAAGGGTGTTTCTATTTTTATTTAGCATCATGCTTTTTATTTTTTTGGACAATTAGCATCATTCAAACTAGTGGTTCTGGAGTAATAATTAAAGAATTAAAATATATATATATTTTGCATTGAAAATAATAATTTTTATGGTTTGAAAATATTAACTACACATGTTCAATTCTCCTTCTCCCTTGAGATTCGATTTATGTGGAATTTTTGTTTGAACATCATTCCAGCTCCACATACTTGGTTTTAGTTCACAGACCCACCTTTAATTTGAAGTTAAGTTAGTTTTTCCTTCTATTGAAAATAATTTCTTTATTCTTCAGTCAACAAAGCTTTTTTTTTATGGACAGTAATTAGTTCGATTAGAAAGTCCACCACAACGAGAGCAAAGCTAATATTCAATTTTTTTAACTAGTATTTCAAGGGGAGTAATTATTATTTTATTTATTGACATTAGTTACTATTTTTCTTTTACGTTATTTATTTTTTAGGTGTGGTTTAATTTTGATGAAAAGTTTGTTGTACTTTTTTTTGACACAAAATGTTTGTTGTACTTGTCGATAGAGTAGTTGGTATTTGAATTGGTGTTTCTATTTTTATTTTATTTTTGGTGTGGTTTAATTTTGAAAATGTGTGTTCCAATAGATACGAATTTTGCTATTAGGCCTCCCGGTATTGATTCAGGCCCCCCGTTTTGATTAAATTGTCCTTTAGAATGATTTTGGACTATAGGATTTGAAACTATGAAATTATGGAATGTAGGTTCCGAAATAGACTTGTATAGAAATACTTTTTTTTTCAAAGTTTTTTACATTTCGAAATATAGTTTTTGAAATCTACTAAAATATGTGCATTTCTGTTCGCAACTTCCGAAATCTTGGAATTATTTTTTTCATTAACACTTCTTCACAATATTAGCATGAAAAGTTGATAAAAACATAAATGAAAACTAGCGGTCATTGTCTACAATATTAGCAATAATCCTCACTTAAAAAATATACAGCCTTTAAATGAGCATGTAATGTGTTGTCCTTATTCATCTGATGAGTAGTTTATATATACAAAGATAATAGGTTTGTTTACACTGATTTTTGATAAAACGCTAGTATAATTATTGGTAAGATCAACTAATAAATCTTGGAGCATGGTTGTATATTTATGATTGGAAAAGCATTTAAAGTTCATAATTTAGAGTTTCTTAAAAGAAAATATTCTTGTAAACGTAAATAAAAACAAAACATAAAATGCTTTGAATAATAAAGTTTGTAGAAACTTAAATTGCAAGTTTAAAAGAAAAGTACAGGATTCACTTGATCAAATGAACCATTTTTAAAGTAAAAATGAGGAAAGATTACTGAAATATAAATTGCATTGAATTGTAAATGTTTACAAGTGAAAGTGGTTCACAAAATAATACATGTTTCCTGTTTTACTCATTTCGCTCGAACACATGGGTACTTTGAATTTTGTAAGGATTTTCAGTATGTAAATTTGTGACCATGATTTCGACCTAAAATCTAGTATTTATAGCCTATAGCATGCATAACTGCTTTCAATGTCCACAAATCAGTACTCTGACGCGTGTCCTTGTATTTGAAGCGTTGTCCTCAATTGAACCGTTGCATCCCTTGGTCTTTGAAATGAGATCGAAATGGACTAAATAAAAGAATACCAAGTCCAAAAAACCAAATTCCCTTTTCGATTCAAAAATCATTTTGATTCGATTAGAAAAACTCGAAATCGAAAGCACAAAGGAAACTTTGCTAAAGATCTTCAATGTTTTCTCAGCTTTTGTCCAAGTATTCTTACTCTTAAACAATATAACTTTTAAACCTTTTTATAAACTGGAATAAGATTTTCTTGTCATTTGTGACATTATTCTTCTCCCATAATTACAGGTTTAAAAGTTTAATCAATATTTAAGTATTTTATGAGCATTTATTACATATTTTAGCTCGACCAAAATATGAGATAATAAATTGCCCCCAAAATGCCAATTTCAATTGAATGTTTCGAATGAAAAAGATAATGGCATTTTAATACTGAAACGTTTTGTCTTTGAAAATTTTTTGCACTCTTCCCAAAGACGGAGATGACGTTATAGTCATCAATAGTCTCTTCAACAGTCAACTTTGTCCACTACCATCATGACTTCCCACTTTTTTGCTTTTAGTAGCACACGTGGCAACTCCAGAAGTTGAAAGAGGCGCATGCGAAAATCATGGATTTTCTTTCTCAATTATTTAATTCGAGGAATTATGATCCCCCTATAAATAGTCATCGTCTTCTTCTATTAAAAGTTTTCCAAACCTTCAACTTACTCACCGATTTTTCTAAATTTCTGCGAAATCTTTAACAACTCCTGTTTTCTTGCTTTTGAACCGATTATTCCATTGTTTTACTTCCGTTCATTCCAATCTTTGGTTTAGAATCTTGGATCTAAACCTTTGTTTCTCACAAATCTCAAAAACTTCAAAACCCTTTTTCACAAATGGCTTTAAGCTCCCAAGAATAGGATTCCGTCCCGTTTGCTGGTAAATGGAAGAACTTCATAGAGTATGAAAACAAAGAGCCTATGGTTCCACAACCTCATGGCGAGAAAGAAAAACGTAAAATTTGGTTTTCAAAAACGATGATTCTGTTTTCTGTGAATAAAAATGTTTATGCTTTTGGAGGTCCTCTTCTAGACGAAGCCTCTCTCTCTTCCAAGGTGAACACTATATTCCCTTGTTATCAAACTTGTGAACCTCCAACTTTTGATGGCAAACCCTACAACTTAGGGTTTTTAAATGCTAAACTGTTTAGATCTGCTCCTTCGATTCCAAACAAATATTACATTCCTAGGTTGAATCGAGTCGAAAAGGAGTACAGTGAGTTGTGGAAGATGTATGGGATTTTTGACCTTATTCAATTTTCCAGAGTTGGTCCCCAATACCAACAAGAAATGCTTATTGCTGCTATGCATTTCTATGAAAAATCCACTAACACTTTCCAGTTTCGATGTGGAATGTTTACCCCTACCCTTCTCGATGTTGTTGTTATTACTGGTCTTAGACCAAATGGGGAGACTTTCGATCCCAAGAATACTAGTGGAAACCTTTCTTTCGACTACAAAGAATTATCCTTCACCAAATACATTGGTGAAAATAAAAAAGATGATGAAGAAGTCTCTGACATAGAGCATGTAGCATTTTTAACCTTATGGTTGTCTCACTATGTATTTTCCTCTCGATCCCTCCAAATAGCCAAGATGTACATCCCTATGGCTATCCAAATACATGAAGGAAAGCATTTTGGCCTTGGTAAGCTGATACTTGTTGTTCTCTATGAGTCAATTGGAGCAGCTTGTGACGAAATAAGAAAATCCAAGGATGGGTCTTCCTTTCTGGTTGCTGGACCAATGTGGTTACTCCAAATGTGGCTTAATGCCACTTTCGAACAAGAAATGGGATTGAGGATTCCTCAGGACCATAGAGAAGAAGTTGCCAACGGCCAAATCAAAGGAGGCATAATAGTTCGATTGGTTAAAGCTCTGTATTTCAATGGTTAAACAAATCATCTCCAACAATTACATAACTTAAAGCTCTGTATTTCACTTTTCGATCAGTGTTGCCTGTTGGGTTTTTAAATACTAAACAATTGGTTTTCTCCAATCATTATCTAGTAGGTTATCAATGGCCAAAATTTGAATTTTTTTTCATGGTTTCCATTATTTTTATCATCAATCATATTGTGGTATATTTGCCCCCACAAGTTTTGGCATTGATAAATTTGAAGATAATAATTCATTAGATACTAGTTTTTCTTTGATTTCGATTAACTGTGATAGTTGTTCTTTCGAAATTTTATAACCTGAAGCAATTTGAGCTAAATCATTTGCTTCTTGATTTTGTAAACGAGAAACATGTTCGAAATCAACAATATCGAAACAATTTAACAAAGTCTTTGCAGTGTCGAGGTACTTTATCAAATGTTCTTTAACACATTTATATTCATGTGTTAATTGTTTTAACACTAACTCTGAATCACCGTTTATTTTTATATTCTTTGCCCCTAAGTCTTTCAAAATTTCAAGACCTGCTATTAAAGCTTTATATTCAGCTTCATTATTTGAACAAAGACCTTTAATTTTATACTTAAATTTAGTTGGAATTTTTAATGGAGAAATTATTAGAATCACAATTCCAGTAACAAATTTATGTTTAGAACCATCAAAATATAAAATTCATGGCTGAGTATCCACAAATTCTTGTGGCGTTTCGATCACAGAATGATCAACTATAAAATCAGCCTTTATTTGACCTTTTAATGCTTTTAAAGGTTTATATGTTAAAGAATATCCAGTCAAGGCTAAAGCCCATTTTCCAATTCTGCTATGCAAAACTGGCTTTATCAACATATGTTTAATAACATCGAAATGAGAATAGACATAAACTTCAATAGACTTTATATAATGCTTCAATTTCATACAAGAAAAATATAAACATCAACATAGTTTTTCTATAGCATTATATCTAGTTTCAGCATCATTTAGAACCCTACTTAAATAATATATGGCTCTTTCATCTCCATTTTCATCTTCTTGAGCAAGCATGCTACCAATGGTTGAATCGAATGCTAAAATATACAACTTCATGAATTTATTCCTAATGGGAGACATTAAAATTGGAGGCTTTGACAAATATGACTTAATATCTTCAAAAGCCTTTTGATGATCTACATCCCATTTGAAAACATCATCTTTCTTTAATATAAGTAGTGGTGAAAAAGGTTGTGATTTACCATTTAGATTCAAAATGAATCTTCTTAAGAAATTGATCTTTCCTAGTTGAGATTAAAGTTGCTTTTTTGTAGTTGGAGGTTGAGTCTCCATTATTGCATTTGTCTTGTTCTTATTTATTTCGATGCCCTTCTTATGTACAATAAAACAAAGGAAGTCTCATGCATGTACACAAAAAGCACATTTTAGTGGATTCATTTTTAATCCACATTGCCTCATCCTTTCGAATGACCTTTTAAGATGTTGTAAATGACCATCACTTGATGATGACTTGATAACAATATCATCAATATATACTTGCATAAAGTTATCAATAAAATCATGAAAAATCAAATGCATTGCTCTTTGATATGTAGCCCCAGCATTTTTTAAACCAAAGGGCATTACTACCCATTCATAAGTTCCTAATGCTCCTGGGCATCGAAAGACAGTTTTATGAATATCTTCTTCAGCAATGAATATTTGATTGTAACCAGAATAACCATCCAACATACGTAAATAATCGAAACTTGCTGCTGCATCTATTAGCTTTTCTGCTACAGGCATAGGGTATTCATCTTTTGGTGTTGCATTATTTAAATCTCTAAAATCTATGCATACCCTAAGAGTTCCATTCTTTTTAATAGCAGGTACACTATTTGCTAACCATTGAACATACCTGGTAGTTCTAATGAATTTACTTTTCAACAGTCTTTCGATTTGTCCTTAGATTTTGGACATAACTTCTGGTGCAAATCTCCTTGGAAGCTGCTTCACTGGTTTTTTATCTGGTCGAAGTGGCAACCTGTGTTCTACCAAATCTTTACTTAAACCTGGCATTTCATTGTAATCCCAAGCAAAACAGTTTTTATATTCTTTAAGGAGTTCGACCAATTTTGTTTTAAAATCAGAACTAATATTGGCACTAATATAAGTTGGTCTTTTAATCGAACTATCTCCAATATCTATTTCTTGCAAATTATCTTGGGATTGCATTTTATGACTTGTATTTAAAGGATCTTTTTCAAAACCTAATGGTTAATCATCATATGCAGTCCAATATTTGCAAGTTTGGCAAGTTATTGCCATTTTCTACATTATTGGCTTCATCTGCCATTTCTTGTAAAACATTGGCTTCAACAACCATATTATTTTGCATTGTTGCAGCCAATGTAATCAGATTCGCGATCCTACGTAGGATCGGTAGGCCGAATTGAGAGTCGTAAGGTCGGGATCGTAGCTCGATTCGTAAGAACCTACTCAAGGGTAAAATGGTAACTTCACATATATACATATACACGAAAACACAAAATAATAATAATAATAATAATAATAATAATAATAATAATAATAATACATGAACAAAATAAACTTAATTAATATTTCATAGACATCATTCCAATTTCCAAATGTTCATAACCAACCAAGTACTAAGTTCATAAAATAAGTAACTAAAGGCCTATGCAATTCATCATTCACAAAAAAAGACCTATCATTCACAACTAAAGGCCTATGCATCATTCACAAAAAAAGACCTATCATTCACAACTAAAGGCCTATGCATCATTCACAAAAAAAAAGGACCTATCATAGTATCATTCACAAAAGACATGATCTAGATATTTAAAATAGTATCCAATCCAAAATCTTGATAGTCATCAAGATCACCATCTTCATCTTCATTCTCTTCCACTTCAACGACATCATCATCTTCTTCATCAATGGGAGGAAGTTCCAAATCATCACCAAGAACATCACCGATACTAGCATCTTGTCCAACATCAAGTGAGATGTCATCTCCTTCATCTTCCTCATCCTCCACATCCTCAATCCATTCTTCACCTTCACCTTCGGAATTAATTTCTTCAATCTCATAGCTAGCACTCTTTCTCTTAGTCTTATTTTTTCCCAATTTTGAATTAACCATCACAAAAACTACCTTATTCATTGTGACTTGCTTCAAGCGATTTCTCTTCTTAGTGTGAACCTAAATGATTATAATTTATAGATAAATTAAAACATAATAGATACTTGTTTGTAATACAATTTCAAAAGCACCAATTTCAAAAGCATCAATTTGTTCAAAAAGTTTGGAAACTTACCCTTTCAAAAGCACTCCAATTCCGTTCACACCCCGATGAGCTACATGTCAAACTAAGTACTCGCAAAGCAAACCATTGCAATTCCTTATGTTTATTTCCATAGGATTCCCACCATTGAGTTGGTGTTTTATTTCCAAGTGCAAATGTAGCAAATTCATTACCAAAGTTTCCTTTCCTCGCTTTGAAATCCTCAAGTTGGTAATCAATTATGCCTCTTTTTTCCGGATCTTCCACCAATCTAAGCAAACAATCATACATGCCATCCGCAACTTCACCATCATCAATGAATCCCGGAGAATAGCGTATCTTGGGGTTCAAATAAAGGCCGGCAGAATGTAGTGGCCTACGAAGTTGCTTATCCCACCTTTGATCAATTATATTACAAAGGGGATTGTAGCTAACAAACACAAAAGAATTGAATTAGTATTCATACAAGGTAAATCTAATAATTATAAAACAAGAATAAAGGGGAAAAAATTGAATTAGTTACCTCCTAGCAACTCCATTAAAGTTTGATTTAATCTTCTCTTTTGCAAGATCCATTTCTTCATAAAGATGTCCCATGGCTGGCCTCTCTTCCGAGTCCATCATGCGCAACACTTTAACAAGTGGAAAAGCACCTCTTAGACAATTCAAAACATTCTTCCAAAACAATTTATTCAAAACAATCTTTTGCACATTAATCCCTTCTTTACTCTTAGCAAGTTTACTAGTCTTCCACTCACTTGATTTGAACATTTCAATCAATTCATGTTGATGATCATTCAAACAACCCAATGTCAAGTAAGATGTCGTAAAACGGGTCAATGAAGGTCGGATCAAATCAATATTCTTGGTGAACTTATGCAACATACAAATAAGACTTGTTCTCCCATAAATGTAGGTGGTGATCTTCTTTCCCTTAGCAATTGTTTCTTTGTGGATAGGGATCTTCTTCTCAAAATCTTCCAACATCAAGTCGATGCAATGTGCGGCACATGGTGTCCAATACAAATGACTTCTTTTTTCCATTAACAATTTCCCGGCTGCTTTGTAATTCGCCGCATTGTCCGTAACAATTTGGACAACATTTTCCTCTCCAACCTCTACAACAACATCATCAATCATCTTGAAAATTTTATCCGCAGTCTTGGTTATATCGGATGCATCAATGGACTTTAGAAATACCATTCCCTTTGGACTATGTACCAAAAAAATCAATATAGTTCTTCTCTTCCTATCCGTCCAACCATCGGTCATTATTGTGCATCCATATTTCTCCCAATCAGCGCTATATGCAGCAACTACCTTACTAATCTCTCCATAATAAAAATCCAAATATTTAACTCTAATTTCATGATAAGAAGGTGGTTGAAACCCTAAACCATGTTTTATAGCATTGTCAAACATCTTAAGGTATTCATCAGACCTAGCAACATTAAAAGGAATAGCATTATTGTAAAAGAAAAGAGAAATATCCTTACAAGCATCATCTCTGATACCCTTCTTATAGGCACCGTTGATTGTGGTTTGTTTAGCTTGTGTCAGCCCTCTTTTGTACATATTATTTCTTGGTAGCTCCACTTGACTCTTTCTTTTTCCCTTTGCACCATCACTAACATCAGCATCATGATTGTCACCTTCAATGTTAATGTCAACATGTATCTTTTTCAGCAACTTTTCTTGTAAACCATCGGTAATAGCCAACATTTTTTTCCTTAGTTCCGGAGGACATGTTGTACAGGGCCTAACATTACTATTAGTGCCAGCCAAATGATGCTTAATTCTGAAAGCATTTCCGGTGAATTCAAGGTTACAAAGTTTACACTTCACCCTTCTTGATTTTGAATCAATCGATATAGCATATTCCCATGTTGGATCACTTTTGTTTCCGGCTGCATTTCTAGGACGAACAATAACAGGGGCAGCAGAGGATGAAATTTCATTATCGGTGGCAGGAGCAGAAGCTCTAACATTTGAAGTTGAAGTCATTAGTTGAGACTTGAGATGAAAACAAACAGACTTGTAGGATTGAACGAGGTGATGATGATCAAGGAATGGAGGATGTAGAAGGTTCTGTTTCCCACAGAGGACTAATTGCTTTATAACAGGGTTGTACAAAACTTGAATATATGGCTGTTTACGTGTCTGATATTACAAATGCATCTCTGGAACATATTGACACTCACTTGAAGAACCTTTGTGATAGCATAACCAAAAAGTAATTATAACATTCACAAACAAATATTCATCGATGGAATATGCAGCTACTAACCACAGAAAGAGAACCAGCCATAGATAAATCTAATAAATCATTGTAATTGGAATCTGATGTTGTTGTCGTCGTAGTGTTTGAATGAAAACAGAGGGTTGAATTTTGATAGAGAAAAAGATGAGATTGAAGGTTGAAAACAGATGTTTGAGTGAAAGAGGAGTGAACGAAAAATAAAACACTAACCACTGGTAAACACGGCGACGGCGCCGTCTTGAACTTCCATTATGGAAACGACCGTTTGCAGGAGTGGTGGTGATGAAGTGATGAAGCAGATCGCGTTTTAGGGTTTTGGAAGCAGAGAAGCAGAGGAACGTGATGAATGAAGCGGTGAACTGATGAAAGAAGATCGCGTGTTAGTGTTTTCACGCGTGTTTGTGTTTTACGTTTACCCGACCCGACCCAGTTTGCTTTCCAAGCCCAATTCAATTTTTTTTCAATTAAATGGGCTGGGTTCGTTTTTGTTATGCGCACCCACCATAAATGCGCGAACCTGACTACAAAATGCCCCAAAAACGAACCAGAACAGGTTCTAAGCTCCTTTAACCTTGGTGAGCTCGTAGGTTCCTACGATCCTACGCACCGGTGCGCGAACCTGACTACATTGGTTGCAGCTTCTAATGCCGCATTTATCTTGTTTCCGGCTATATAAGCCGAAATCTTGGCCCATGAGGAGGGCTCAGTCATATGGGTAGTAATGTTCATCATCCCACCCTGATGGTGGAATTAATCACTCCATCTTCAGAAGAGGAATTGTTTATCTCTTCTCTTTTCCAACAAAAACCATGTGTTGGATGGAGTCTAACTGAGTGGTAGACATTGTCAAAAACCACTTTGTCGAAAGCAGCATCTTTATCACCACATGGTGCAATAGAAGCTAAGTTTTTGTCGAAGGTTTGCTTCGTTATATGGAAATGTTCAAACAAAAAATAGCTCTGATCTACTTAGAAGTATTCCACTAAACCATCTTCTCTCAAAATGGCCAAATTTTGGTGTAAAGTCGAAGGCACTGCCCCCACACCATGTATCCACTCTCTTCCCAAGAGAAAATTGTAATTAGAGTTGGATTCAACTATCAAGAACAGAGTTGGCCTTACAGAACTTCCAATGCACACATCTACTTGTAGAGCACCCCAAGAGTGTCCACTTTTACCCTCATAATTCGAGAGTACTATGTTATGGGATATGAGATCAGTATCATATTTCCCAATTTTCTCCATTAATGAAGAAGGCATTAAATTCACAGCAGCTCGTCCATCAACTAGGACCTTATTGATCCCAACATTATTTACTTTGGCCCTCACAAAGAGTGGTTTGAGATGACTCTTCATCCCTTCGTCAAGTTTTCCAAAACTGGCAAATTGCTCCTCAATGCAGCCATTATCCATTAAATAATAGCAAACTTGCTTAACATAAGCCAATGGTGGTTCGTAGAATTCTTCCTCTCGATCAGAGAATGACCAAACATCGAATTCTCGTGGCAATACAGATACCACATTGCAAACCACATCAAAATCATGTTCTGATCCAAAGTCATCATCTTCATCATCTAAACACTCATTCTCTGGATCTTCTTTCTCATTGATTTGTATTTGAGTATTTGGCAATGAGATTCTTTCGGTAGCAGGCCTTTTGGTCTTTTCGTTAATTTTGACTTCTTTGGCATTGCCCCCAGTTGGAGCATCTTGGCTTGCCAATTTTTTCTGACATTGAAACGTACGCCATTGAGTCCTAGTCAAGGGGTTCTTATCCTTATAATTGTTCTTATAAGAGTACTTTTTGGCCTCATCAGCAATATTGAGCTGAGTAGTATTTTGCAAGGCCTTATAATTGTTCTTATAATTGTACTCCTTCGTTGAAGTTCAATCTTCGATTAGGACCATTAAAACTTGGTTTAACATAAGGCATGTAGTTTTCGAGGCCTACAGGAGCCACTTTGTCGCACACCACGCTACACCTGGGGCAAAGCATGACTTCGTGATTCTTTGCTTTGCATTTCATCATAAAATCAAGCAAATCTTCCTCTTCCTTAGGATACACAACCTTAATCTTTTCGATGTATTCATCTTCAGGTATGGATTGAAATGTATTCACTTTCATCGCTTCGACCATAAGACATTCAAATGGCTCCACGGACGAAGCTTCAGCAATTTGTAGAGGGTTTGTGTTTACCTTCATAGGAGGCTTGAATTTTTCGTCAAACTTCAGTCTTCCCTCATTCAGTGCCTTTTGTACAAGATCCCTGAAAAGAACACATTGAGATGTTTTATGACCCACAAAATTATGAAATTTGCAATAACCTCTCTTTTTCCTTTGTTCTAAAGGTGGAACTTTTACACCCTTTTGAACAACTATTTGGCCATCATTGACCAACAAATCAAAGATTTCATCACACTTAGTAATATCAAATGCATAGGTTTTTGCAACATATTTATCAATTTTGGGTTCAATTGGATTTTTTCCATTTGAGGGTTTTAATAATTTGCACATATAGGGAGGGCCTGGTTTTAATTCAGCGACATCTATTTCATTGTTATCATTATCCCCATAGTCAAATTCAACATTTTTATCACTATCATAAGTTTCTATATAAGCAATCTTTTCTTTTTTATGAAACTTAGACGTTCTGGCTTTTTCTGCCTTAAGTCTTTCGACTTGTCGAACTCTATCAGCCAATTGTGACATATCTCTCAATAATTGTGTATCTAATTTCTTCCTGATTGAATAATCGAGACCACCTGCGGCCATTTCGACCAATTCATGGTCAGGAATTTGAGTAAAGCATCTTGCTTTAAGAATCCTAATTCTGTTGGACATTTATGACTACTTCGTCAACATTTCTGACTCTTGAGCCACTGGGATTGGATTTTGCCTTTGGTTTGCATTTGCTATTACATTAGGCAATGGATCATTTTGAACATTTTGATTTGGATTATTTGGAGCATTTGGTGCTCCAAAGAAATCTGCCATTCTTCCCATTTGATTAACTAATAGTTGATAACTATTATTAGTTGTTTGAAGTATGGGATTAAACACTGTCCCAATTTGGTATGTTAGCATATTTACCATATCATGATTATTCTCATCCATTTGTTGCCTAAGGGACAACATAGATGTGTTTGTTAATGTTTGAAGCATAAACCTACCCTGATTTCCCAATATTGATGTCGAAGGGGAAAACATATTTGGGATTTCGTTATTAGACTGAAAATTATGAAGGCCTGACATTAATGTTGTAGGCATGCCATACATAGGGTCATTGTTGGCAATCGAAAAGGACCAATAGGGCTCCTATTGTCACTGTTCATTGGTTGTGAGGGATTTCCAACTTCCAATTGTGTAGATGGCGACGATGTTGAACGGGCCATTGTCATATTCGTCATTTGAGCAATTGCTCCTATTTGTTCCAATCCTATTGAAGGGCCACTCGAACCCCCAAGATTCGAATTTTGGCTAAGGATCGTAAATCCGTTCCCAGAACCTGCGTTAGCATTGATGCTAGACGCTTGTGTTGGGTGTCATTCTGGAATTGGTTGATTTGTGTTTTGACTACTTGATGGTCTAACCATTTTCTTACGAGTTTTGCAACTTGTGAAATCTGGCAAAGATTTGCCACTTCTCAAATGCATACAAAGATAAAAAAACACAATTTTTTGAAATATAAATGAACCAACTTCCGAAAAACAAACAAAATTTCGTTTAAAAACTAAAAGATAAACTGCACAAAACCAGTACCACTGGGCGTGCCAATTTGTTTACACTAATTTTTGGTAAACAAGCGCTAGTTTAATTACTGGTAAGATCAACTAGTCAATTTTGGGGCATGTTTGTGCATTTATGATTGGAAAAGCATTTAAAGTTCATAATTTAGAGTTTCTTAAAAGAAAATATTCTTGTAAACGTAAATAAAAATGAAACAATAAAATGCTTTGAATAAGAAAGTTTGCAGAAACTTAAATTGCAAGTTTAAAAGAAAAGTACAGGATTCACTTGATCAAATGAACCATTTTTAAAGTAAAAATGAGGAAAGATCACTGAAATATAAATTGCATTGAATTGTAAATGTTTACAAATGAAAGTGGTTCACAGAATCATACATGTTTCCTGTTTTACTCATTTCGCTCGAACACATGGGTACTTTGAGTTTTGTAAGGATTTTCAGTATGTGAATTTGTGACCATGATTTCGACCTAAAATATAGTATTTATAGCCTATAGCATGCATAACTGCTTTCAACGTCCACAAATTAGTACTCTGACGCGTGTCCTTGTATATGAAGTGCTGTCCTCAATTGAACCATTGCATCCCTTGGTCTTTGAAATGAGATTGAAACCGTTATGGAATAAATAAAAGAATACTAAGTCCAAAAAACCAAATTCCCTTTTCGATTGAAAAATCATTTTGATTCGATTAGAAAAACTCGAAATCGAAAGCACAAAGAAAACTTTGCTAAAGATCTTCAATGTTTTCTCGGCTTTTGTCCAAGTATTCTTACTCTTAAACAAAATAACTTTTAAACCTTTTTATAAACTGGAATAAGATTTTCTTGTGATTTGAGACATTATTCTTCTCCCATAATTTCAGGTTTAAAAGTTTAATCAATATTTAAGTATTTTATGAGCATTTATTACATATTTTAGCGCGACCAAAATATGAGATAACAGTTAGTTAAACCTATGAATAATGACAGCCATAAATAAAATTAATTAAAAATAATTACAAATATGATTATGCTTAATGACAGAAATATTCTATTCTATCCTAAACAATTAAGCACACACTGCATTTGTTTACAATGAATATTTGAGATATTGGAAAGCAAAGAAATCAACAAGTAAATGAAAAATAATTCATAACATTATACTAAGTAAACCTATTACTATGTCCTATTGTCAACACAGAGAACTTCCAACATTCATAACAAACAAGCTTCCTTCAAAAACAAGCTTGTTCAACAACAATATCACATAAATAAACGCGCTGCACTCTAAGGAGTGAAGAATGAAAATAGGATTCACTGCCACGAACGTTAAAGAATCTTCCCACAAAAATCATCTGCACAACAACAAATTTAGTAATAACACAGAATTTAATTTTTAATTTTTCTTCATCGGGTTTCTTTCTCTACCATCAAATGTTCATCTCCTCATTTCCCATATTATGTGATGCTCTTCTCGCTAGCCCAACATTTTCAATTCCTATCTTCTTCATCGATACACCATAACATGATTCTTCTGTGTTTCATTTGGTTACAACTCAATTGAAAGAACAAGCTTACTCAACCTATCTCAAGTGTTTCAGCAGTCAAAAACAGCTAAAAAGTACCAAAATTTAGAAAGAATTCGTAACACAAGCTCCGAAATAACATGAGTGTCTTACTGTAGTTCCTTCACCGTGAATTGAATTCATGGAAGAAATTCATGATCCCTTCAAATAAGGAGGAAGAGAAGTTTTTTGATGTGCGATTCATCTGAAGAGAGGTTAATTATAAACTTATTTGTGTTCGTCTTAAATAGCTACTTTGAAGTTAGATGTTCCTTTGTCGATGGGAGGATGAATTCTCTTTATGGCAATGTACAATCCAAGACTATATATTTGGTCCAACAAGATCTTGATTTGGTTTAAGGAAATGAAAAACCAAGTGAGATGAATATTTTCAAATTCGAGTACAATTCAAAAAATAACAGTAATGTATGGACGCAAAGGACAATTCAAAAAATAACAGTAATGTATGAAAGATGAAAGTAATGTATTTTGATCATATTAATAAGCTTAATTAGTGGGTATCTAGATTTATGGACGCAGAGGACAATAATAAAAATTAGAGCAAATATTACTTTTGTTGAATTCACTATCTAAATATTATAAACTGTTTGTGCAGTCAATTTTTGCATGAAAGATTATACTGCAGCTAGATGAGGAGGAGTAATTATTGAAGGAAAATCAATAAATTATGGTTTGTTGATAAATCTTCAAATGACAATTAAATCCTAGTAACAAAAGGTGCAATATTAATGATTAGAGAAGACAAGTAACAGCATCTGTAACTGATTTTGGTTTTCAATTTCTCAATTCATTTTCTTTGATGAAATGATACAGAGTACAATTGTTATATTTATATTATTCTAGGGGTGTATTAGTCCATTCACATAGGACTTAATACACTAGCTAATGACTAGGCTTAGCTTAAACTAACTAGACTAGATAAGTCTTAGATACAACATATATCTATTTTCATATATTTACTCTATTCTCTTATACACCCCCCTCAAGGTCAGTGTAGTCTCTGACAGTGAGCTTGGACCTCATGAGAAGAAACTTGTCTGATGAAATGGCCTTTGTTAAGACATCAGCTAGCTGATCAGTACCTGGTATGTGAAGAACTGTCAGCTGCTTGGCTATTACCTTTTCTCTTACAAAAAACAAGTCAATTTCCATGTGTTTTGTTCTGGAATGAAGTATAGGATTGTGAGCTAGAAGTACAGCTGACTGGTTGTCACAATATATTGTTGGAGTAGTGAAGGGGACAATGAGTTCTTTGAGAAGAGTTTGGATCCAGAGAGTGTCAGCAGTTGCTTGAGCTAAGCTTCTGTACTCTGCCTCTGTGCTAGATCTAGCAACAACCTGTTGCTTTCTTGACCACCATGAGATGAGGTTAGGTCCAAAGAAGATAGCTGCACCAGATGTAGATCTCCTATCATCTGGATCTGCAGCCCAGTCTGCATCACAAAAGACTTTGATGGGAAGAGGCTGATGGACTGAGGTGGGAGAAATTTGCAGTCCACAGTGGATTGTACCTTTGAGATACCTGAGTATTCTTTTGACAGCAGCCCAATGTGTTTCCAGAGGCGCAGACATAAATTGACAAACCTTATTTACTGAAAAGGAGATTTCAGGCCTAGTGATAGTTGCATATTGCAGAGAACCTACTACAGATCTGTAAAGAGTAGTATCAGACATGCCAGGAGAGCCAACTTTGGAAAATTTGCAACTCGACATCATGGGTGTATTGATAGGTTTACAGTCAAGCATATTTGTTTTTGCTAGAAGATCTTTGATGTACTTACTTTGAGTAAGTAAGAGAGACTTTTCAGTCAACTGTTTTACTTCAATTCCCAAAAAATATTCTAGATCTCCTAATTGTTTAAGACTGAAAACAGAATCAAGTTTCTGAACTAAAGTTTGAACAAGACTTGTTGAACTACCTGTGATGATAATATCATCAACATATACTAGAAGATATACAACTTGTCTGTCTTTTGTATAAGTAAAGAGAGAGGGATCACATTTACTTGCCTGAAATCCAAACTGTAACAGGGTAGTAGTCAGCCTATCAAACCATTGCCTAGGAGCTTGCTTTAACCCATATAAGGCTTTATTCAGCTTGCAGACAAGATTTTTATCAGATTCTTCAAACCCAGGAGGTTGCACCATACATACCTCTTCTTCTAAAAGTCCATTCAGAAAAGCATTGTTGACATCAAGTTGTTTTAGAGGCCAATTATAGGATACTGCTAGAGAAAGTATAAGTCTGATGGTAATGGGCTTGATCACAGGAGAGAAAGTTTCATTGAAGTCAAAACCTTGAATTTGATGAAAACCTTTTGCAACCAGCCTTGCTTTGTATTTGTTAATGGTGCCATCTGGATTTTCTTTAGTTCTAAACACCCATTTGCAGCCAATGGCAGTTCTGTTTTGAGGTAGGGGAACAAGATTCCAAGTGTGGTTATATTTGAGAGCCTCAAATTCAGTAGTCATGGCAGATAGCCATTTGGGATCTTGCAATGCTTGCTTTACTGTTCTGGGTTCAGTGTGTGTTAGGAGCAGTGTAGGAGGTGGTTTTGGAAGGCTGATGCCAGACTTGGCTCTTGTTTTCATAGGGTGGTTGTTGATTAATTTTGAAGAAATGGAGGGAGGTTGTTCAGCTATAGGTGGTGCAGGCTGAGGTAGATTGAGGAGAGGTGGGTCTGTGGAAGTAGGATTGGAGGTTTGTGAGATGACTTTAGTTATTTCAGTTTGATTATGAGTGCCAACAGGGAGGGTGGAGAGAGGAACATCCTGAATGGGTGCGGATAATGATGAGGTTTGAGTAGGTAATAAGATTTTATAAGGAAACCTTTGTTCATTGAATATGACATCCTTTGAAACATATATGCGACCTGTAGGGGACAAACATTTATACCCTTTGTGGGTGGTAGAATAGCCTAGAAAAATGCACTCATGTGATCTAAAGTCAAACTTATGAGAGTTGTATGGTCTTAACAAGGGAAAACATGCAGCCCCAAATACTTTGAAGGAGTTAAAGTCAGGATCTTTGTGGAAGAGTGTAGTGTAGGGAATTTTAAAATTGAGAGATGCAGTAGGTAATCTATTTATGAGGTGTACAGCTGTTAAAAAGGAGTGATCCCAATAAGTAAGGGGTAAGTTTGCTTGACTTAAAAGTGTGAGACCAAGGTCAACCACATGTCTGTGTTTCCTCTCTACAACACCATTTTGGTGATGGGTATGAGGGCAGATTAGTCTATGAATGATGCCTTCATTGGCTAAGTATGACGTAAAGGGCTTAAACTCCCCTCCCCAATCTGTTTGAAGAGCTTTTAAGGAGTGACCTAATTGCAATTCTGCCATGGTTTTGAATTGTT
Organism: Trifolium subterraneum; assembly: GCA_951799995.1. Lineage (NCBI taxonomy): Eukaryota > Viridiplantae > Streptophyta > Magnoliopsida > Fabales > Fabaceae > Trifolium > Trifolium subterraneum. The sequence continues at coordinate 34,679,447 of OX637461.1, forward strand.
TGAATATAGTAAAGGCATCTGATTTAGACTTAAGAAGATAAATCCATGTATATCTAGAATATGCATCTATGAAGGAGATATAATAATGGAAACCAAGAGAAGAGACAGTTGGAGATGGGCCCCATAAATCACTAAAAACTAACTCTAGAGGTTGAGTATAAGTAGTTTGTGAGGCAGGAGCATATAGTCTATGAGCTTTGCCCATGCAGCATGCAGTACATAAATTAGAAACATCATGCTTGTTATTGATAAAGGGAATGTTACACTGTTTTAGAGTGGATTTGAGAGTTTGGTCATTGGGATGACCAAGTCTCAGATGCCACAAGTACAAAGAATTAAAAGACAAGCTGGAATTGGAAACAGTAGAGCTAGAATGAACATTAAAAACAGAAGGTTTAAAGCTAGAAAGGAGAGATGAAGACTTAGCAGGTGCAATGGAAATGTGGGAGAAGCTATAGAGACCATCAGTTCCAACATTGCCCTGAAGGAGAACTTTATTAGTGGCCTGTGATTTCACAAGACAATAGTTAGGATGAAATTCAAAATAGACAGCATTATCCTTGGCAAACTGACTCACACTAATTAAGTTCTTGGTTATTGAGGGAACATGTAAGAGATTATTAAGGATTAAATGAGTTTGTGTGTGGTTAGGTGCATTGAAAATACTAGAGCCAGAGGAAATAATAGGTAAGCTTTGTCCATTACCCATGTATATGTGTTCAGATCCTGCAAAGGGTGTGGGCTCTTGAATGTTCCTTGAATCTCCAGTCACATGAAAGGAAGCTCCTGAGTCAGGATACCAGGATGGAGGATTACTTGTTGAAGGTCCATTTGCAAGCATTGCAGTGGGGTAGGAAGGTGGAGGAGTGGGAAATCTGGGTGGTGGATTGGCAGAGAGCCAATTGATGGGGTTGGGAGCTCCATAGCCATAATATTGTCCATATCTTGGTGGGAAATTCTGACCAGAATAAGGTCCATAAGCCTCTTGAAAGTACCCAGGTGGTGGAGCTTGTTGAGAACCAGAGGCTGTTGAGTGATTTTGATACTGTGGTTGGTGCCTATACCAGCAGTCTAAGGCTATGTGGTTTGGTTTTGAGCAGATTTGACACTGTGTGTTGCCATTTGCATTGTTTCTGCCAGTGCTACCACTTCTTCCACCTCTATTTCTACCAAACCTGCCACCTCTACCTCTGGCTGGGTTATGATATGAACCATATCTTGAGTTATCATTTCCATATTTTGAGAATTCAGTACCATAGGAGTTATCTGTTTGGGAAGTATTTTCAGGTAACTGGTCTTGTGGTGAAGGGTTGGATTGAGGATTTTGAGCAATATTGATACTTGCTGCATCATCTATGGTTTTCTTTTTGGACTTGTCTAGACGATTTTCATGAGCAAGGAGTAAAGCTTCAATTTCATCCATATCAATTGACTCAAACCTACTTTCTACCACAGAAATCACAGAGTTGAATTCACTAGGCAAACCCTCTAGAATTATATCAATGTGCTGAGAAAGGGGAACAGGATCCCCTATAGAGGCAAGATTATCAATTAGCCTACGAATTTGAAGAAGATATTCTTTAACTGTACGATTCAGAAGCGAAGTTGAACGGAGTTCAACTCGCAAGGTTCTTGCTTTAGCACGTAATTGTTTATGAAAATAGGAGACAATCTTACCCCAAAGATCTTGTGAAGTGCGAGATCCAAGAAATCGAGCAAGAATTTCACTGGAGAGTGTCGATTGCAGCCAAGAAAGTAGCATTTGATCTTGTCGTCGCCATTTCCGATACAAAGGATTAAGAGTTGCAGAGGCGTGATCAGCGACGGTGAGGAAACGAGGCGGAGCTGGTGCCGGACCGATCAGATCGTCAAGGCCATGCGCATTGATATACGGTTCGACTTGTTGACGCCATAGATGATAATTCTGTTCGGTGAGTTTCTCAGTGATTCGCAGAGTAAAGTTCAGATCGTTGCGAAAGATCGATTCATCTTCGTGGAAAGCTTGAAGCGGTGGTGGATCGAGGACGCCGTTGTTACGGTGTTGTTCCGGCGAGGCCATGGATGGCGTTGGTGATGGTGGATCGGCCATGGAAGGTACCAAGAGCTTAATCTGATACCATATTAGTGATTAGAACAAGTAACAGCATCTGTAACTGATTTTGGTTTTCAATTTCTCAATTCATTTTCTTTGATGAAATGATACAGAGTACAATTGTTATATTTATATTATTCTAGGGGTGTATTAGTCCATTCACATAGGACTTAATACACTAGCTAATGACTAGGCTTAGCTTAAACTAACTAGACTAGATAAGTCTTAGATACAACATATATCTATTTTCATATATTTACTCTATTCTCTTATATGCAAAGAAAGAATTATGGTGATCAATTTCGTATAAGAATTCAACCAAGAGATATAAGTACTATAAAATGTCATTATTACGAAGAGTTTCAAAACTCATGGAAGATTTGCATAGCGTAAAAGAGAAAACAAAAAAGTTGAAGAGTGTTCCTTTTGTAAATGTGTTTGTTATGAGGCTGAAAGCATTCTTACATACGCACAAAGGATATAGGTACAAATTTAAGCGCACAAAGATAAATAAAAAAATAAAATAAAATAGTCACATCTATTAATACCACTTTAATCTTTTTCTTTAGGATGGAGGAGTTTTTTGATATGAAAAAAGAAAAAGCTCTCACATAATTTGACAACTTCTGTGAGTCCTTTACATTTTGTATCGTCTCTTTTCAACATATCTCTCTCTTGTTCCCTTCTAATTTTAAATTTATATATATATATATATACACACACACACACACACACATACACACTTTTTTTTAGTAGACGAAATGGCAAAGCCACTGGAAACTCACACACACACAAAGTGGAGTGGCCAGGGATCAAACCCCGGTCATGACGTCTGACACTAACAATTTCGGTATTTCTACCATTTGAGCTAGGATTTGTGGACACACACATACACACTTTAATGAAAGGCAAACGGGCAACAAGTTGTACTGTTAACTATTTTTGGATTGTAAAATCAATCCCTTAAACACTACATTTTGTGACCTAGGAGACATGATATTGCTATGCCCTATGCACGACTTTTTGAACTCTTTTTAAGAAAATAGTTGGCTATGGAAAATTTCAATTTAAAATGTTTCTTTTACTTTGAGAAAGCCTTTTTTAAGAAAAGATTTAGAATTTAGACAAATAAAAGCATTTCAAAACATGAAGATGCGAATTAATTAATGAAACAAAAGGTTGGAAACATAGAAACAATTTCATCAATTTATTCATGAACTAGGAAATGTCACAAGACATGGTTTTCCCTTCAAAAGTTTTAATTTTGAAGTAGAAGATGACTACTTTACTTCTTTTGCAGCCTTGTTTCTGTTGAGATAATTCTTGGCAACTTCTGCAATGTTTACCAATGTCTTGATGGAAACAAGTGAGGCATTGGCTGCATACTCTTCTTTGACTTCATACTCTATTGTAGCTTTGAGTATGCTTGAATCTTCACCTTTCTCTATCACTTCAAAGCGAACTCTAAACAGTGCGAATCCAAGCTCCAAGTATCCACCTTCAACTACCTCTGTTTCTTTTATGCGGTTTTCATGATCAATCTTAGTGAACTTCTCACTGTAACCAGCTGGGCCAGGTAAACCTGGTCCAATTTCAACCAAAACAAACAATTTTATTTTAACATAAAGCGTCCAAAATAAAGACGCTTAGTGTCTATCCTGTGAAAGCGGTAATTTACCCTGTGGTGGATGTCAACATTTTAAGTCCACAGTTGTCAGTATTTTTTCTTATAAGAACGAATTATGTTAATTAGAACAAAATATATAGATTTGTATTTTCTCAAGTATGTAAATATCTTTCATTCATTTATATTTGAAAACACTGTAAAAATGAGTTGATGAGCAAATAAATATTATGAATCATGTTTCGGGAAAAACTTTAAATCTCAGTTTCTATTTGGAATTAATTTTTTAGAAAAAGCAAACAATTTTAATAAAAAAAATTAAAATTGTCAAAATTAATCTTATACTTTCAAAATCACTTAAGTTATCTAAAAAAGTAAATCCAAACATAAATTTATTGATTTTTCCATTTTTTTGTTCTAGTGAGAACTCGAATTTTTTCCTTACATAAGAATCTAGATTAGCTAGTCAGGAGACGTTATATATGTTTACAATTGATGTAATTGAATTTTTGTGTATATAATTGTGGCAACACTACAAGAAAAACAGCATTTAGCGTCGGCCAGAATTCCACGCTAAAGGGTAAAAAACCGACGCTAACACCCATCTAGCGTTGAATTAGCGTCAGGGTTGCAGTTTTCTAGTAGTGAATACTAGAAATATAAATGATGTACCTGGAGTGAATGTGAGTTTGAGAATAGTTCCAACTCCTCCATCTCCTTCAATTAGCTCCACCTTCTGAAATGATTGAGGCATCTCTTCCACAACCAAATTTCCAATACCAAGGCCGCCAAAGAGATCCCATGCTTCACTAGCTGGTACATGTAGCTCTAACTCATGCTCAAGTTGACCAGCTGTCATTTTCTCTCTTTTCCACAAAAACTTGTGAATTTTAAGTGTTATTGATATATCAATGGTACTCTCTCCGGTCCTATATATAAGACACATTTGATTTTTTAGATTCATTGTGAAATTGATGTATCTAGACAATAATATAGTCTAAATACATAAATTTTTTAATGAATTAAAATGTATGGTATATAAAATATTAGCACCAAAATATTATGGATTAGTATATCCTTATCGTTATGTCCAATAAGATTGTTGGTACTACCTCCGGTCCTAATTATAAAAAATATTCAATTTTTAGATACATCCAAAGTTAGATGTACATCCAATTTTCAATGTATTTAAAAAGTAAATCTTTTCTTATAGTTAAGACTAGAGGGAGTACTCCCTCTATCCTTAATTATTAGCAAAAGTCAAGTTTTCAAATTCATTGAATAACTAATGTATCTGGACTATGATATAGACTAGATATATCATATATTCAATGAATCTAAAAAGTGAACTTTGCTTATAATTTTTTTTTTTTGAAAACTCGGTATCCGGCTTTTTAGGACTGACTAATCCAAGGAGACTAATCCCACCGTCCACTAGCGGGGGCCGTGTTTAAAGCCAGATATTTTACTCTGTATGAACTAGCCCACCGAAATTGGCACAAGTGAGAATGGAACTTGAGACCTTGAGAGGAACATACTCCAATGACCCAAGCCAAGACCACTAATTTGTGATAGAGTGAGAGGATCATATTACCAATACATTGGGTATGATCAATTTTGGTTAATTCATCTTGAAGCTAGTCGAGTAATTTGTGAGTATAGAATATGATTCACCAAACAAAATACATTGAGATGAACCGAAGAAATCCAATAACCCACCAACTGTTCGATAAAATTTCTAAACACAGTTTCATCAACAAAACCTCCCAATAATTCATAACATACTAAGTAAACCTATTACTCTGTACTATTGTCAGAGAACTTCTAACATTCATAACAAACAAGCTTCCTTCAAAAAAACAATAGTTCAACAACAACATCACCATTCATAACAAACAAGCTTCCCTCAAAAATCATCTGCACAACAACAAATTTAGTAATAGCACAGTTATTTAATTTTTAATTTTTCTTCACCGGATTTCTTTCTCTACCATCAAATGTGCATCTCCTCATTTCCAATATTATGCGATGCTCTTCTCGCTAGCCCAACATTTTCAATTCCTATCTTCTTCATCAATACACCATAACATGATTCTTCTGAGTTTCATTTGGTTACAAATCAATTGAAAGAACAAGCTTACTCAACTCATCTCAAGTGTTTTAGTAGTCAAAAACAGGTAAAAAGTACCAAATGGAGGTTGAATTCGGACGGCAACTTCCGAAATACTAAATTTGGAGTTTAGGTTCCGAAATTTAGAAAGAATTCATATCACAAGCTCCAAAATAACATGAGTGTCTTACTGCAGTTCCTTTACCGTGAATTGAATTCATGGAAGCATATTTCTTCACCGTGAATTGAATTCATGGAGGCCATTGATGATTTATTCACCATGAATTGAATTGATGGAAGAAATTCATGATCCCTTGAAGGGAGAGAGTTTATTGTGGGGTGGATGCAGCATATAGTTTTCAATATGTTAATTGTCCTTATAAAAATTGCAATTATGTGAGAGTTTAGAAGTTTGGAATTTATGTCCTTGTATAAATTACAATTTGAGAAATAAATTTTTATTGTATAAATTCCAGCTGATGATTTACTTCTGACCAAATGTTTTGATCAAGGGAGGAAGAGAAGCTTTTTGATGTGTGATTCATCTGAAGAGAGGTGAATTATGAACTTATTTGTGTTCGTCTTAAATAACTACAAGTTAGATGTTCCTTTATGGATGGGAAGATGAACTTCTCTTTATGGCAATGTACAATCCAAGACTATGGGTCTGTTTGTTTCAGCTTTAAAAAAATAGATTTTATAAAACTGTTTTTCAAAATATTACAAGTTTTTTTATATTCGTTTTTTCTAAATTCAAACACTAATTTTGACATCATATAACATAGAAGTACATTATTGAAGAACAAAAAATAGTCAAAATCTCAATTTTTATAAAAAGTTGTATTTCAAAAATGATTTTTATGAAAATTTATTTGAAATAACTTAAAAAAAAAATGATATTTTTGAAATTTTGATATCCAAATTTTTTTTCAATAAAATGATGAAATACCTAAAATAACATTTTAAGAATAACTATTCAAACAAAATTTTCATTTGAAGCTTTTATAAAAAATTTCTTTGTAAATTTTTTTTATACAAAATTTTCTAACACTACAAAATCTATTTTCAAAAAAATCCAAAACAAACGGGCCCTATATATTTGGTCCAACAAGATCTTGATTGGGTTTAAGGAAATGAAAAACCAAGTGAGATGAAAAATTTCAAATTAGAGTACAATTAAAAAAATAACAGTCACGTATCAAAATAAACTTGTACTCACTGGATGAAAGTAATGTATTTTGATCATATTAATAAGCTTAATTAGTGGGTATCTAGATTTATGGACGCAGAGGACAATAATAAAAATTAGAGCAAAAAAGAGTACACCGCAGCTAGATGAGGAAGTGTAATTATTGAAGGAAATAAATTGTGGTTTGTTGATAAATCTTCAAATGACAATTAAATCTTAGTAACAAAAGGTGGCAAGGAAAGAATTGTGGTGATCAATTTCATATAAGAATTCAACCAAGAGATATAAGTACTATAAAATGTCATTATTATTAAGAAGACTTTCGAAACTCATGGAAGATTTGCACAGCCTAAAAGAGAAAACGGAAAAGTTTAAGAGTGTTCTTTTTGTAAATGTATTTGCTATGAGGATGGAAGCATTCTTACATACGCACAAAGGATATAAGTACAAATTTAAGCGCACACACATAAATTAAAAACTAAAATAAAATAGTCACATCTATTAATCCCACTTTAATCTTTTTTTTAGGACGGAGGAGTTTCTTGATATGAAAAAAGGAAAAGCTCTCACATAATTTGGCGTGAGTCCTTTCCGATTTGTATTGTCTCTTTTCAACATATCTCTCTCTTGTTCCCTTATAATTTAAAGCCTTAATTGCAATTTTGATCACCTATTTTACAACATTTGCGATTTTAGTCCCCCTATTTTAAAATCCAACGTTTTTGCCCCATTATTTTGATTTTTTGCACTTTTAGTCCCCACCCTATTTTTTAACTAGAAAGCAAAAAAACGCTTATATATACACACACTTTAATAAAAGGCAAACGGACAACAAGTTGTACTGCCAAGTCTTTTTGGATTTTAAAAGCAATCCCCTTAAACACTGTGACACTATTGATATGCACGATTCTTTTTGAACTCTTTAAAAAAAGAGTTGGTTATGGAAAATTTCAATTTAAAATGTTTCTTTTACTTTGAGAAATTAAGCCTTTTTTAAGAAATTTTTAGAATTTAGACAAATAAAAGCATTTCAATACATGAAGATGCGAATTAATTAATGAAACAAAAGGTTGGAAGCAAAGAAACAATTTCATCATTTTATTCATGAACTAGGAAATGTCACAAGACATGGTTTTCCCTTCAAAAGTTTTAATTTTGAAGTAGAAGATGACTACTTTACTTCTTTTACAGCCTTGTTTCTGTTGAGATAATTCTTGGCAACTTCTACAATGTTTACCAAAGTCTGGATGGAAACAAGTGAGGCATTGGCTGCATACTCTTCTTTGACTTCATACTCAATTGTAGATTTGATTATGCTTGATTCTTCACCTTTCTCTATCACTTCAAAGCGAACTCTAAATAGTGCGAATCCAAGCTCCAAGTATCCACCTTCAACTACCTCTGTTTCTTTTATACGGTTTTCATGATCAATCTTGGTGAACTTCTCACTGTAACCAGCTGGGCCAGGTAAACCTGATTTAATTCCAACCAAAACAAACAACGTTATTTTAACATAAAGCGTCCATAATAAAGACGCTTACTGTCTATCCTGAGAAAGCATTAATTTACCCTCTGGTGGATGTCAACGTTTTGTGTCCGCCTAAGTTGTCGGTATTTTTTCTTGTAAGAACGAAATATGTTAATTGGAACAAAATATATAGATTTGTATTGTCTCGAGTATGTAAGTATCTTTCCCAATCATCATTTCATCCATTTATATTTGAAAACATTACGTAAAAATGAGTTGAACAATTAAACATTACAAATCACGTTAGGGGAAAAACTTTAAATCTTAGTTTCTATTTGCAATTAATTGTTTAGACAAAAGCAAACAATTTAAACAATAATAAAAAAGTAAAATTGTCAAAATTAATCTTATACTTTCAAAATCACTTTAGTCATCCAAAAATGTAAATCCAAACATAAACTTATTGATTTTTCAAAAAAAAAAATCTAGCGAGAATTCACTTGAATCGTTTCCTTACACAAGAATCTGGATTAGTTAGTCAGGAGACGTTATATATGTTTACAATTGATGTAATTGAATTTTTGTGTATATAGTTGTGGCAACCCTACTAAAAAACAACATTTAGCGTCGGTCATTCCACGCTAAAGGGCAAAAAACTGACTCTAACACCCATTTAGCGTTGGATTAGCGTCATGGTTGCAGTTTTCTAGTAGTGAATACTATAGAAATATAAATGATGTACCTGGAGTGAATGTGAGTTTGAGAATAGTTCCAACTCCTCCATCTCCTTCAATTAGCTCCACCTTCTGAAATGATTGAGGCATCTCTTCCACAACCATTTTTCCAATACCAAGGGTGCCAAAGAGATCCCATGCTTCACTAGCTGGTACATGTAGCTCTAACTCATGCTCAAGTTGACCAGCTGCCATCTTCTCTCTGTTCCACAAAAACTTGTGAATTTTAAGTGTTACTTATATATCAATGTATGGTATATATAATAGTTTCAAAAGAAATTAAAATGTATGGTATATAAAATATTAGCACCAAAATATTCAATTTTTACATACATTCAAAGTTTGATGTATCTAGACAATAATATAGACTAGATACATCCAATTTTTTATGTATCTAAAAAGTAAATCTTTTCTTATAATTAAGATTAGAGGGAGTACTCCCTCTATCCTTAATTATAAGCAAAAATCAACTTTTCAAATTCATTGTATAACTAATGTATCTGGACTATAATATATACCAAATACATCACATATTCAATGAATCTAAAAAGTGAACTTTTGCTTATAATTTGATTTTATTTTTGAAAACCCGGTAAATCTAGCGGGAGCCCGTTTAAAACTAGAGTTTTTACTCTGTATGGACTAGCCCACCAAAATTGGCATAAGTGATAATCGAACTTGAGACCTTGAGAGTAGCAACTCCAATGACCCAAGTCAAGACCACCAGGTCAACCCAAGTGGGTTAACTTTTGCTTAGATTTTAGTTAAATGTTGTTTCAATTTGAGAAAGGGAGATGTGGCATCTTTATAATCTTAGGATGAACGTTAATCCAAATCCGTTTTTTAACTTGTTCAGGTATTCGATATATACTATGTACCAAAAATAAAATTGCAATTTCAAATTTCTCAACTTTTAGTGTATGTAAGTTTTGTAGATCATCAATTTTTTATTAAGCCACGTTCATATTCAAATTGGGTACCGGCAAGATACATCAAGTCTGAATAAGAGACTTAAATTAAATATGAAAAGTGGATATTGAAAAACTTATAAATGAGAGAGTTCATCAAAGAGTATTTTTTTAACGATCTTTGTTCATCTGATTAATAATATAGTTGTCTTTTAAAAAGAAAAAGAGAATTCATCAAAGATGAATCCAAGATTAGCGGGGGCAATATTATTTACTATGTATAAATTGTTGAGAGGAACTGTTCCAAAATTTAAAGGAAAAAAAAAATGATTAGATCGTACCCATAAATATTTTTAAATTATAATTGATCTAAAATCAAAAAAATATTTTTACAAAGACTACAATTAAAACTCTATTTTTGCAAGGACCATTTTGATGTTTAGGACAAAAAATTTAAACTTTTTCAATGATGGTGGATGATCTTTACCTTGATCAGAGTCGACCAGACGGTGGTGCACGGCGGTTGTTGATGTCGAGCAGTTCCAATATACCCGGAGGGGGGTTGTGTACCTGCAGGTGCTCCGACGCTCAAGTCAGTTGAGGAAGGAGTAGGTTTTCAATATAAGATGTTACGTACCTTTCACAAATGAGATGTGCTCTATATATATAGCCCCAGCGCTTGGCCAAGGCCGTTGATGGGCAGTTAATGCCCATCAATGGCTGTCGGAAAACGGCTGAGGAGCCGTGATGAGCATTAAATGCTCATCATTCCGATGTCGAGCGTTACAGAACGCAGGGGAAACGTGCGCTGTCCAACGGTCAAGTGGACCTGGACCTCATGCTTTGGGCCTTGCTCGACGGCCCAAAAGTGGATGTCCTCAACGCGTTGGGCATTTAGGCCCAGTCCAGAACAGGAGCCCCCCAAGTCGTCATGCTCGGGCAAGAGGATGGTGACTTTAGTTGACCGTAACTCTGGTACTCAGCTAATAGTGTTGAGGGTTTGGATCTTCAACGTTGAGCAAAGAGTACGTCGGCGAAGAAGCCCCTTGCTCGTAAGGTGACGTCGACGAAGAGTCCCTTTGCTTGTGAGGCGATGTCGACGAAGAGGTCCATTGCTCGAAGGTGGTGTCGTCGAGGGGACTTTGCTTGTCGGGACGTCGACGACCCGTTTGCTTAGAAGAAACAAGTTTGTCGAGATTTGTCGAGGAGAGGAACGTTTGAGGAAATATCGAGGAGTTTTGCGCGGATTGTCGCGCATTTATTACGATCTGTAAATAGAGCCGAGGATTACGTATGACGAGATTTTCGATGCGATTTCCCTGGTGCTTGGCGAGATTTGCGAACAGATGGATGTGACTTGGATGGACAAGTCGTTCCACCTTCTCTCGCCACGTGTAAAGGCTATTGTGATAGCACTTAAGTGCTCCTCTGTAGGTTTGAATTTCGAGGATGATTGGTAACCGTTGGATCTTCGCGCCCTTTAGTTTTCCTGATGATTACGTTTGGGCCGTAGGATTCGCATGAATCGTAGCCTTTAGATCAAAGCAACGGTTCAGATCCTGATGGCGCCCTTTCGCGTCGTGCAGGTGCGCTTGTTGGTGATTTCCTATATATAGGAAAGTGGAGGGATTTTCAAACACTTACTGCTTTTTCTCTTAAACTTCCTGTCAACTCTCTCAACTTCTTTCAACTTCACAGCTTCTCTCAACATTTCTCAAGTTCTCTCTAGTTCCCAGCTCTCTCGATCCCTCCAATCTTGCGGATTTTTGACATCTTTGCTGTTTACCAACTACAAGTAAGTATTTTCTACTCTCTGTTGTTTTGTTTACAAGCTTTGATCTGGATTTTGCTAGTTGTTTTAAGTTTTTCCCTTTGCATTTTCCTTTATTTCTTGTGGTTTTGCGGTTCTGTTCTGTGGTTTAGAGGTTTAAGCAGTGATTAGCACCCTTCCCTCCCGCAAAACAGGACTAAAACGTAGTTTAGTTGATACTAGGCCTTCGTTTTGAGAGTTCACTGGCGATTTTCGCTTTGTGAACTCACCTTGGCTTTCTGGTTTTTTGCAAATTTAGTCGAGCATTCATATGGATGTGCGAGCATTCATATGAATGTGCCGAACATTTTTCCCTTTAGGAAGAAAGAATGTTTGTCGACCAGGCATGTCCGCGAGGATATCATTATGCCGAGCATTGTCCCTTTAGGAAAATTAGATAGCCGTTGAACACAAGTGTTCGTAAGGATCTCGATATCCTCGCCCTTTCACTTGATTTGGCGGTGGAAGGGTGGATTTGATGTTTAAATGTCGAATTCATCTTTCTCCTCTGCTTTTTCAGGTGTGATGGCCGAGGAACAGACTCCAGCGTCGACCTCGAACGTCGATGGAGATGAGTATGACTGGGTGGCCGACGAGCCCCGGACAACTGTTTCAAGATTCTCCCTGAACGGCGGGGATGGAATGTTTAAGACAATTCAGCGTCCCCCTACAGACGATTGGAAAGCCTGTATACCGAACACCAATCGTCGTATTTGCAGCAAATTCCAGTGGGGGTCTTTCCCTATGTACCAGATAGCGTTCGAGCACATGGGCTACAGATTGCCCTTCAGTGACTTCGAAGTCGCGGTCTTTCGATACTTGCATCTTACTCCTTCCCAGTTACACCCCAACTCCCTGGCCTTCATAAGGGCCTTTGAGATGACGGCGGCGTACCTAGGATTTTTGCCGACCATCCCGTTGTTCTTCCATGCTTTTCATCTGCAAAGGTCGAAACCCAAAGGAAATGCTGCGAACAAGTTTGGGTGGGTTTCGTTGAAGCAGAGCGTCAAGCTCTTCGAGATGTTCCTAGAATCTGTTCGGGGTTTTAAGGACAGTTACTTTTTCATCAAGCCCTTGAACTCTGTCTCCTGGCAGAGCATTATTTATCGGGGACCAGCTAAGGAATTTGACCTTTACGGATTTCATTGCCTTGTTTTCGCCAAAGGTGACGATCAGGTCCACGTATCCCCAAGGTTTTGTCGTTGATCCGTTGAACCCTTGAGGGTCAGATCCAACGTAAGGGACCAAATTTTCCTCGGTAAGCTGCAGCACTTTGAAGAGTCCTGAGTACATGATGTCACAGGAGCTTCCTTCGTCGACGAGGATTCTTCTTACGTCGAAGTTTGCCATCTTTGCTCTGACGAGCAAAGGGATTTGAAAGTTAGGTGATCCTCCGGGGACTTCTTCCCTGTAGAACGCTAAAGGGACAGAGCTTTCTTTTACCTCCGTTATTTTTATCTCCTCGACTGGGGATGCCTTCTCCAACTCATCGAATTTCCTTTTGATGGATCCGATGGTTATGGGATTAAATCCTCCTCCGGAGATGACTAGGGCTCCGGGGAAGTTTTCCCAACTCCCGTCCAGATGTGCGGCGAGGTAATCAAGAGCCCCTTTCTCTTCGTCAGTTTGCAGAGTAAGGAAATCTTCAGGTCTTGAAATGGCGAGGGCCACCCCACCGATCACTCTATTTTCGTCCTCGACATGTTGTTCCGGGCTTGCTGGATCAACCGCCAACTGATTTTGCCGAGGAGCGTTATTATTGGCAGTCCTTGGCTGCCCATCCACATACTGTCGTGCATATCCTTTCTGAATAAGGATTTCAATGGCGTCCTTCAGATGCACACTGTCATCAGTAACGTGCCCGTAACTTTTGTGGAAACGACAAAATTTCTTCTTGTCCACGTTTGGTTTTGCGGGCAGCTGTTTTGGGAATCTGATCCCCGCGCTTTTGAACTCGGCATTCGATATCTCGGATAGGATCCTATCCCGAGGAGCATTCAGGGGAGTGTGGTAGGTGAACTGACTTTTTGGTGGTTTAGCCTCTCTGACTTTTCCACCTTCTCTTTTCTTTTCATCTCCTCGACGCTCTTCTCTCTGTGAGGAGGGTCCACCGACGTCGAAAGTTTTAGGTCTCCTGACCTCTGAGGCCTTTTGCTTATCCTCGTACTTGATATATCGTTGAGCTAACTCGAAGAATGCATCGAGGGTTTGTACTTCGAGGATCCCAACTGCTTCTTGGAATTTTGTTCCCTCGCGCAATCCTTCTTCGAGGAGATATAGCTTCATCTTGTCGGTTGCTTCGACCTCGACAGATACTTTGTTGAATCTCTCGATGTAATTCCGAAGAGATTCTTCGGGACCTTGGACGATTGCCTTTAAGCTGGCCACCGTTTTCGGATGTCGCCGAGAGGTTGTGAAGTGTGCTGTGAACATTCGGCATAGTTCTTCCCAAGAGTCGATTGAGCCAGGAGGTAAGTTCCTCCACCAGGTTGATGCTCCTCGTACTAGGGATAGTGGGAACAACTTGCACTTAATCGATCCCCGGAAGTTCCTGTAGTCGAGGGCGGTTTCCACGCTCTGGACATGCTCATCGGGGTCAGTCGTCCCATCATACTTGTCCAGCGTTGGGGGTTTTTCCAGTCCTCGTGGGAGTGGAATGTCCATGATTCTTCTCGAGAGGGGTACTCGGTGCCTCTCGTCTCCACTGCTAGGGGATTCCCTTCTTGGGGAATGTCGGGCATTGCCTCCACAGGCAGCTGCTTCATCGCTCCTCGGTGGTGATCGGTTATTTCTCCGAGGAGGGGAACGTCTGTTCCTTGGTGGGGAAACATGGTTGTTTCTTCGTGGAGGAGAGTGATTCTGCCTCCGAGGAATGTCTTTGGGAGGACTTACTGGTCTCTCCGCATTTCGTCGAGGTGCAGGCCTCGGGGACCTAGACCTCGATAGCGAGCGATTGTTCTCAGGGGTCGGCGATCTCTGTCGACGAGCACTCCGCGATACCCTTGAAGCAGCACGCGATTCTTCGACTGCTCGGATTCGCCTGTTCTGCTCGCGGATCAGTTCGTTTTGTCCACGCATGTTGTTCGCTTGCTCGCGAAGTATCTGCCCCTGCCTGTTGATGGTGTTGACCAATGCAGCCATCACCACTTCCATTGGTGCTCCTTGTGGAACTTGTGGGACCACCAGTGGGTCCTCTGGTTGTGGAGGTTGGTGCGGCAGCGGTACATTAAGCGGAGTTGCTTGTGCATGCGCAGCGCTACCTTCTGGCGTGACAGAGGTCTCGACGCCATCAGATTGGTTTTGGTGATTTGGAGGATTTGGGTGATTGTTCTCTCCTACAAACTCGTGGTTTGCACCAGCCATTTGGTCAAGAAATGGGTTTTTGTTGTAGTTTTGGTCTAATTCTGGGAAAAGACGGGGGAAACTTTAAGTCCCCACAGACGGCGCCACTGATCTTTACCTTGATCAGAGTCGACCAGACGGTGGTGCACGGCGGTTGTTGATGTCGAGCAGTTCCGATATACCCGGAGGGGGGTTGTGTACCTGCAGGTGCTCCGACGCTCAAGTCAGTTGAGGAAGGAGTAGGTTTTCAATATAAGATGTTACGTACCTTTCACAAATGAGAGGTGCTCTATATATATAGCCCCAGCGCTTGGCCAAGGCCGTTGATGGGCAGTTAATGCCCATCAATGGCTGTCGGAAAACGGCCGAGGAGTCGTGATGAGCATTAAATGCTCATCATTCCGATGTCGAGCGTTACAGAACGCAGGGGAAACGTGCGCTGTCCAACGGTCAAGTGGACCTGGACCTCATGCTTTGGGCCTTGCTCGACGGCCCAAAAATGGATGTCCTCAACGCGTTGGGCATTTAGGCCCAGTCCAGAACAGTGGAATCCATTTGATGGTAGGATCTTGGACCGGACGATAGAATATAGGCACAATTCGTCTAGGCCTAATAACCATAACCCGAGATGAATCACCCAAAATGACATCAAGTCCACTATAACTAAATCAAACTCATCTCTTGCTTGGCAATCTCAACCCCCACTTTCTGAAGAACATGGGCCGATATTATTGCATTATGGGGAACACACTCTTCCTCCCACTAACTAGGACATGATGGAGGATCATGGCGGAAAATATCTAACTTCACATAATCCCCCTTAGTGCCCGCATTCGGTGGCCAGTAAATGAAAAAGTGGTGCATTTACCGGCGCCATGACCGGCCACAAAAATAGTCACTGGTAACACTTTTACTGGCGGCCTGAACCGCCATAAAATGATGGGACAAAGTTGACACTACGTCAGCACATTTATCGGCGGCTAAAGCGGCCGCAAAATGTTAAGCCAAACTAACACAGCGTCAGCAGACATACGCAAATTAATGTTCTTAATTTTTTTATTTATTTTAATTATTTTGTTTATTAATTTATAATATATAATTATTAATATTTTAAAAAACTTATTTTATTTAAATAAATAATAAAAAACATAAATTTAAAATGAAATATTCAATAACAAAGAACAAAATATGATAATTGTCATACATTACAAACGAAATACGCGATAATTGTCATGAATTACAAACCAAATACGATAGTCGAAATACGCGATAAATGTCATAAGTTACAAACCAAATACGAAAGTTGAAATACGCGATAATGTCATAAGTTACAAACCAAATACGAAACATCAGGATAGTTTCACAAAATGTAACAAAATAAAATGACAACCTACAAATATCAATTAATTTATGCATTTCCACCTCTTCCTCTTACTGTTGTTCTTCCGCCAAGTCCTTCCGCCGTTTGTCCTTCTGCCACTTGTACTTCCACCACTTGCACTTCCGGTGCTTGTCCTTCCGCCGCCGTTTACATTAAATTCATTTGGATCGTTGCCACCGATTTGACTAATATTATACCCGTTGCCTTGAATATTAAACGCATCGCCTTGACTATTAATCCTGCCGCTTAATGGAATTTCACCGCTCTGATTCCATGCAGCGGAATCATTAGTACGATTCGTAAAACCGAGAATTTCAAGGTCTACCCTTCTCATCATTGTTTATGTAACGACCCGATTTTCATTTATTCGTTATTTGTGTATATGTGTATATTTATATATTGATGTGGCTTATTATTATTATATTCTTTTGTGGAAATTAATTAATTAACGAGAGTATTAGTTAATTATACGAATTTGTGAGATTTAGACGAGTGTGGACTTAAGAGCTATTGGGCCTTGTGACATTGGGCCTAAGTTATCACACAAATTGGGAGACCTTTATAAGGCATTTGTGAGAGAGAGAGAGACACAAATCTCATGTTCTTTGAGAAGTAGAGAGAAGGAAAAGCTTTGTGTGCTGGGGCAAGAGAGAAAGATCCGAAAATCAAGAGCAAGATCCGAAACTCATAGAGCCAAGGTAAGAGAGATAGTTTCCATAATTGTGAGGGGCTAGAGAAAGGGGAGAATGTCGATTTCTCCGAACCCAAACTTTCTCCATTCAATTTTCGTGGGTTTTTTGGGAGATTTTCCTAAATGAAAATGAAATCTAACACTCATAACATGTTTAATATACTAAGGATTAGTATGAACAATTTTAATGGGTAAAAATGGGTATTTGTAGATGTTTGTTAAGATTTGTTAATGTTTATGAGTTGAAGTAAATATGTCAAGATCCATGAAAAATAAGGGATTATTTGTATTAATAAGTTACTCTTAAGTGTTTTGGAACATGTATGACCATAACCCATGCCTGGTATAATTTTCTGGAGTTGAAATAAGTAATTTTGGGTCAAATAAGTGCTTTTGCGTTCAAAAACGCGTTTTGACAGATTTCCTACAGCACTGCTGCGCCGCGCGCAGGATAGTCCGCGCTGCGCGCAGAGGCCTGTTGACCAGGATTGACCTGTGTTGACTTTTGGTTGACTTTTTGACAGTTTATGTACCCGAAACCTATTTCACTCGAATTTTCGCGTAGATTCCGATTCCGAAGTTAGTTTTATAAGATGAGGCTTGGTTTATGAAGTTTTCTTATATGTTTGCATACTTCCTATACTTTTAAAATTGTTGATAAATGTATTTCGATGAATGATGTTGAATGTATGACATGTATATATATGAATGAAGAATATTAGGATTGTGTTATTCTAATAAAGAAGTATATTAAGGTATTGTGTTATCTTAATAAAGACGGATATCGAATTTTATTTGATAAAGACGGATATGGATAGTGTTCCATATCATATAGTAAAACTTAATATTGTGATTATATTAAGTGTTTGTGGTTATACATGAATCATTCATGCATTCATGTATTGAGTAGGGATATTAGAATCTATGATTTTAATAAAGACGGATATTGAATTATATTTATTCGATAAAAACGGATATTAGAGGTGAGATACTCTAATAAAGACGATGGTACCACATGCATTAGATATGTCTAGGTTGACATAGCATGAGTTGTGGCATTAGATTGCATTAGGATTATGTGCACATTACGTGGTAATTGTTATATGACATTGTGTGAGTTATTTGATTGAATTATGGTGTTGAACATTGATTTTATTTATTAATTCAACAGACTATGTGAATAATCTTATGTTTGATTTAAGATTGAGAATATGTATGTGAGTTAGATTATGCATGATAATATGATGAAGTGTTAAGGATATTTCTTACACTTGTATTTTATTGGTTATGATTTACTAACTCTCTGTTTTGTGTATTTCTGGACCGTTGGGTGGTCCAGGTTTACAGGCTATGTGTTTGTTGATGCCCAAGTATGTGGTGAAGCTCCACTCTGAGTGTGACACGGGGAAAGGGTTATAGTCAATGTATAGAGTCTTCTTGACTTATTGTATTTACTTTGAAAAATGTATCTTTTTATAAAAAGGATTTTTGAAGACGATGTTTAGACTAATCAATCAATTAGTTAAGTTTATTGAAGTTTGTAATACCTTAACCAAACATTTTATAAATAAATTGTAATTTTCCGTTGCGTATTTTGAAAAGATTTTAATAAAGGTACAAATATTTAAATAATGGGTTTGGGTATTACAATTTACACAAATAAATCATGTCGGAGATCATTGAAGAATGTATCATCAGGCATATCAAGGTTAGTATTCATAGCAACATTATTTTGAGGTCGTTACTCGTTCTCATGGAACTTATTTGGTTGGTAGAACGGTTGTGGGTTCCTTCCAACAGCCCGATTTTGCATTTGTTGACGTTGAACTGTTGAAGCTAGTCCGATTGGTTTTCGACTAATATCATATGTAACAACACCTTTCCACAGCCTCTTCAAATCATCAATCAAAGGTTACAAATAGATATCAATTCCTGCAATTGGACTAGATGGCCCAGGTATTACAACGGCTAAAAACATGTAAGGTTTTGACATACACATTTTGGGTGGAAGATTGTAATTTGCATGGGGTAACAATAACATGCCAACATGAATACGTAGTGGCTGATACTTTCAAGATTAACTTGATCAGAGCATAATCCCAACCGCACATCTCGTGGCTCTTTGGCAAATTCAAGATTAACTTGATCAAAATGCTTCCATGCTTGATCATCAGAAGGATGTTGTAACGACCCGATTTTCATTTATTCGTTATTTGTATATATGTGTATATTTATATATTGATGTGGCTTATTATTATTATTATTATTATTATTATTATTATTTTCTTTTATGGCGATTAATTAATAATAAGCGAGAGTATTAATTAATTATACGAGTTTGTGAGACATTAGCAATTAGTAGGCTTTTGGACTAATGGGCCTTAGTAGTAAAATGGGGAGGACTATATATAGCTTGAGTTAGAGAGAGAAGTCACATTTGTGTCTTTTTGGAGAGAAAGAAGAGAGAAGGAAGAGCAAGAGAAGGGGAGAGCTAGGGCAAGAGGATTTGGAGAGCAAATCGCGTGGAATCGTCGATCTAAGGTAAGAGAGATAGTTTTCATAATTGTGAGTGGCTAGATAAAGCGGAGAATGTCGATTTCTCCGAACCCAAACTTTCTCCACTCATTTTCGTGGGCTTTTTGGGATGATTTTTCTTAATGAAAGTGAAAACTCATGTTCATAGTATGTTTAATATACTCTTAACATGATGTATGAACAATTTTAATGTGTAAAAATGGTTATTTGTAGATGTTTGTTAAGATTTGTGAATGTATATGAGTTTTTACAAATATGTCAAGATCCATGAGAAATAAGTGATTATTAATGTTAATAAGTTACTTTTAATGTGTTTTAAACATGTATAAACATAACCCATGCTTGGTATAATTTCTGGAACTGAAAATAAGTGATTTTGGATCAAATAAGTGATTTTTCGCACAAAAACGCACTTTTCTGCAGGTCACTCTGATCCCTGCGCGGCGCGCAGCTTTTTCAACTGTTTCTCTGATCCTTGCGCGGTGCGCAGACTGACTGTTGCGCGGCGCGCAGCAGACTGATCCCTGGTTGACCAGAGTTGACTTTTTGTTGACTTTTTGACGGTTTATGCACCCGAAACCTATTTCACTCGATTTTTCGCGTAGATTCCGATTCCGGAGTTAGTTTTATGAGATAATGCTTGCTTAATATGATTTTCTTATATTATTAGCATTATGTTGAAAATGAAATAAGTTAGGTGAAACAAATTGATTAGAAATGAATGACTAATTGTTGCTATATGATTTTCAATATTATTTGGACTATTGAAATGTGAAGTAAATGCATTATATGTAGTAATCATTGTTGATGATATTTTAATTAATGATTGATGAAGTTGATTGATGAATGTATGATATGTATGCATATGAATGAAGAATATTAGAATTATGTTATTTTAATAAAGAAGTATATTAAGGTATTATGTTATCTTAATAAAGACAGATATCGAATTTTATTTGATAAAGACGAATATTAAGATTTGTGATATATCTTAATAAAGACGGATATGGATAGTGTTCCATATCATATAGTAGAACTTAATATTGTGTTATATTAAGTGTTTGTGGTTGTACATGAATCATTCATGCATTCATGTATTGAGTTAGGGATATTAGAATCTATGATTCTAATAAGGACGGATATCGAATTATATTTATTCGATAAAGACGGATATTAGAGGTGAGATACTCTAATAAAGACGATTGGTACCACATGCATTAGATATGTCTAGGGTGACATAGCATGAGAATTGGCATTAGATTGCATTAGGAAATGTGTGCATATATTTGATAATTGATATGTGGCATTGTGTGAGTTGTTTGATTGAAACTTGGTGATGAACATTGTTTTCCAATTTGTTAATTCAATGTGCTATGTAATCTTATGTTTGGTTTAAGATTGAGAGAATATGTATGAATATGTATGTGAGTTAGATTATGCATGATAATATGATGAAGTGTTAAGGATATTGCTTACACTTGTATTTTATTGGTTATGATTTACTAACTCTCTGTTTTGTGTACTTCTGGACCGTTGGGTGGTCCGGGTTTACAGGTTATGTATTTGTTGATGCCCAAGTGTTTGGTGAAGCTCCGCTCTGAGTGTGACACGGGGAAAGGGTTGTATTTAGGATATAGGGTCCTTTATGACTTAATGTATTTATTTCGGAAAATGTATATTTTATAAGAATGATTTTATAGTTAATGTTTAGGCTAATTAATCAAATAGTTAAGTATGTTGTCGATTGTAATACCTTTAACCAAACATTTTATAATTAAATCGTAATTTTTCCGTTGCGTATTTTGAAAAGATTTTTAATAAAGGTACAAATATTTAAATAATGGGTTTGGGTGTTACAGATGTCGCAACTCACCAGAACTTTTTCTTTTTTCATAATTTTCAGAATGTCATGTCATTTTAGTTGCAGTTTGCAATTATGCATACATCCTCTACAACCTCGATATTATGGGTAAATAGAACATCGACTTTCTGGGTAAATATTTTTTTTCGCGGTATCTTGGTTCTTGACAAAGTTGCATTCAACTACATCACTGTCACTAACACCAATGCAAATTCGTTGTTATAGAACAACATACAACCATTGATGCAACAGTCAATTCTCTTCACTCCTAGTCCTTGTTGGAACAAAATGAGTTTTTAAAGAAAACCCTTATAGAAGTTTTGATGATAAAAAAGTATTAAATAGACAATTGGTAGTACTAATATTTTTAATCAAGTGTGCAAATTGTTGATGTGGATAAAGTTCCCTATTAAAGCGCATTTGGTCAGAACGAAGAAAATGTTCTTTCAAATTGTTGAAGTATGACGTATTCTGAAGAAGCTGACTCTGAAGAGATTTATAAAGTTCTGAAGCATCTAACTCTGAAGACCTTCAAAGGCAACACTGGTGAAGTCCATCAAAAGCTGAACTCTAAAGACCCTCAGATGTTGAAGTCTCATACCGTTCAGAAGCTAAATCTTTCAAGACCTTCAGTAGCTGAAGTCATACTAGTCCTGAAGCACACTCTGTTTTACATAATGTTTTGATTTGCTTCTAGGACATTCCTTGTTAGATGACAGCTCGTGGATAAGGTAGAACATCCGTACAACGTTCTTATTTATCTTATTTTTATCAACAAGAGGAGCGTATTGTACTGGTTGTACTATTGTTACTCCAAATTGTGGAGCAGAGGAACAAGGACAAAGTAGTGGAATTGAATTACCTCTTTTAGGACTAAAATTCAATTTCATACTTCAAGCAATAATCTTTTTACAGTTGTCCATCTACATCGGAACTCTTCTACAACGTCTCTATTTGTTTCATATAAATAGATATCCTTGAAGAATGAAGAAGAGACTAATGAACGATCGAAAGTGAAATAATTTATACTCTGAAAATAACCTTTCTTGTTCATAATTGTCTAAGCCTTTGAAGATCAATTGTAATATTCACTTATAGTGTTAAGTGTTTTTGAGTCTTAGTAAGCTTAGAAATTAAGTTATATACGCTTGTGCAAGCCTGTTTGTAAAAGTCTTCAGTTAGTTGTAACTTGAGCATTTGAAGAAGTCTCGTGTTAGTTGTAACTTGAGCGTTTGAGAAGTCTCTAGCTTGCTTGTGTGCTTGAGCATTAGGATTGTAATCTTGTTTCAAAATGAAGACTTCAACAATGAGCAAGAAAATACTTCATCCATTGCTGTCATGAAAGAAGAAGCTGATGTTGAAAAAATCATCAAATCTGATATAGAAGTTGAAAACTTCTATTGCTCTACAAGTGATGATCATGAAAGCATTCAAAGAGCAAAAGTCAGTCGTTTGATTCATCAATATAAGTTTTTCACTATGGAAAAGGATGAAAGTATTGAATGTAACACCCAAACCCATTGATTAAATAGTTCTACATTTACTCTAATCTTTTTCAAAATACGCAACGGAAAATCACAATTCATTTATAAAATATTTGGTTAAGGTATTATAACTGTCAATATATACTTAACTAATTGATTAATTAGCCTAAACATTGTTTACAAAATCATTCTTTATAAGAATATACATTTTCCGAAATAAATACAATAAGTAATGAAAGACTCTATATCTTAAATACAACTCTTTTCCCGTGTCACACTCCGAGCGGAGCTTCACCAAACACTTAAGCATCAACAAACACATAACATGTAAACCTAGACCACTCAACGGTCCAGAAGTACACAAAACAGAGAGTTAGTAATTCATAATCAATAAAATACAAGTGTAAGAAATATACTTAACACTTCATCATATCATCATGCATAATCTAAGTCACATACATATTCTCAATCGTAAACTAAACATAAGATTATTCACATAGCACATTGAAACTCAATTAGAAACAATGTTCATTGTTATCATCGAATCAAACAACTCACACAACTCACACAACTCACACAATGTCACATATCAATTATCAAGTAATATGCACATCTTCCTAATGCAATCTAATGCCATAACTCATGCTATGTCACCCTAGACATATCTAATGCATGTGGTACCATCGTCTTTATTAGAGTATCTCACCTCTAATATCCGTCTTTATCGAATAAAATCCAATATCCGTATTTATTAGAATCATAGATTCTAATATTCCTACTCAATACATGAATGCATGAATGATTCATGTACAACCACAAACACTTAATATAACACAATATTAAGTTCTACTCTATGATATGGAACACTATCAATATCCGTCTTTATTAAGATATATCACGAATCTTAATATCCGTCTTTATTGAATAAAATTTGATATCCTTCTTTATTAAGATAACACAATACCTTAATATACTTCTTTATTAGAATAACACAATTCTAATATTCTTCATTCATATATATATATATATATATATATATATATATATATATATATATATATATATATATATATATATATATATATATATATATCATACGTTCATCAACAACATCAACAATTAATTAAAACATCATCAACAATGATTACCACATATAATGCATTTACTTCACATTTCAATAGTCCAAATAATATTGAAAATCAAATACCAACAATTAATCTTTCATTTCTAATTAATTAGTTTCACCTAACTTATTTCATTTTCAACATAATGCTAATAATATAAGAAAATCATATTAAGCAAGCATTATCTCAGAAAACTAACTTCGGAATCGGAATCCATGCGAAAAATCGAGTGAAACAGGTTCCGGGTGCATAAACCATCAAAAAGTCAACCAAAACTCAACACTAGTCAACCCTGGTCAATAGACCTCTGCGTGCGGCGCAGTCTAACCTGCGTGCGGCACAGCAAGTCCGTAGCTAAAGGAGATATATTGCGCAAGGCGCAGAAAAGGTGCGCGCGGCGCAATAGTGCAGTAGATATACTGAAAACGCGTTTTTGAACGCAAAAGCACTTATTTGACCCAAAAATCACTTATTTCAACTCCAGTAAATATACCAAGCATGGGTTATGTTCATACATGTTCCAAAGCACTTAAAAGTAACTTATTAATACCAAAAATCACTTATTTTTTCATGGATCTTGACATATTTGCTTAAACTCATAAATATTCACAAATCTTAACAAACATCTACAAATACCCAATTTTATCTATCAAAATTGTTCATACATCATGTTAAGAGTATATTAAACATACTATGAACATTAGTTTTCACTTTCATTAAAAAAAATCACCCCAAAAAGCCCACGAAAATGAGTGGAGAAAGTTTAGGTTTGGAGAAATCGATATTCTCCCCTTTCTCGAGTCACTCACGATTATGAAAACTATCTCTCTTACCTTAGCTCGAAGAAATCTCGGATTTGACTCTTGAATCTCCAAGAACTCTTTGCCCTAGCTCTCATCCTCCTCTTCTCTTCCTTCTCTCTTCTTTCTCTCTCAAAAAAAGACACAAAATGTGACAATTGTGATTTTCTCTATCTCACATTAGGCTTATATAGCTCTCCCCATTTTGTGATTCACTTAGGCGCAATAGCATCCAAAGCCCAATAAGGTCACACTCGTGTAATTCTCACAAATTCGTCCAATTAACTAATACTCCCGCTTATTAATTAATCATCACAAAAGTAAATAATAATAAACTATTTTACATACAAGTAATATATTCATATAAATAACGAATAAATAAATCGGGTCGTTAAATTGAACAAATGAGCACAAGATTTCAAGCATTCACAAACGAACTTAAAGGTTTGAAAAGAGAGTATAGTGTGAATAAACTAGTGAACAAAATGCTAAGAAGCTTGCCTCAAGATTGGAATCACATAGTTACAACAATTGAGGAGTCGGATGATATCAACAAAATGAGTCTTGATACACCCATAAGCAATTTCATAAGCCATGAGATGGTTCTAAAAGCTAAATGATGTTTCTAGAACATCTCTTTCTATAAGAGTTATAAGACAAATATTTTTTATTGAAAAACTTAATCCTCCGCTTACAAAATCATTGATTGGAGATTTTTTTTATCGAAAACGATAATTTCAATCTGAAAATTCATAGACCATTAACATTCGAATAATGCTTCATCGTTCAATAACGTCTAAATTAATAGATAATGATGTAAAGTTTTAAGGAAATCTAAAATAATTATATGTTATTGAGCTACATTAAGCTTAACGGTGTTCAATAAAAATATATAAATCTTTAATCTTGATAGATCTCAATAATAAATCAAGATATTTTAAATTTATGTTAAATTTTACATGTGTTTTATCTATATCTATATGATATATATTTTCATTTTTAATGGTAAATTTGATATTGGTTAAAACATTACTGATACAATTTGTTTTCTCTAATATTATATTATTATGTATTTATTGACCATTCCTTAACAAAAAAATTGACCACAACTATTATTCTTGATTTATCATTATTGTTTGTGGTGGCAACATAGCAATTTTGCAAAAAAATCAATTAAATGTAAAATTTGCACCTTGCAGAATCGAACTTGCAACCCTGTGACCAAGGTAAGATGAAGGCTAAGATTGTTGATAGAGAAGAAGAATCTGTCTCAGAGGATCAAAGCTATGCATCTGAAGATGGAGATCTTGATGAATTTAAAAGAAGGATTAAGCTGAATCAAAAAGAATCAGAGGATGAATATTTTGACAGCTTCACAAGGAAGAATATCTTTCAATAATAAATTTCAGAGCTGAATAAAAAATAATAGCTTCACAAGGAAATATCATAGGAATTCCATTATGTTAAATAATCATATTCTTGAAAGATATTATTTTTTTTTTGTCATGTTCAGAAGAAAAATATTTGACAAAACTTTATTAAATCTGAACATATTTTTTGTCTTGAAAGAAAATTGAAATTTTAGAATCTGAAGCACTCCAGAACTTTAGCCTCTGAAGTAACTCAGACTCTGAAAAGTCTTAAACCTCTGAAGGAAATGTCACAAGACTTGATTTTCCCTCAAAAGTTTTTATTTTGAAGTAGAAGATGACTACTCTACTTCTTTTGCAACCTTGTTTCTGTTGAGATAATTCTTGGCAACTTCTACAATGTTTACCAATGTTTGGATGGAAACAAGTGAGGCATTGGCTGCATACTCTTCTTTGACTTCATACTCTATTGTAGCTTTGATTATGCTTGAATCTTCACCTTTCTCTATCACTTCAAAGCGAACTCTAAATAGTGTGAATCCAAGCTCCAAGTATCCACCTTCAACTACCTCTGTTTCTTTTATGCGGTTTTTATGATCAATCTTGGTGAACTTCTCACTGTAACCAGCTGGGCCAGGTAAACCTGATCCAATTCCAACCAAAACAAACAATGTTATTTTAACATAAAGCGTCCATAATAAAGACGCTTACTGTCTATTCTGAGAAAGCGTTAATTTACTCTCTGGTGGATGTCAACGTTTTGTGTCCGCCTAAGTTGTCGGTATTTTTTCTTGTAAGAACGAAATATGTTAATTGGAACAAAATATATAGATTTGTATTGTCTCGAGTATGTAAGTATCTTTCCCAATCATCATTTCATCCATTTATATTTGAAAATATTATGTAAAAATGAGTTGAACAAATAAACATTACAAATCACGTTAGGGGAAAAACATTAAATCTTTGTTTCTATTTCGAATTAATTTTTTAGACAAAAACAAACAATTTTAATAATAAAATAAAAGTAAAATTGTCAAAATTAATCTTATACTTTCAAAATCACTTTAGTAATCCAAAGAAGTACATCCAAACATAAACTTGTTGATTTTTCAAAAAAACAAATCTAGCAAGAACTCACTTGAATTGTTTCCTTACACAAGAACCAGGATTAGTTAGTCAGGAGACGTTATATATGTTTATAATTGATGTAATTGATTTTTTGTCTATATAGTTGTGTGGCAACACAATTAGAAAAACAGCATTTAGCGTCGGTCAGAAGTCCACGCTAAAGGACAAAAAACCGACGCTAACACCCATTTAGCGTTGGATTAGCGTCAGGGTTGCAGTTTTCTAGTAGTGAATACTATAGAAATATAAATGATGTACCTGGAGTGAATGTGAGTTTGAGAATAGTTCCAACTCCTCCATCTCCTTCAATTAGCTCCACCTTCTGAAATGATTGAGGCATCACTTCCACAACCATTTTTCCAATACCAAGGGTGCCAAAGAGATCCCATGCTTCACTAGCTGGTACATGTAGCTCTAACTCATGCTCAAGTTGACCAGCTGCCATCTTCTCTCTTTTCCACAAAAACTTGTGAATTTTAAGTGCTACAGATATAACAATGTATGGTATATATTAGTTTCAAAAGAAATAAAAATGTATGGTATATAAAATATTAGGGATTATTATAACCTTATATATCGTTATGTCCAATAAGATTGTTGGTATATTTTAGGATTATATCTTTTGTCTTTTTCTTCTTTACTCGTATCATTTTGTCTCATCTCTAAATACCTGAGTATTTTCTATGCTCGTCATCAGCAATGTGTCTCATCTTTAATTTACTTATGAAGAGATTGAAGATTCCTTTTATTAGTAAACTTTTCAGATTCATTGAATAACTAATGTATTTGACTTATTTATAGGCTACATAAATCAACTTTTGAATGAATCTAAAAATTACACTTTTGCTTATAATTAAAGATGGAGGGAGTCAGGCCCGGCCCACATACAGGAGCAACAAGCTCTATGGCAGTGGGCCTCTTAAATCTGAAGGTCTCAAAAAAATTAAAAATTTATAGGATAGTAGTTTTAGTAAAACATTAGGTATAAAACTTAATAGTTGCTGCGAAAGAAAAAGACCCAATTGACAGGCCCAATGTTTCTAAAAAACAAAAAAAAATGCTAGACGAATGAGTCATCTAAAGTAGCTAGAAAATATTTTGTTGTTATATGAATATTTTTTATGTTATTTGTAATTTAAAATTGAGAATAATTTTTTTTTGTATTAAGATGCCACTTTTAAAATTTGCATATGGCCCCTAAATACCCGTGCTGGAGGGAGTATGTTTTAATAAGATCGCCACATGCATAGCACATATCATAATGTTATGCGTTTTGCCGTTTAACAAACTTAGAAAATACAAACAAAATTGGTGGGTGTTTGGTGTTACTTGTTGGGGTATTCGATATATTGGACACAGGATTGAAATCTACAATTTCTATGTACCCAAAAAAAATTGCAATTTCAAACTTCTCAACTTTTAGTGTATGTAAGTTTTGTAGATCATCACTTTTTTATTAAGCCACGTTCATATATATATGCAAATTGGGTACCGGCAAGATATATCAAGTCTGAATAAGAGACTTAAATTGAATATGAAAAGTGGATATTGAAAAAACTTATAAATGAGAGAATTCATTAAAGAGTGTTTTTTGTACCGATTTTTGTTTATCTTTGGCAAAGATGTGGTTAATAATATAGTTGTTCATTCAAAGAAAAAGAGAAGTCATCAAAGATGAATCCAAGAAATCATAATTAGCAGGTGCAATATTATTTACTATGCATAATTTTCTGAGAGGAACTGTTTCAAAAACAAATTGATCCGATCACACCTATAAATATTTTTAAATTATAATTAATCTCTACCTTTCTTCATATTATAAAATTGCAACACAATAGATTAAACTGATGAGAGGACCCATAAACATTTTTAAATTATAATTGATCTCTACCTTTTTTCCATATTATAAAATGGTTTTATAATCTTTATTTTCAACACTATGTGGGGCATCAAAGTATAATAACAAAATTAGTGACTAAGTGGGGTATCAACCCCCAATTCACACCAACTCGATTCCTTTCATTAGGGTTCATATATTTAATATTTAATGTCTTTAGATTTTGGATAATGGTGTGCTGTACATGTTTAATTTAATTTTGTTGTTGCTCTAAATCAAATGTAATGATCTTTGAGTTTCTCTTATAATCCAAAAGTGGTATATGAAACGAGTTGATAAAGAGTATAAGTTGTATAGAAAAATTTGTTGGAAAAATCACACTCGGGAGATGTACTCTGTTGACGGAGCATCAACCACAGTACTATATCTAGATTGGAAAAAAGCTTTTGTTTGAGGGGAAGACAACCCCGACGAACGGATAGCCTCAATCTTGATGGAAACATAGTTGGTGTTTCAAGTGTAAGTTAAAAGTTACACATTGAATAAAAAATTAAATATTGGGCAACAAATAATGTTCAATTTATTTGTGTTGTTAATCATAGTCTAATGTATGATGATTCTCGCCGCTTTATTCATGATCCAAAATTAGGATCATCCCCATTTGAAGAGAGACAAGTATAAAAAGTAGATAATAGATCCTACCATCAAGTGGACCCCACCATCATTGAAAAGTTAAATTTTTTTGTCTTAAATATGAAAATGGTCTCTACAAATATAGAGTTTTAATTGCAGTCCTTATAAATATTTTTTATTTTATTTTAGTCCTTGTAAATATATAATGTTTTGCTTTTGGTTCTTGCAATTTTATTTTAGTCCTTATAAAATTGATTCATATTGGAATTGGTTCTTGCAATACGTAAAATATTTGATTTTATTCTTTTAAAATAAGGACTAAAATAAATATTACAAGGAATAATTTTAACATAAACATATTTTGCAAGGACTAAAACCAAACATCAAAGACCAAAAGCAAAACATTATATATTTGCAAGGAGTAAAATAAAATAAAAATTTGTCTTTTTCTCTCCTGATGGAACATGCAATTTTATATTTATCATATTTTTAGAGAGAGATACAAAAAAAAATGCTTTCAATAAAATAAAATAAGATGATTTTGGTGAACTCGACTCTGTTATGCATTTTTAATTCTTTAAATCGTAATATATTTTCATTTAGTGATTCATTTTTATTGATGTTGATCTTTGTCTAGATTTTCTTCCTATGTGTTTTTGTTTTGTTGTTGTTTTCTATGCACTCCTTTTCCCTAACCATATTGCATCTTTATGAGTTTTTTTTTTTTTTTACAGTTTTTAGGTTTAATTATGCTTTTAGTCCTCCTATTTTCTTTCACGCTCAAAATGGATCCCCAAAATTGCTCTTATATATTTCCATCATCTCTCTTGCTCTTATATATTACATTATTTTGTAATCAATGTTTATTAATAAAATATGAGTAAAGACCAAAATTGCAACAAATATGAAAATAAAATGACTAAAAATTTGATTTTAAAATAGAGTGATTATTTTCGCGAGTTTGATAAATAGGGAATAAAATTACAATTAAACCAAATATACATTATGGAACAAATATTTCCCACATGAACAAAAGACATATCCCTCTCTACAACAATACAAAACACTAGTACTATATATAGAATGGTAGTAAACTCAAAGCTTCATTACCTTTCATGACCAATCACCCTCTAGCACAATTTGCGTGAGTGTGTGTTCATAAATAATCATCACAAAGCACAATTAGTAACTAATGCATTTTTCTTCTCTCACTTTGGAAACTTTGTTTCCTCTGCTTTTTTATTTTTCTATGTGACAAAAATTTTCTTTCACTTTCACAATAGATGAAGGATTAAGAAACATCTAATTCTTTTCTTTTTTTTTGTAGATAGAAAGATTTAATTCTATATACATTAATTTTGTTGTTCTTAGTATACATAAAAAATTTAAAAATGGCTACCCCTGATCCAACATGTACACCACCAATGAAGGCCACTTCCAATGGGGCATTTCAACATGAAAATCCTATGGATTTTGCACTTCCCTTATTAATTGTTCAAATATGTTTGGTTGTTGTTTTTACAAGATTCATTGCATTTCTTTGCAAGCCTCTTAGACAACCTAGAGTTATTGCAGAAGTCATTGTAAGCACTTTTTTCTTCTTTTTATAGACCTTTCATTCCTTTCATTTTCCCCCCTTAAATGAATACAACCCTAAATATTATTTTTTAATGTGAATTTTTATACTATTCACCTTCATAGCCAATTCATTTTAGAAAATAAAGCAAGTAATCTTGAATTAGCAAGTGATTTGATTCGATATGTATGATTTGTTATTATGCATGTGTATGTAATATCAAACGTTAATTTTTTTCGTTGAAACAATTGATAATACTTACTTTAAAGATGAAATTACTTGCTATTACATGTTTCGAGTTCAATTTCTAAATTATGATATTGGCTATATTCATGCACAAATTTAATTCGGGTTTGCATCGATATGTGTCGCGTGATATTTGTATTGCTAAAATATCTGGCATATTAATAATTTGATCGATAATGAACACAACATACCCTCGTTATACATACGAGTCTATATGAAAATAAAAAAAAATAATTAAGAAATAATTATATTAACAAACTCTTTACTAATTTATCTCTAATAATTTGTGTTGAATACAAATGCAGGGAGGAATATTACTAGGACCATCAGCAATTGGGAGGAACAAGAAATTTCTAGAAATATTTTTCCCTAATAAAAGCTTGACAGTTCTTGAAACACTGGCCAACATTGGCCTTCTATTCTTCTTATTTCTAGTAGGTCTTGAACTCGACATGCGTTCGATACGAAGAACTGGTTCTAAATCCTTATGCATAGCCCTTGCTGGAATCACAGTCCCATTTCTACTTGGCATTGGCACATCACTTGTTCTTCGCGCCACGATATCCAAAGACGCTGATCCAACTCCTTTCCTAGTCTTCATGGGAGTTTCTCTTTCGATTACCGCCTTTCCTGTCCTCGCTCGAATCCTAGCGGAGCTCAAACTCCTCACGACTGATGTCGGTCGTATGGCTATGTCAGCTGCTGCTGTCAATGATGTTGCAGCATGGATACTACTTGCTCTTGCTATAGCTCTTTCAGGATCCAACTCTTCACCTCTTGTTTCTCTATGGGTTCTACTTTGTGGAGTTGGTTTTGTCATCTTTGTCATTGTTGTTATAAAGCCTTTACTTGCATTGATGGCTAAACGTTCCCCTGAGGGTGAACCTGTGAAGGAGATTTACATATGCATCACTTTGACACTTGTTTTGGGTTGTAGTTTTTTAACTGATACTATTGGAATTCATGCACTTTTTGGAGCTTTTGTAGCTGGAATTGTTGTTCCAAAAGATGGTCCTTTTGCTGCTGTTTTAACTGAGAAGATTGAGGATCTTGTTATGAGTCTTTTGTTGCCACTTTATTTTGTGTCTAGTGGTTTGAAGACTAATGTGGCAACTATTAGTGGAGCACTTTCTTGGGGATTACTAATCCTTGTTATATTCACTGCTTGCTTTGGTAAAGTTGTTGGTACTTTTGCTGTGGCATTGATATGTAAGGTTCCTTTTAGAGAAGCAGTGACCCTTGGGTTTCTCATGAACACAAAAGGTTTGGTGGAGCTCATTGTTCTCAACATTGGTAAGGATCGCAAGGTAAATATATACATCTTTTCTTTTATATATCATTTATCAGTTTGAAAATTAATAAGAGTAAACCATTAATATATATTGTTTCCCAGCTTGATGAAATCCATCAAATTAGTGTTTGATGTTTCTTAGAGACTACTATAAATAGGTGAGAGCGGGATTTGGATTGCCTTCAGTCAGCAATTTCACGTATTCATGCTGTCAGCACATTGATGGTCCTTGGGTTGAGATCGAACGTACTAGATTTAAATGAAGATTTTCTTTTAATCTAAAATACTAAGTTTGAAACCTGAACCGTCTAATCTTGACACCGCGGCCACTGATGTGCTGACTGTCTGAATGCGTGGGTTAGTGACTCCAAACAATCAAAATTTGAGAGAGTTTGAGGGACTAAATTGATGGTTTACTCAATCAATAGTTAAACCATGTATATTAATTTGTAGTGAAAATTGCAGGTATTGAATGACCAAGCATTTGCAATATGTGTTTTAATGGCATTGTTCACCACTTTCATCACCACACCAATAGTGATGGCAGTGTATAAACCAGCTCGGAGAGGATCACCGTACATGCATAAAACAATATTGCGCAAAGATCCAGACACAGAACTTCGAATACTAGCTTGTTTCCACAGCACCTGCAACATTCCTACCTTAATCAATCTAATAGAATCATCAAGAGGAACACGAAAGCGAGGAAAGTTATGCATATATGCAATGCATTTGATGGAACTCTCTGAAAGACCTTCAGCCATATCAATGGTTCATAAGGCAAGAAATAATGGTATGCCCTTTTGGAACAAAAAACAACACGACAACAGCGATCAAATGGTAATTGCATTTCAAGCTTATGGACATCTCAGCAGTGTCAATGTTCGTCCAATGACGGCAATTTCATCTCTCAATAACATTCATGAAGACATTTGTTCAAGTGCTCACCAAAAGCGAGTCGCAATGATTCTACTTCCGTTCCACCAACACCAGCGTGTTGATGGAAATATGGAGTCACTAGGTCATTCATTTCGCGTAATGAATGGCCTTGTACTTAGCCATGCTCCTTGCTCGGTTGGAATTTTGGTCGACCGCGGCCTTGGAGGGACTAGTCAAGTCCATGCTAGTGATGTTTCTTACAATGTTGTTGTAGCCTTTTTTGGAGGATGCGATGATCGCGAAGCACTAGCATACGGTATGAGAATGGCAGAACATCCAGGAATTAGACTCACTGTTATAAAATTTATTACCCCGCCGGGGATAACATTAGCATTTGGTGCTAAATTGATTGGTATAACAGCTAACAAAGATAGGAAAGAAATAAAAATTGCTAGTGGCACCTCACCTGATGAAGATAAACAAGAGGATGACCTATTTTGGTCTGAGTTTTTAGGTGTTTGTTGTAAGAGTGAAGAGTCTATAGTTTATGAGGAAAGGTTGGTAGAAAGTAGAGATGATGTTGTGACAGTATTGAGAGAAAGGAATAAGAGCAATCTGATTTTAGCAGGTAGAATGCCACCAGTGGTACCTTTGCTACATGGAAGTGATTGTGCTGAGCTTGGTCCTGTTGGAAGCTATTTGGCTTCTTCTGAGTTTTCTACATTTGCATCAGTTATAATTTTTCAGCAATATGATCCTAAAACAGATATTCATCCATTGGTAATGGAGGTTTCTGATTACTCTGACATGCCAGACACACCAACACACGGAGTATAGAATAGATACAGATATAAATATAGATAATATACACGTTATATGATCAAGCTAATGTTTCTGTTTGCATGATTTTGGACATTGACTTTGGATACAAAATGCAAAAGGAAAGATCAAGTCAGAAGTTGTATGGTAAATTTGTTTGTGAAATATTTGTGTCATTTTAAATAAGAATTATGTTCCATCTTATTGAGATGTATGTAATTTCTATTTCCAATATTGAAGTGTTTCCTGCCAAGTTACCTTAGCAATTTTACATCATAAACAGGATAACAATTGTTATTGCTTTTAGAAATAGTAACACCTTGTGGAAGTTGTTACATGATATGTTGCATTAAGAAGTGGGATTGAATGGTACAAAGAAAACATAATATTTTAAAATTAAATTAAACACACATGTTGAGAATAATGTCTAAATATCATTTTGAAGATTTTATATTTAAATATAGTTTAGATTTATATTTGAAATAAAATAATATTAGGATTTATGATTTATATTTCTGTTTAGAATTTTAAGGATTTATTTAGAATTCATAGGATTAGTTTGTTATTTAAAAGATGGGATAGGATCAAATGACACCAAGGTGTAAAATTTAATTTGACACCAAATCTCAACCATTTATTTCATTTAATCTA
Source organism: Trifolium subterraneum (assembly GCA_951799995.1). Classification (NCBI taxonomy): domain Eukaryota; kingdom Viridiplantae; phylum Streptophyta; class Magnoliopsida; order Fabales; family Fabaceae; genus Trifolium; species Trifolium subterraneum. The sequence continues at coordinate 34,715,030 of OX637461.1, forward strand.
AAGGTTCAAAATAATCACTAAAGTAATTTATGTGGACCAAATATTTCCTATTTTGAGAAGATCTTGATATACAAAAAACTTATTATTAATATCATGGCAATTTTCCGTCAAAAAAAAAAAAATATCATGGCAATTAATACTAAAACATTCCATCGAGTTTTTTATTATAAAAAGAAACGTAGAATTGTTTTTATTACAATAACATTTTTTTTATTCTAAAGCCAAAAAAAAAAACACATCTTTTATTTTATTCTAATGACATTTTTTAATACAATTTTTTTTCCGGTTTATTTAATAATTATAAAATACTATGGACATGAAAGAGGTAAAGAAAATAAAAATTAAAAAATGTGTCTGTCAGAGGAAGTCAAATAAAATTACAACAAAGAAAATGAAATAAAAAATAAGAGAATAAAAATTGCATTTTTTTTTACAAGAATAAAAATTGCATTAAAGAAATATAATTGGACGTGTAAAAATAATTGGTAATTACAACCAAAAAATAAAATTATAATAGTTGGAGAAAACAATTAAGGAATGATTGATTACAAAATTTATGATGATAACAAGTGTTTTAATTTGGTGATACAGTGATTTTAATGGTGTACGTGAAATGTTTTGGGATAATTTTAAACCTTTGGATTAAATACAATGAATGGTTGAGATTTGGTGTCAAATTAAATTTGACACCTTGGTGTCATTTGATCCTATCCCATACTAATAATACCTACTTTCTTTCTCGAAATAATTAATGGAACGATCTGCGTTAGTGTGTTCAAACCCAACCTAATATTCTATTCTCATGATTAGAAGACTAGTAAACCCCCAAGTGTCACAAAACAAGCTTCCCCATAGCTTGAAAACTACGGAGGACATCTGACATTAGCTCTAGTAATCTTCCAAATATGTTGATTAACACTAATTAACACTTGCACTCATAAATTATTTTAGAAAAATTTATTGAAATAAGATGAAACAATTATGTTTGACAACTGAACATGAAATAATTATTTCTATAGATATGTTCAAAACACTACTATAAATAATTACTCCAAATAGCCCTAGTTAATTGTATTTTTCTTTCTTTCTGGAATGACTATTAGTGGCTCTTCCTTTGTTAATGTTATCCCAAAGTGGTCCTCCTTGTTCATATCATCTAATTTCATTCCATCTTCAAATTTCCAATTAAAACAATTGATTAATGAACCCAACATCAAATACAACATCCTCATAGCTAACGCCAAACCGGGACAAATTCTCCTTCCAGCACCAAATGGTATAAGCTCGAAATTATGACCTTTAACATCAATTTCTGATTTTAAGAATCTCTCTGGTGAAAATAAATTTGCATTTTCCCAAATACTTGAATTTCTACCAATAGCCCACACATTGACCAACACATGTGCATCTTTTGGGATTGTGTAGCCACAAATTTCGACATTTTCATTGGCTTTTCTGGGGATTAAAAATGGAACTGAAGGATGCAATCGAAGAGTCTCTTTTATTATTGCTTGTAAATAAGGAAGCTTTGTAATATCTGATTCCTCAACTGGTTTTCCTTTGCCAATTATTTGTTCTAGCTCATGTTTTGCTTTTGACATAATCTTTTCGTTTTTTAGCAATTCTGCCATTGCCCATTCTAGTGTAGATGAAACTGTATCTGTACCCGCAACAAATAAAGTCTGATAAAAAAATTGAACAAAATTATAATTTATTGTACAAATCATACATATAATAAATGATTGTCACTAATCAGTTAGTTAGAATATGATCATTGACACACCGTATATTTTCTAGATCTTCGACATAAAAATTTAAACAAAATTGTAATATACCTACATTGTATATACACAGTACAAATATTTTGGACTGGTCAATTAGTTAGAACATGGTTGGTCTTTTACTAATCAAATATAATGTATTTCATTAATAAAATAGACTGTCAATATATTCTAAAAATTATTGAACAAAATTAAAATGCACTTAATATGATACTCAACATTAACTCTTTTGATAAAAATTCATAAGACGTTAGTTTTAATGCATCTCTCGTTGACACATCAAATGATTTTATTATATTAATGACAAATTTTATAGACATGATTTTTATTATAATAGTTTTCAATTCAACGGTAGAAGTGTTTTATAATATTAAGTAAGTTTGATGCCATGGTGTCACTCGATCATGTCTCATTTAACTAATTTACCTAGAAAGGGATAGGAAAATACCAGAGATAAATGTTGGATTTTGTTTTTGTTCATATCTTGGTTGTTGGCTTGATCAATGTTGAGAAATGTATTTAACATATCATTGTTTGTGTCAAAACCTTGGACTTCTCTCAGCTTCAACCTATGATCAATCAAATGTTGGAAGATATCAATAATCTTACCAGCATAAACAGATGTACGACCTTTAATACCTTGTGGATCAAACATCTTCAATGCAGGAAAAAGATCAGCAATGTTTGGTTTTCCACATTCTTCCATTATATTCTCAACTAGCTCCTTAAAATCTCCAACTGAACCAGCAGAATCAACCAAATCTAAAGAGAAAATTGTGTTTGACAACAAATTAATCGCCGTCTTAAACGCCATTTTTCCAATATCAACAGCTTCATTAATAAGACTACTTTGATTAATATCATTAAGAAATTCTTGAAGTTTTTGACTCCTAATTCCCTTACTCTCATCAAGTGTTTTGTTAGAGAATAATTGATTATAGCATATTTTTCTTAAGTCTCTCCAAAGAGGTGAAATTGGTAAGAATGTCATGCTATACTTGTGATGGTCATAAACTTGTACAGCATTAGGAATGGCTCTATTAGATAACAAATGATCATGGATTTGGAGTATTTGTTTGGCAATGTTGGGTGAAGAAATAACTATGGTTGTTATTTGGCCTAGCTTTAGACTCATGATTGGACCATGAATTTCAGCTAATTTAGCTAAGGATTTGTGTGGCTTTTTTCCTAATTGATGGAGGTTTCCTATGAAGGGAAGAGGTGTAGGTCCTGGTGGGAGGTTGATCATGTTTGAATTGTTTTTTGTCCATTTTGAAAGTAGAAAATAAAGAGTGAATGCCATTAGAAGTAGGAGCATAATACTAAGCAAGTATTCCATTTGAGGATTATGCTTGCAGTGTAGTGGATGTGGTTAGTGAGACATGAAATTGGCACCATCATATCATATAGAGATATATAAAATTGGAAGAGTATATTCTTTTTTTTTTTTTTTTGGGGTTACAAGAGTATATTCTTTTATTTAAGTTCCTACTCCCAAGAGTATTTTTTTTTGGGATGTGTTATTTATTTTACAACTTCAAATGTCAACTCAATAAATATGAGATTCTCTTTTAGTGCTTCGGACTTCTCGTGCGCTTTACTTATTTTCATTTATATCATTTCGTTATTTAAGTAGTAGATATTATAAAAATGAGAAATTATTAAATTTTTTTGAAAATATTGTTTGCTACTTAAGTGGTAGATCAGTCGACAGTCAAGTCTTCTGCATCAATCAAAAAGGCAGCCACTTCGTTAACATTTTAAATCAAAACTAAACTAAACTAACTAAAACTAAAAAAAAAAAAAAAAAGAACAAGAAAGGAAAAGAGGCTGAGTGAGTGAGTGAGTGAGAGGTGAGTTTGGGGGAGTATATATAGTCATCACCTCTCACTCACTCGGTCTCTCTTCCTCTCTTCTTATAATTTTTTTTATAGTTTTAGTTATAGTTATAGTTATTGTTATAGTTAGTTTAGTTTAGTTTTTCCCATTGTGTGTGTAAATGGCTGCATAGTTCTTTGTCGGTTACTCGTATCGCTTTTATCGGTGTTGTTTAGTCATCATGTTTGAAAACAATATGGTAATTAACGAAGGAATTTTTGTGGCCAAATTGAGAACAATATTTATATATTTGTAAGGTTAGAATTGACTCTACTTTATAAATTAGTGCACATACCATCTCACATCCTATATGAGACTTCTTAACAACCACCAAAATCCTCCTTCATTGCCGACTGTGCAGTACGTATCTGACATGATCAATCTTGAACATATAATGAAAGAGAGAAAAAATGACAAGGTGGAGTATGTACAAGTGTGATAATTATTTTTTTAATATTAAGCATAATAAATTTTTTTTTTACATAAATGAAATGACAAAGTCATTACAAATTTACGGATTTCAAACCCAATCATAGCGTTTAATTTAATAATTCTTTTTTTTTTTTGACAGAAGTAATGATTATTTTTTATTTTCGCTTATATTAACAATTTTATTTTTGATGATGCATATTATATATATAAAAAATTATTAACCATCATAATAAAGTTTAGATAAATATTCTTTTTTTTTTGGTCAAGTAGCCTAGTGGCTAGAAAATTCCACCTTAAAGGCGGATAAGTGGAGTGTCCAAGAATCGAACCCTGACTCCTGCGTTTATAACGCTATGTCCCTACTAACTGAGCTGAGCTCACGGGACAGTTTAGATAAATATTCTATACCGTGAAATTTTGTATATTCGTACAACATACAAATATATGTTTTTGTTTGAAAATGTAATTTAACAGTCATCTTCTTTTTCTCAATTTAGATAATGCTTTATTGGTTCGTTTAAAATAATAAAAAGTAAAGATATAACTCGTATTAAACTAATTTCAATTATATTACTATTTTATCCATAAAGATAAGGAAGGAGACAAATTTGTTTTCTCTTGATTAACAAGGACACAAATTTTCACTTTTTAAAGAGTATTGCCAATAGTCATTATAGAATTTTTAATAATTTTAAACGTTGATCTATAAATAAGATCTATAATAAACCATTTATAAAAATAACGGATGGTAACCACTTATCTATAATTGACTTAAAACAAATTTAAAATTTGAACTATTTTTTCTACGAATATAGGTATTCAACAAAACTACACGTACTCAAAGCCATTAAGTTTGATTTAGTAGTGAAGAGTTTGAGTATTATGCACGAGGTTCTGAATTCGATCGTTTGTCCCGTTGTAAAAAAAAAAAAACTACACATACTCAACATTTGTCCTAAAGATGTGTAAAAAAAAACACATATTTTTTGTATAAAAGGAATGGTGTTAAGCCAAATTACAAAAGAACTCTTCTATGCCTAAAGTAAACACCAGCACTATCCTGCCAAAGGAGGTTGAAACAACCATGGGGAGGACGATTATTAAAACTAATTAATTGTCTTTTATGTTATTTTTCTCACGACGTGTGAATCCGACCAAATGGTGGGTATGAATAACATTGGAGCATCTATATTTTTGGCTTTCAAACGAAGGTTTTTTATGTAATACATGATTCCTTATTGGACTTTGTTACACATTTCCATTTGTTTATTACTTCGTACACTCTAAAACAGGCTGGGTGTGTGGAACAAAGGAATCAACTATACAAATACAATTGGACGAGATTCAATATTTTTATAAGTGAAGATTTATTTTAATCTTTTACAATTCAATTTTTATCGAAAATAAAATTCAAATTAATTAGTACATCTATTATAATAAATAAATATAATATGAAAATATCAAGGATAAATTTGAATTTTATTTTATTAATGATTAAATTTCACCGTCAAAAAATTGTTAAGGCCTAAAAATGTTTTTTTTTTCACTCATACTTTAAATTTATTTATGAAAATAAATTCTACGATATCTTATATGCTAATATTTATTAGTTAAAAAACATGATAAATTTTTTTTGGATAGGATACTGATCTTACCAGGACCAGAGCCAACTTGTCCGTTAGTGCCCCTCTTCCGTTCCGGTTAATGGGAGGGAGATTTTGTACCTACAGGTGCTCTGATGCTCAAGCTAGTGAAATGCATAAAGTAGAGGTTTTAAGAGAGAATGGAATGTACCAAACTCCTATACATGAGAGGAGTATATATATAGCCCCACGTTGGGCCAAGTCCGTTGATGGGCATATTAATGTCATCCATGGCTGTTGAAAAATGGCTGGGGAGCCTTGATGGATAGGGAATGCACATCATTTCGATGTTGGGCGTTATGATACGCTGTCCGTTGACCCGGTGATGTGATCTTGGGCCGCTCAACATTTGGGCCGTACTCGACGGTTGGGGAGGAGGATCTCCTCAATGATTGGGTCTTGGGCCTAGTCCATAACAGGACCCCCCAAGTCATTATGCTTGAGCAGGAGCACGATGACTTGAAGTTTGTCGCGATTGGATATGTCGAGCCGACAAATGTTCATGTTCGAGAGGTACGTTGAGGTTGTCTTCATTATGTCAAGCATTGATGCTTTTGCGATGTGGAGATTATCCGAGCATAACCGTTCCACATGTTTGCGTTGGGGGCAAAAGCCGGTTTTGTCGAAGTGCATCTTTGTCGAGCGAAGTTGAATCGATTGTGTGCACGAGGAGTGTGTTCGAGGACACATTTGTTGGATGTTTATGGTGGGCATAAACGAAGGGTCGTTGATGACGAGACCTTTAGAGCATTTATTGTGAACCTACTAATCTCGTCGAGGATCACAATTTTCTTTTTTGTTGAAGATATTCCGAAATGATGGTTCTTGGGTTCTGTGAGATTTATGCGATCAGAAATGACATGACTTGTGGGGACAAGTCGTTTCGTCTTCTACTGCCACGTGTAAAGGCTACTCTGGCATACTTGAGTGGCTACCCATTCTAGTTTCTTATCACGAGGACGTTCGTGAACCGTTAGATCAACACGCCCTTTCCTTTTCTCAGTGATTATATTTGGAACGTTGGATCTTCTCAATCTAGGCCTTTGGATCAATGCAACAGTTTAGATGGGAGGCGCCGTTACGTTTCGTACATGTGCGTCTGTTGGAGATCCCTTTATAAGTAAATTATTACTTTAAAGAATTACTTGTTTTCAGAGTTTCTCTTTGCAATAATAAACTATATTATAAAAAAAAATAAACTGATGTGATTTTTTGTGTTTTTGTATTGCGGAATTTGGTGATATATATATATATATATATATATATATATATTTTGATGTTTATATGGAGAAGAAAATATATTGTTACATGGAGAATACTCTCATGTTTTTGTTTTTCTTTCTCACATATTATTCATAATTATATGACTCTACATATAGAGCTACATAAAAACAAATGATATCTTTTAAGGGATAGGATCAAATGACACCAAGGTGTCAAATTTAATTTGACACCAAATCTCAACCATTTATTTCATTTAATCTAAAGGTTCAAAATAATCACTAAAGTAATTTATGTGGACCAAATATTTCCTATTTTGAGAAGATCTTGATATACAAAAAACTTATTATTAATATCATGGCAATTTTCCGTCAAAAAAAAAAAAATATCATGGCAATTAATACTAAAACATTCCATCGAGTTTTTTATTATAAAAAGAAACGTAGAATTGTTTTTATTACAATAACATTTTTTTTATTCTAAAGCCAAAAAAAAAAAAAACACATCTTTTATTTTATTCTAATGACATTTTTTAATACAATTTTTTTTCCGGTTTATTTAATAATTATAAAATACTATGGACATGAAAGAGGTAAAGAAAATAACAAAGAAAATAAAAATTAAAAAATGTGTCTGTCAGAGGAAGTCAAATAAAATTACAACAAAGAAAATGAAATAAAAAATAAGAGAATAAAAATTGCATTTTTTTTTACAAGAATAAAAATTGCATTAAAGAAATATAATTGGACGTGTAAAAATAATTGGTAATTACAACCAAAAAATAAAATTATAATAGTTGGAGAAAACAATTAAGGAATGATTGATTACAAAATTTATGATGATAACAAGTGTTTTAATTTGGTGATACAGTGATTTTAATGGTGTACGTGAAATGTTTTGGGATAATTTTAAACCTTTGGATTAAATACAATGAATGGTTGAGATTTGGTGTCAAATTAAATTTGACACCTTGGTGTCATTTGATCCTATCCATATTAGTATTCCATCATTAATCAACTTGAACGCTTTTGGGTAAGGAGAGGATTAACCAAAACCATTGTGATAACTTGCTATTCTAAGGTGTTTAGTTTTCATAGAATTTGCCTCTTGCTTCAATTCACATCTTTAATATTCTTATAAAAGAAAAATAATAATTGTGATAAATATAATTATATATAGTTAAATGATAGATACTATTAAAATATGATTATATTCAATATTAATATATGTATAAAGAAAAGGTTGTTTACAAATATGAGATTCTTTATTGATTTATATCGTAGTTTTGTTTATATTTTAATATAGGATTTTTCTATCATGTGCAAATTTGCACATGTTAATAAGTTTAAAATAGTAAGTTTGTATTAGAACTTAATATAATAGATCTCTTATAATATTTCATAAGTTTGAAAGGATGTATCATACTTTATTTTAATAGTGTAATTGTATAAGATTTTTTTTTTTATATGAGTTGCAAGTTTATAGTCACGTCTAACTTTGTTTTTTATTTTTGATGTATCCCTTATTTATTTTTTTCAATAAGAGTTTGAGGTATATATTATACTTGCAGACAATTTGCTCATGATAAATGTTGAAATAAGCTTTGGTTATAGTATCTATCATTTAACTCTGAGTGAAAATTACATATCAAATAGTATAACTGTTTACTCATTTCTATGAAATTTAAGGTGTCAAATAACTTATCTACTTAATCCCCTCTCATTTTCTTGAAGTTTCTTCTCACTTATTCCCTTGGTCGAATTTTATCCTAACTTTATTAGTCCCGATTTTTTTAGTTTATTGTATGGTTGACATGTTTATCTTTTACTTGGTGAGGTTTGTGTCCCTTCAAATTTATTGTTTGGTTTTGAACCTTTCATCTTATTTTTTAAAAATTATGCACCACATGATATAACTATTTATTGTATTCCTCCATACAATTTAAGGTCTCTCATATTTATAAAAAAGACGATTCTTATTCTGATAATAAATTGATTTATTATGAAGTTATTTCTAAAACATTCACTTGGTAGAATTATATTAATTATTATATTGGTCAGAATATTTTTAGTCGGAAATTTTATTTATCTTCTTACTACTATGCTTAATTCCTGTTATTATTTTTTAAAAATCTTTCTCTTTCTTTTTTTTATGAGGTTTTCCTCCCCTCATTTTTTTGGTCTTTTTTTTTTAATAATTTTTATTCGTATGTTATTTAGTAGTGCTTATTAGAATGCAATATTTTTTTTTTATAGAGGAGTTCTCTCTGTTTTTCTAATAATATAGAAGAGAACTCTTAAATCATATTCTCAGAGTATTAAATATATATATATGTGTTACAATCATATTTTTCGTTTGTGTAAAACTTATTTTTTTTCTTTGCACGGATTTGATTAGAACACACATTAAAAATATTTTTAACAATTTAAAATAATAATTATGATAATCATAATCATATATATATATATATATATATATATATATATATATATATATATATTTTGGACTCATTGTAGTTGTGAAGAAACCTTTCAGGTTCCAATTGATAACCCATGGGTTAAAAATTTAGAGTAATTATCGCTCATGATTCATAAAAGGTAACCTACTTTTCAATGACATGTGTGGCCAATGGCAACAATTGCATTCTCCTTAGATAACTCACTTGCGATAATTCGCTAAAAAATATTCACTAAATCTTTCAATACTTTAATTAATCTATATTTTTCTCTTTATGTAAAAAGACACCTTATAAATAGGAACTTATAATAAAGTTTATGTTATATTTGAAGTTTGGTAAACTCGCCTATATATCTATTTCCATGAATGATATTTTCATCACTAATTTTTCTTTCTACAGATGATGTACTCATTCACTCATTCGTAAACTATATTCCCATGTACCTTTACTTGCGCAAATGTAAGTTTCACAAAACTGTTACACGTAAAAAACGCCGCATATAGTAAAAACATGAAGTTGCATATGATGATGCGTTGATACCTGGTGGGTGATTTTCCTTACAATTAACCGTGATTCAAACTTGAAACGGCAAAAATAAATAACAAATTTATAATTGTGTAAATTACCACGTGTGATATAATTTTTTTTGAACAAGCAAAAATGGATTTCATTAAACCAATAGTCCTGCGCAGCACAAGGCGTGCCAAGCAGAACACCAAATAATTACAATAGAAAAACTTTGGCTAGCCAATGCCCAAACAAACAAAAGGGCCCGACCACCACATGAGAATTTAAACCGAGAGATACATTATAAGCTTTCATCCACCATAGGGAATGATTCTTGACTTTGGCTAGCATTTGATGAACTGTCATCTCTTTTGTCTTAAAAATTCTAGAATTTCTTTCATGACATAGCACACAAATGGTACACAGCCATAGTAGCTGCAGAAAAGAACAACGGGCAAGAGAACCTCCTGCGGAATGCATAAACTGAACAAAATGGTCATGTAGTTGGGACGGATCAACTGCAGAGATGCCAACCCAATTTCTAACTAAACCCCACAAGGGTGCGAATGCAGGACAGGACAAGAACAAGTGTTGAGCAGTTTCCGGTACCCCACATCCAGCCACGCACAGATGTGCACCTTGAGGGATAATATGACGCCTAACCAGATTATCTTTAGTAGGTAACCTGTTACGAAGTAATCGCCAAGCCGCCACGGAAACCTTCAAAGGCACCTGTTTGTGCCAAATTAAGTCTGTTGTAGCCGCCACACCCTGATCTCCCCTAGACGTAAGCAAGTCATACGCACCTCGCACCGAATAGCCACCGCTCGGGTCCGGTCGCCACACCCAATAATCTGTAGCATTATCCTGCAATACAATGTCAGCAAGTAAAGCTCTACACTCCTCTACCATCTCTTCCTCCCAAGCCCACAACTGGCGCCGCCACAACCATGCCTCACCCCCACCGCCCCACCCTAATGCACTCATCTCCGCAACTGTACTCATCCTGTTAAGAGACAAATCAAACAGGCGCTGATACCTCACACACAAAGGGACACCACCCAACCACGGATCCGACCAAAAAAACGTCTCCTCTCCACTCCCTACCTTCCGCTCAATGCCCTGCGCAAACCACCCCATCCCCCCCTCAGCTCCCTCGCCATCCCGGATCTTTACTATCTCCCTCCACCATGAAGACCCTCGACTCCCCCCTTCTAACACTTTCCCCGCCTCCTCCCCATACCGAGCAGCCAATGTCCGATACCACAAACCAGACTTATCAACTAACATCCGCCAACACCACTTCCCTAGCAGAGCTGTGTTAAACACCCTCAGTTGTCTCACCCCCAAACCACCACACTCCTCCCTCTGACAAACATCGCTCCAACGAATCCATGAAATTTTTCTCCAGTCCTCACTCCCACCCCAAAAAAAATTATTTAATAAAGATTCAAAGGAGGAGATTATACCTGACGGAGCTTTGAAGAAAGAAAGAGCATAGACAGGCAAAGAAGTCAGGAAAGACTTAAGTAGAACCAGACGACCGCCGAAAGACAAGAAACGACTCTTCCATATTGTTAGCCGAGAACGGATTCTATTCACCACCGGTTCCCAAAATGACACTCGGCGAGGATCACCTCCTATAGGGAGACCGAGATACATAAACGGCACCCTGCCCACTGAACAACCCAAGACCGTTGCCGCTTCTGCCAACCAAGACTCAGCCACATTTACCCCAACCAACATACTCTTGTGAAAATTCACCTTTAACCCAGACACAGATTCGAACAAAACAAGAATACCCCGGAGGGCGCGGATATTAGCCCAGCTCTTAACACGTGTGATATAATTAAAATAGGGAACGGAAAGAATTAACACGACCTTGCTTTGATGCTTGAGATGCATGAATAGAGTTAATTGCTATTTTTTATAAGAAACTTGTTATTTTTTATAAATATATAAAAGTAATGAATTCAATCAAAAGAATCCAAAAATTCTACTATTCTAGAAAACATAAGAAAGAAAAATAAAATAACCTTATATAGTATCTCAAGTCCAATGGTAAAAAAGTAGAGTTGAAATATTTGGTTAATGTATGTAATAGAGTATATTTGATATCTATCTAGTCACATAAATCATTGATGAATAGTCAATAGTCAAGAAATATGTGAGGAGTAACAAAGACAAACAAAAATAACAATACAACTGCCGCTCAAAAGTTGCTTGGAGAAATTGTATATCAAGTAAAAACTCCAAACATATCCCCATGCTTCCGATCTAGCAGGATTGAAACAATATATATTTTCAATTGTAAAACACACCAAACCAACCAAGCCTAAAATATGAACACTTAACATTTGTGATTCCTCTTGTAAAATGCACACTATATATAATGAACTTGTAGGCTATTTTTTTATGTTAAAATGAATATAAAACCTATTTAATTTAATTGAAATATTTTGATTCATGGCATTCCAATCACTATAACACAGCCTGATAAATGATATATGTTACTTTTTTTCCTTTATGCATTACATTATGTTTTTATTTTAATTTCTCATTATCATATTCATTTTTAAAATAATTTTAATGAGTGTTTTGCATAGTAGTTAAAATTAGAGATAAATAAAAGTATATTTTTTATTTGTTCAATTATTTTACATTTATTTATTGTTTGAAATTATAATATTTTATGAATATTTTCTTTTATGCATTACATTATGTTTTTATTTTAATTTCTCATTATCATATTCATTTTTAAAGTAATTTTAATGAGTGTTTTGCATATTAGTTAAAATTAGAGATAAATAAAAGAATATTTTTTATTTTTTCAATTATTTTATATTTATTTATTGTTTGATATTATAATAATAGTAATTTATATGAGATTTATTCAATTATTATTTTAAATATATTAGTCATTCTTTTTACAAACTCTTTGGTCTCCCGTAAGTTACAAACTCCTTTAACTTAATTGAGTTCATGTTACCTCATGAATATCATAAGTCTCCATATTGATGGGTTACTTTTTTAATTATTGCTATTGACATTCTTTTTGTTCATAAAAAACTTTATTATAGAACACTATATAGACTATTTTATTAGATTATTTCTATTTGATTTGATTTTAACAAAATATATCAGTTATATAAAATATTATAATTTCAAAAAATAAATAAATACAAAATAATTGAACAAATAAACAATTTTTCTTATTTATCTCTAATTTCAACTACTATGCAAAACACTCATTAAAATCATTTTGAAAAGTAATAGGATAATGAGAAATTAATAAAAATTGTTACACATCAAATTATTAATTTAGATTATTAGTACAATATTTTTATAAAAGTAGTATAAAAAATAGTTGGAAATAAATTTATAAAAGATTATAATTAACAAATTATTTAGTTTTTTAAAAAAGAATAGGATAATGAGAAAGTAATAAAAATTGTTACATATCAAATTATTAATTCAAATTTCTATTCATGTATTTAATTTGTGGAGGATAAATTTTATTTTATATTTAATAATTAAGAGAAGTAGGTAAAGTTTCAATAGAAATATGAAGTTTTCTTAGAGGTGCCACATCATCAAAATGAAGGCCTATGAGCAACTCAAACTTCCCTTTATATGTAAAAGAAGATTCTTTTCTTAACAAAACCAAATCAATTAACTCAACATCATATTACAAGTTTTCTCTAATCAAACTTCTATACAGTGCATCATATATATATATATATATATATATCTTATCTTCGCTAGGTATGGCAATAAAACTCATACCCGCGATTACCCGCCCAAATCCTATCCGCTTTGACGGGGAAAACCCGAGTTAACTGAGTTTGAGTTTGGGTATGGGTTTTCCCCGATTTCAAAATATGGGTTTGGGGCGGGTAACAGGGACATTGATACTCACCTCGAACACGCCCCGCTTATGTTAAAATTAGATTTTACCTCTTTGAAATTAGAAACTCTTAAACAATCTCTTAAATTATATTCATATGTTTATTTTTTATTTTTAATTTGAGTAATAAACAAATGATTTTCTCTATTTCTTTTATTTATTTAAAAAAATATTGTTAAAACAAAATAATTTTGGACTTTTAACCTTTTTTTAATAAAAAAATACAAAAATACAATCATAATTCATGTGGAAAGGGGCATAACGGGGATACCCGAACCCCGTTGGGGATACCCATCCCCGTTGGGTAGGGGTTTGAGGTTATACCTTTTATCCCCGCATGGAATTGGAATGGGTTTGGGGAAACCCGAACTTTATGGGTTTGGGTTTGGGGAGGGAAAAATATGCCCCCACCCCGCCCCGTTGCCACCTCATCTCTGAGAATCGATAGTCTTTTTATTACGACGATATTCTCATGCACTTGTGAGGTTGTCATGTCTCGCTCCTTTTAAGTCCATGTCTATTGTCACTACCTTGTTTCTTTGATATGTGGTACTTAATCTTCAAATGATGGCAGATGGTACAACCCCAAGGATGCTAGTGGATGTCTTCCCAGTATGCAGTTGTAGACAAGATTCATAGGGGATCACAGAGTTGACGAAGAGGAAAGAACAAAATTCAGTGTCACTATCATGGCAGTTGGAGCAGTTGTCTTTTTTCTAGAATGTGAAGATATTATACTCCTCGTTAAAGCTTTGGAGCGATTATTACCCAGATTGCAACCACTATGCAGAAAGCAAATTCCAAGTTCCAACAAGCTTTTCAACAGTCGCCTTCAACGGATCTATTTATATCTACCTATATATGAGGCATCGGTTGAAGATAATCATCAAGACTCACCAGCGTCTAAAAGTGCTTAAACTCTGTCAAATTCAAAAGTTGTGTAAACACTTATGAATTCTTACACACTTTGCATCTTAGAATGTAAATGTTAAAGAGTCTTGAAACTGCTTTATATTTTGTAAACACCTCTGTTGGTATATCAAGTGTTCATTACCATCTTTCTTAAAAAAAAAAAAAGTAAGTTAGAAGGAAGTCTCTTGTCAAATTATCCTTTATTTTTTAATTTTACTTTAGTTTTATAATTTTTAATTCATTAACTTCAACCGGAGTATATCTCTCAGTCAAATACTAGGGTTAATAGTCCTTCAGTTAAATCGGAGTATAACCATCAGTCAAAGACTATGGTTAATAGTGCTTAAGTTGAATCAGAGTATAATCCTCGGACAAAGACTAAGGTTAATAGTGTTTTAGTTGAACCGGAGTATAATCTTGAGTCAAATTACATTTTATTTTTAAATTTTACTTTATTTATAAATTTTTGAAGTCATTTATTTCAATCGGAGTATAACCCTTAGTCAAATACTAGGGTTAATAGAGTTATGAATATTGTTTTAAAAAGAATTGATTTTATCATTCAAAATATGTTAGCAGCGCAACTTGTTGTCTGTTGGTACACCTAAAAATGTGCTATTTATTTAGTTAAATTATTATTGTATTTCAATTATTTTTATTATGATTTCGAACTTTTATATTATGAATCGTTACTAAATGCTCTTATTTTATAAACACATATGAAAATTAATCGAATTGAAGAAAGGAGCGAAAACGAACCAAAAAGACACAAAAAGGGGCTGCAAATAGCAGCCCACTACAAGACAACAAAACCCAGCGCCCGCCACAGCAAGCCTGGCGCTCGCCAGCTCAACAAAACAGCTTGTGGCGCACGCCACAAGCCTTCTCCAACAAGAAACAATCCTGACGGTCGCCAGGAATCAACGGTGCATATTGCACCTGCCTCCAAGTCCCACATCGGTCAAATCAAAGAATTGTTTTCTCATATTTTAGTATAAATAGGTCCATTTTCTCCAAATTCTAAACACACAAACTTTCAACAATTGACTTGAAACAAGCACATCACTTGTGATAGTCAATTGGAGAAAGAGATCTCAGGCCTTAGTGCGGGAACTCTTTCTCATAGTTTGATTTTATTTTCTTTTGTACCGGCATTATACTCAGAGTTTCATTCAGGTTCTTATTTTATTATTTTCTTTTTTTTATTTTCTTGATTGCTTTTATTTATTTATGTTTTATTTATTTATTTATTTTCTTTATGTTTATTTTTCCTGTTTATTTATTTATTTAGTTTTAGTTTTAGTTATGTCTAGCTAATTTAATATTGCAAGGATGTGTAATTAGGAGTTAGTAGGAGTTCGGTAGTTAGTTCGCGCGCCCACTTTTTAACGAGTTTTCCAAAAGCAGTTTTTATTTTAAACAATTATAATTTGTCACGAGAGTGAGAATTAACTAAAGTAAAAATCAATATAGCGAGAGCATGAGATTTCTACTATATAGTAAAAACTGAACATTGATTCTGATTCGGAAGAACATCACTTAGGATTAGTGTTAATAAATAAAGCATTGGAACCATTGTAAACAAAAAAATGATATAGTTGTGAGGGATATGCATGAGGTCCTAGGTTAAATCATCATTGGAACCATTGTAAACAAAAAAATGATTACCACTAAATTTATTAATAAAAAAAAATAAAAAAAATATTGAAAAAAATATAAGATAAAAAAACAAAAAAATAATATAGAAAGAATATAATGAATCTATACATAAAATAGAAGGAAAAAAAAAAAGAAACAAAAAAAATCTGAATCTATACATAAAAGTAGGAACAAATCTATATCCGGAATTAAAAAAAAATATGAATCGCATAAACTATAAAAGTATAAACTTATCCTTTTCTAATTTTTAAGTTTCAATTTTTTTTAATGAAACATATCTATACCCACATTTAATAATTTTCTCGTGGGTATAGGACTGCTATACCTACGACATATGTGGCTGTCACTAGAAACCTCCGTTGGTAAATGGCAATTTTCTTGTAGTGGTGATAGGCCGGGAATCGTTTTACCGCAGCCCCACGGTGGGCGCCAAAATGTTCTAGTGAACACTTAAAGGGGTGTGAAAAGTAATGATATTGGACCGTTAAATAAACAAAATAATCAAGTATATGATCTCAAATGTCTTTTTGTCCGTTCTCTTTTTTCATCAATGTTACAAGTATTTATAGGGTGTATAGGAAGAGAGTTCTTCCCGCCTCTTTCCTTCGTTGGCCTATCCCACGTTCCTGCTATACATTTGATCACATGCCTATTTGCAAGGTGATCATGGGGAACGTGGTTTGAATATAATGGTTCCTCTTAAAATCTACTCATAGTCATACGGAGGATGAAGATAAGTGTATAAAATCGTGGAGAAGATGGCAGTTATAGTGAAGAATAGGGGGATCATGGGATCGTGGGTATCTCGCCCACGCGGCCATGTCTCGCCCTGAGTGGATGACTCGCCCTTCTGGTTCTCGCCCTTATGGGAGGATTGAGCTTGATTCCCGCATGGATATTGGGCCGTTGTACAAGTCTTTAATTAATGTTTGGGCTTTTGCTAAATACACCCTTTACATTTACTCCCGGTCCAATATGAATTACAAAAAAAAAAATTTGTGTATCAATATATATGAGTAGAAATATATAGTGCAATATAAATAACAACAAAAAAATTCTCGTATTAATATTTAAACGGAAATGTAGGTTCCCGTTGAAATAATAAAAAAATAGTCTCCGTACAAATATACGACTAACAATATAGATTCCGTAAAAATTATAAAATAAATAGGTCTTCGAATTAATATATGAGTAAAAATACAGATTCAAGTAGAAATTATAAAAATAAAAAGTCATATGTATTAATGCATAAGTAGAAATATGTTTCCGTAAAAATTACAATAAAAAAATAGGCTCTCATATATATTGATGTATGAGTTGAAATATAGGCCACGTAGAAATTAAAGAAAAAAAAAATTGTATTCACATATGAGTAGAAATATAAACTATAGTATAAATTACAAAAATAATATACATCTCGTATTAATATATAAAAAACAATATAAGTTTATGTAGTAATTAAAAAAAATAGTCCTCATATTAATATGAGTAAAAATATAGATGTAAATTTTTTTTTAACAAAGATGGGTCTTCATATTAATATATATTAATGGGTCTTCATATTAATATATATATTAATAGAAATATAAGTTCATGTGGAAATTACAAAATAAAAATAAATTGTACATATGGACATTTTTAATGAAAAATAGACAACCGTATTAATGATGTATGAGAAGAAATATAGATCAATGTGTAATATGATGATGTTTACAACTGACATATGGATCAAAATTTAAAAGCATACAACACATTTTTTTTTGTGTTATTTGTATTTTTTTCACATGATAGAGTACACCGTAAATTTTTTAAATAAGTACAAAATATTTAAATGAATCTACAATCGTGGTCATTGGTTATGAAATTTCAAAATTACCACCCACGAACAAAAATAAGAAATATAATAATCTTCAGCTCTCATCATCTCTCAAAAAGATGAACAAATCTTTGTTCATGAAAAATAAAAGCAATCATTATGTAATACTTAAATTTGATAACAATTTTATGGACAAAGAATTTGGAATAGAGAATCAACTATACTTATTGAAAAACTATATGAGAGTAGAGTGAGGATTCCCTCAAAAGTAATAAGAAGAGAATATCATTGATCCATCAAGTTCAATTTCAACCATCTTTGGTCTTAATTCATTCCTTTCATAGCCTTTCTATACATCTGCAAAAAAAATATAATAAATAATTAAATCAAATACAAAACATCATATTGACAAAATCATTATAAAAATGAAAAAATTTGGGAGTAATTACTAATAAAAAATATACGTCATATATTCACCTAAAAATATATAGGCATAATTTAAAAATATAAGAAAAATAATATATGATAATAAAAAAAATAAGAACATTCGCTATAATGAAATATATCTTTTAGAAGAATAAAATATTAGGGGTAGAATCAGGACTTTTCAATACATAGTCTGTATGCTACAACATCACAAAAAATAAATGATTACCTGAATCACATTCATATATTCAAACCAATGAGCCATAGAAAAGAAAACTTCCGTTAAAAAAAATAAATAAAAGAACTTTTCTCAATGTCCAATAGTGTGTGAATAAAAATGTCCATAAAAATGTCCAATAGTGTGTGAATAAAAGAACTTAAAAATGAGCCATAAAAATGTCCAATAGTGTGTGAATAAAAAATATATCCATAGCTCTTTCTTAGTCTACATTTTAAGTAGTAGTATTGTCACACAATTTCAACACAACTAACTAACCAGCACTACCACCCTACTTCATTTCCAATTGATTCATAAAACTCATATTTAAGCATGATCTCTGCACACTTATGTAGAATATTTGTAGTATATAGGAAGAGAACAAAAATATGAAGGTTGAAATCTTACATTTTTAAGCTATCTTGTATCATCTGTGGTTTTCTTAACTAGTTATCCATATTCTATGACGACCTAAATCACTTGTCATTTTCCAAATTACCTATTTAGACTTACCAAAACATAAATCAATTAAAATCAGAAGTGATAATCCTTATAACCCACTTCCAAAATCTGAAAACCTTAGCAGCCATCATCAACTATCGCTTGCCTCCAATTCCTTATGTAGTAGTTGATCAATTTTTATATCAGCATTCAAAGCATATTATAACAGAACCTTTCATTATCATCTCTGCACAAGTTCCTTCACCAAATTCATTTTCCCTGATTCAAGTTGGTCGGGTCCCATATTTCAGTGTTATCCTCCTTATTGTCCTCATATTTTCATGGGACAATTATATTCGTAGTAGTAGAGATCCTCAACCTCTAAGCCATCATTGTTAAGAGAATTTCCTCCATTGATCTCCAACATGCAGATCAGGCATCATTTACAACATGAGTATATCAGTTCATAGGCTAATCCAACACACTTCATAACATTGTATTTGCACAATCACTTTATATAGTAGTTGCATTTAGATACTAAAGATTAAGTGCACAATAGATATCATTCTTTATATTATGAACACATATCCATATTAAAGTGCATTATTGTCATCCTTCAACTATCACACTAAGGCTTTATCTAAGATTTTAGGGTCATCGGCATATTTCGCTATTCAAAAAAATCATTGAGCAAAAGTATGTTCATCTTTCAGTTGAAGTTCGGGTAATTAAACTCATGCATACCACCCCATAGTTACATTAAGAAAACATATTGTATCTTACAATGGCAATTCACAATACATAATTGCATTTAGGGTCATAAAAACACAATATATCATTCTTAATATTGTGATGATTAAAACTATTCAAACTAATGTTTAGGCGTCATCAAGCTTTCCCATCATGAATAAAGTGTTCATGGTGGCAAGTCAATACTTACAAAACTCATGAAGGCATCCCAATACAAACAAAATCAAGAAGCAAAAAATATCCATTGATCCCTGCAATCAAACTTAGGGTTATTAGACTCACATTTACCACCCCTTTTTACTATCATGGAATATGATCTCATCTCATAGTGGCAAGTCATAGTCAAGAATTGTGTTTAGAATCATAAAAGCTTACAATAGATATTATCCATTACATTATAAATAAAAATTCATGATCAAGTCATCATCCGAGACTTTTGAGTAAAATGTTCACAATGCTTCTTTTAGAGGGTCGTCTAGGCTGCCGACACTTAAAAAACTAATTGAACCAATAATACTTGGATTCCTTCCTAGTCATTGAGACTTCCATACAGCTATAAAATGAAGCAAATTATGTTCCTCAGTGGTCATTCACATTAGAGTATCTAAATGCAACTTATAAAATCACAATATAAATCATTGCTTATTGCTTATATTATAAATACAAATTCATACTCATACCTATCATATTTAAGGCGCATCATCCAACTTTTAAAACAAAAAGTTCATAATGATTCATACAGGATCATGGAAGAAATACATTATATTGAATCCTTTCAGGTAATCAAGGTAACCAAAACAATTACAAAACTTATGATCATGTCCATAATATATTGGCAATTCTCATACTAGAATTCATTTTCATAAAAACACAATAAATATCATTCCTAAGGGTCAATAAGGCATCCCATCACTTGCCAAATTTATAGAAAAATACTTTTAAATTATGAGTTATGGGTAAAATTTACTTTATATTTCTTTTAGGATCAAGGAGACATCTCACAACTTCTAAATTCATGGAACAAATAATATTCAGGGTCGGATCATCGAAGCATCCCATATTTCATTGTATAGTGGCAATTTACATTTTAGAATTGCATTCAATTCAGGTAATAAAAAGCACAACAAATTCATCTCTTATATTATGAATCAAATTTCATATCAATATCTCATTGACATCGGCATCCAACTTTTACATTATGGGTAAGATATTCATGTTTCCTTTAGGGTCAATGAGGCATACCGACATTTCAAAAATTCATGGAACAAATAATATAAATAATTGCTTTCAAATCATCGAGACATCTCATGTTCTATCTCAAGCAACAACTCTCAATCTAGGATTGCAGTAAGAATCATAAAAGGACAATAGATTCATCCATTATTATATTTTAAAAGAATAAAATTTCACATAATGATATCATCCAACTTTAAAATTATGAGCGTAGTGTTCACAATGTTTTCATTAGGGTTATCAAATCATCCAGATACTTGTAACATTTATAGAACAAATAATATCCATAATTTAGTTTGGGTCATTGAGGCATCCCATATTCCATCTCGCAGTGGTAATTTTTCGTCTATATTTGCATTCAGGGTCATTAAATCCAACAAATCCATTTGTTATATCATGAATGAATAAAATTCAATTCATATAATATAACATTAAAGGCATCAGGCAGTCAATTGACAATACTTCCTTTAGTAGCGCCGAAGCATCCAAATACTTGAAACATTTATAAAACAAATAATATCCTTGATTTATCGAGTCATCAGAGCATCCCATATTTTATCTCACGGCGGCAGTTCACATTCTATATTTGCATTTAGGGTCATTATATTTCAACGAATCCATCTATTATATTATGAATGAATAAAATTCAATTCATATCAATATTACAATGAAGGGCATCATACAACTTTTATATTTTGAAGAAAGTGTTTATAATGTTTCTTTAAGGTCAACGAGACAACCAAATACTAGAAAAAATTTATATAAAAAATATTATTCATCGATTCTTTTTGGGTCGTTGAGACATCTAATAATCCATCTCTTTTATTTTGAATGAATCAAATTCAAAATTCATATCAATATCGCATCGAAAGTATCAGGCAACTTTTACGTTATGAGTAAATAATTCATAATGTTTTTTATGGTATCCAAATACTAACAATATTTTATAAAACAGTTAATATTGATCGATTATTTTCAGGTCATCGAGGCATCCAATAATCAATCCCTCATATTATGAACGAATCAAATTCAATTCATATAAATATCGCATCAAACACATCATAAGAGTTTTACAATATGAGTAAAGAATTCATAATGTTTTTTTACGGTCAATGAAGCATCCAAATACTAGCAACAACTTATATAACAGATAATATTCATTGATTCATTGAGGTATCAAATAATTCATCCCTTATATTATGAATGAATCAAATTCAATTCATATCGATATCACGGCATCAAACAACTTTTACATTATGAAAAAAGTGTTCTAATTTATTTAGAGTCAATCGGGATTCCAAATACTAGGAACAGTCAGTTTATATAACAAATAAAATTCATTGATTCTTTTCGGGTCATTGAGTCATCCAATAATCTATCTTTTATATATTGAATGAATCACATTCAAAATACATATCAATATCGCATTGAAAGCATCAGACAACTTTTACATTACGAGCAAAGAATTCATAATGTTTTTTTATAGTCAATGAGGCATCCAAATACTAGAAACATTTTATAAAACAGATAATGAACGAATCAAATTCAATTCATACCAAATCATTTTGAAGGCATCAGACAACTTTTACATTTTGAGCAAAGTGTTCATAAAGTTTTTTACATTATGAAGAAAGTGTTCATAATGTTTCTTTTACGGTCAATGAGGCATCCAAATACCAACAACATTTTATGGAATAAAGAATCTTCGTGATTTGTTTCAGCTCATCGAGGCATCCAATAATTCATCCCTAATATTTTGAATAAATCAAATTCAATTCATATCAACATCACATTAAGGCATCATGCAACTTTTGCATTATAAATAAAGATTTCATAATGTTTCTTTAGGGTCAACGAGACAACCAAATACTAGAAACAATTTATATAAAAAATAATATTCATTGATTCATTTCGGATCTTTGAGACATCTAATAATCCATCTCTTATTTTTTGAATAAATCAAATTCAAAATTCATATCAATATCGCATCCAAAGCATCAGGCAACTTTTACATTGTGAGTAAAAATTCATAATGTTTTTTTATGGTCAATGAGGCATCCAAATACTAACAACTTTTTATAAAATAGATAATATTGATTGATTACTTTTAGGTCTTCGAGGCATTCAATAATCCATCCCTAATATTATGAACAAATCAATTTCAATTCATATCAATTCCGCATCGAAGACATCAGACAAGTTTTACATTATGAGTAAAGAATTCATAATGGTTTTTTACGGTCAATGAAGCATCCAAATACTATCAACAATTTATATAACAGATAATATTCATTTATTACTTTAGGGTCATCGAGGTATCCAATAATTCATCCCTTATATTATGAATAAATCAAAATTAATTCATATCGATATCACGTCGAAGGCATCAAACAACTTTTACATTATGAGAAAAGGGTTCTAATTTTTTTAGAGTCAATCAGGCTTCCAAATACTAGCAATAGTTTATATAACAAATAATATACATTGATTCCTTTCGGGTCATTGAGGCATCCAATAACCTATCTCTTATATTTTGGATGAATCATATTCAAAATTCATTTCAATATCGCATTGAAAGTATCAGACAACTTTTACATTATGGGTAAAGAATTCATAATGTTTTTTTATGGTAAATGAGGCATCCAAATACTACCAACATTTTATAAAACAGATAATATTGATTGATTACTTTCACATCATCGGGGCATCCAATAATTCATCCCTCATATTATGAACGAATCAAATTCAATTCATACCAAATCATATCGAAGGCATCAGACAACTTGTATATTTTGAGTAAAGAGTTCATTATGTTTTTTACATTATGAAGAAACTGATCATAATATTTCTTTTACGGTCAATAAGGCATCCAAATACTAACAACATTTTATAGAATAAAGAATATTCGTGATTTGTTTCAGGTCATCGAGGCATCCAATAATTCATCCCTAGTATTATGAACAAATCAAATTCAATTCATATCAACATCACATTAAGGCATCATGCAACTTTTGCATTATGAGTAAAGATTTCATAATGTTTCTTTAGGGTCAACGAGACAACCAAATACTATAAAACAATTTATATAAAAAATAATATTCATTGATTCCTTTCGGGTCATTGAGGCATCTAATAATCGACCTCTTATCTTTTGAATAAATCAAATTCAATATTCATATCAATATCGCATCGAAAGCATCAGGAAACTTTAACATTGTGAATAAAAATTCATAATGTTTTTTAACGGTCAATGAGGCATCCAAATACTAGCAACATTTTATAAAACATATAAAAAATATTGATTGATTACTTTCAGGTCTACGAGGCATTCAATAATTCATCCCTAATATTATGAACGAATCAAATTCAATTCATATCTATATCGCATCGAAGACATCAGACAAGTTTTAAATTATGAGTAAAGAATTCATAATGTTTTTTTACTGTCAATGAAGCATCCAAATACTAGCAACAATTTATATAACAAATAATATTCATTGATTCATTTTAGATCATCGAGGCATCCAATAATCCATCATTTATATTATGAATGAATCAAATTCAATTCATATCGATATCACATCGAAGGCATCAAACAACTTTTACATTATGTTTTTTTAGAGTCAATGAGGATTCCAAATACTAGCAACAGTTTATATAACAAATAATATTCATTGATTTCTTTCGGATCATTGAGGCATCCAATAATCTATCTCTTGTATTTTGAATGAATCAAATTCAAAATTCATATCAATATTGCATCGAAAGCATCACGCAACTTTTACATTATGAGTAAAGAATTCATAATGTTTTTTTATGGTATACGAGGCATCCAAATACTAGCAACATTTTATAAAACAGAAAATATTGATTGATTACTTTTAAGTCAACGGGGCATCCAATAATTCATCCCTCATATTATGAACGAATCAAATTCATATCAATATCGCATCGAAGACATCGGACAAGTTTTACATTATGAGTAAATAATTGATAATGTTTTTTTACGGTGAATGAAGCATCCAAATACTGGCAACAATTTATATAACAGATAATATTTATTGATTCCTTTTGGGTCATCGAGGCATCCAATAATACATCCTTATATTATGAATGAATCAAATTGAATTCATATCGATATCACATCGAAGGCATCAAACAACTTTTACATAATAAGAAAAGGGTTTTAATTTTTTTTAGAGTCAATGAGGCTTCCAAATACTAGCAACAGTTTATATAACAAATAATATTCATTGATTCGTTTCGGGTCATTGAGGCATCCAATAATCTATCTCTTGTATTTTGAATGAATCAGATTCAAAATTCATATCAATACCTCATCGAAAGCATCAGGCAACTTTTACATTATGAGTAAAGAATTCATAATGTTTTTTTATGGTTAATGAGGCATCCAAATACTAACAACAATTTATAAAACAGATAATATTGATTGATTACTTTTAAGGCATCGGGGCATCCAATAATTCATCCCTCATATTATGAACGAATCAAATTTAATTCATACCAATATCAAATCGAAGGCATCAGACAACTTTTACATTTTGAGTAAAGATTTCATAATGTTTCTTAAGGGTCAACGAGACAACCAAATACTAGAAACAACTTATATAAAAAATAATATTCATTGACTCCTTTCGGGTCATTGAGGCATCTAATAATTCATCTTCATCTTTTGAATAAATCAAATTCAAAATTCATATCAATATCGCATCGAAAGCATCAGGCAACTTTTACATTGTGAGTAAAAATTCATAATGTTTTTTTATGGTCAGCGAAGGATCCAAATACTAGCAACATTTTATAAAACAGATAATATTGATGGATTACTTTCAGGTCTTCGAGGCATTCAATAATTCATCCCTAATATTATGAACGAATCAAATTCAATTCATATCAATATCGCATCGAAGACATCTGACAAGTTTTACCATATGAGTAAAGAATTCATAATGTTTTTTCATGGTCAATGAGGCATCCAAATACTAGCAACATTTTATAAAACAGATAATATTGATTGATTACTTTTAAGTCATTGAGGCATCCAAGAATTCGTGACTACTCTGTTCATTATCCTTGTCAAAGATTACGCCATGGTAAGTAGTAAGTTGCAGTCAACCAACATAATAAAAAAATTGATCAGGATTTGATCTTTCCTATTATTGGATATTTTCAAGGTTTGTTGTTTGGTGGAAATTATTATTTAATCAATCTTGAAAGTGTTACTAACCTGAGATGCTTCTTTCCATGCTCTTATATTAATTGTTACAAAGTTACAGCTTCTTAGGCGTACAAAAAGGTCATTTCTACAAAAAAAAATTATAACCTCTCTATTATTACATATTCATGAACAAATGGAAAGTCAATAGAAGTTAGATGAAAACAGTACATCACTAGTTGTTCTGAAAATTTTACCTTGATATGTTCCAAACTCTGTTGTATGCTTTTGGAAGCTTGAATGTGGGTGGCTTATCAACTCCTTGAATCAACACCTCTTTCTGAGTGTTCCCTCCATTTTCTAGCAATGGCTGCAACTATTTCAGCTCTTTGTTTTACTTATACCTTGTTAAGGGAGTGCTTCAAACTATATGCATATATATTGTTCTGTAGAAAAAAACCCAAAAGATTGATCATCTTCCCTGTAACAAAATATTTCTAAACGCATGCATCTTTATAAAAGTGAAAAGAAAAAGAACACCAAACATGACTGTTACACATGGAAATTAAACAACATGGGTATACAACACATTTTAATTAGGACAAAACACATGCAAAATAAATTAACACAAAGCCCAACTTCATGCCCAATGTCTGTAAGAACATATCAATCAAACAAAAAATCTGAGAGAAAAACTATCAATCCAAGAAACTCATAAAATAAAAGTTGTTACTAAAAAAATTGTCACAAATAAAACTCAAATGTTACCTGCAGAGGGAAACTATCTTCTCCTTAATATTGCAAGTCCATAGAGACCACTCTATTTGGTGATTCTAAGTCTTTCACCTAAAAATAAATCATAAATTATATGAGAACCACTAATTGACAAAAAAAAAAATAAGCAAAAGAATCTACTAATGACTAATAATATGAATTTAAAATAGTAGTAGGGTTAGTGACAATTTTTTTTTTTCTCTTTTTTTTTTTAATGTGTGTCTCATGGCCAGACCCAAGAGGTAAAGGCAACAACGCTGCTCCACAAGGCAATGGGTTAGTAACAAATTTGAAATACACATAAAATCATGTAAAAAAAGTGACCTCAAGAAAATGAACAAATGCCAAGGTTCAATTCAGTGTGCAAAAAATTCAATAACTCAATGTCATTCAACCATAACAAGGACCATATCATATATGGTTCACTGCTACAATATCTAGTACTACTACATAGACCATTATCATAATTTAACTCATGAGAAGCAAATCAGCAAACAATGAAAGTAAAAGTAAGAATGATACCATCCCACAAATTCCCCAGTTTAGACATCTTGAGAGAGAGAGAGAGAGAGAGAGAGAGAGAGAGTATCTCTCATAACATGATAGAACATATATAT
The DNA here is from genome assembly GCA_951799995.1 of Trifolium subterraneum. Taxonomy (NCBI): domain Eukaryota; kingdom Viridiplantae; phylum Streptophyta; class Magnoliopsida; order Fabales; family Fabaceae; genus Trifolium; species Trifolium subterraneum. The sequence goes on from OX637461.1 coordinate 34,742,878, forward strand.
GAGCACCTCAAGGACCGACTTCTTGAAGCCAATATACGATCACAAGCTTCAATATCTATTATCTACATGGGACCAACTTAACTTGACATTCCCACTGCAATATTAATAAAATTGTTAAAAAAAAATTGCAAAACTCATAGGTCATAAGAAGAAATTGTTATCTTTGTCTAGTTGCTGGTCCAGATAGGCAAAAATACTCATTATTAGCTTCACTTTCTTCAAATTGCTCGACCAGTTCTCTCTCATTAATAACTTCACCCTCTTCAAACGACAAAGAGAAGAGGGGCCTAATCTAACCTAATAGCAGAAGGAAAATTGGTACAAATGGGTACAAATCAATTATTAACAACAACACAGTTCAAATTGCAAAATACCCCACAACAACAAATCAAATGACTATCCGAACAAATTAGTCAATGCATGTATCCCCCAATAACAACAACTAGATAAAAAAATACTTGTTCTGACTAATAAAGTAAAATTTGATGCACAATAGATTATTCCAACTAAAACCAGCAACATAAGGGTCATAAATTTATTGATAATAGTCATCACATCATGTCACAATGAAAGTAAAATGAAGCAAAGTGACGATAAAGATAAAACGCGTCATATAAAAACGGATCTTAAAATCAAAACGAGAGAAATATTCATCAAGGAACTCTTAAACGATTATCGACTCAAATGCTCCTTGAAATCGTAACATCGGATGCATATGAATCTATAACTCTAACCTAATCTAACACTAACTGGTACTAATGAAGTAATTAGCTTACCTTGGGATTTATACTCGTATGCTTGTAGGATCAGGGAAGGAGGCATCTCACAACTTCTAAATTCATGGAACAAATAATATTCAGGGCTCTTTTCGGGTCATCGAAGCATCCCATATTTCATTTATAGTGGCAATTTACATTTTGAAATTGCATTCAATTCAGGTAATAAAAAGCACATCAAATTCATCTCTTATACTATGAATCAAATTTCATATCAATATCTCATTTACATTGGCATCCAACTTTTACATTATGAGTAAGATATTCATGTTTCCTTTAGGGTCAATGAGGCATACCGACATTGCAAAAATTCATGGAACAAATAATATAAATGATTCATTTCAAATCATCGAGACATCTCATTTTCTATCTCAAGCGACAATTCTCAATCTAGGATTGCAGTAAGAATCATAAAAGCAAAATAGATTCATCCATTATTATATTTTAAAGGAATAAAATTTCACATATCAAAATACCATTTAAGATATCATCCAACTTTAAAATTACGAGTGTAGTGTTCACAATGTTTTCTTTAGGGTCATCAAATCATCCAGATACTTGAAACATTTATAGAAGAAATAATATCCATAATTCAGTTAGGGACATCGAGGCATCCCATATTCCATCTCGCAGCGGCAATTCTCCATCTATATTTGCATTCAGGGTCATTAAATCACAACAAATCCATATGTTCTATCATGAATGAATAAAATTCAATTCATATAATATAACATTGAAGGCATCAGACAACTTTTAAATTATAAGTAAATTAACAATATTTCCTTTAGTATCGTCGAAGCATCCAAATACTTGAAACATTTATAAAACAAATAGTATCATTGATTCATCGAGTCATCAAGGCATCCCATATTTTATCTCGCGGCGGCAGTTCACATTCTATAATTGCATTTAGGGTCATTATATATCAACGAATCTATCTCTTATATTATGAATGAATAAAATTCAATTCATATCAATATCACATTGAAGGGCATCATACAACTTCTATATTGTGAAGAAACTGTTTATAATATTTCTTTAGGGTCAAGCAGACAACCAAATACTAACAACAACATTTTAATGAATATATAATATATAATATCCATGCTTCATTTCGAGTCATCGAGGCATCCAAAAATCCATCTCACGGCAGAAATTCAGAATCCATCCTTATATTATGAATTAATAAAATTCAATTCATATCAATAACATATCGAAGGCATCAAACAACTTTTACATTATGAAGAAAGTGTTCATAATGTTTCTTTAGAGTCAACGAGGCATCCAAATACTAACAACATTTTATGGAATAAACAATATCCGTGATTTGTTTCAGGTCATCGAGGCTTCCAATAATTCATCCCTATTATTATGAACGAATCAAATTATATTCATATCAACATCACATTGAAGGCATCATGCAACTTTTACATTATGAGTAAAGATTTCATAATGTTTCTTTAGGGTCAACTAGACATCCAAATACTAGAAACAATTTATATAACAAATAATATTCATTGATTCCTTTCGGGTCATTGAGGCATACAATAATCCATCTCTTATATTTTGAATGAATCAAATTCAAAATTCATATCAATATCGCATCGAAGGCATCAGGCAACTTTTACATTATGAGTAAAGAATTCATAATGTTTTTTCATGGTCAATGAGGCATCCAAATACTAGCAACATTTTATAAAACAGATAATATTGATTGATTACTTTCAAGTCATCTAGGCATCCAATTCATATCAATATCGCATCGAAGGCATCAGGCAACTTTTACATTATGAGTAAAGAATTCATAATGTTTTTTTACGGTCAATGAAGCATCCAAATACCAGCAACAATTTACTTGAATACAAATTCACATTCATAATGCATTTAAAGCATTGTAACTTTTTACATTATAAATAAAGTGTGCATCATGTACTTTTCTTTAAAATCACTAAGCATCCCAACAATTACAAAATTTTGTAGCAAAAAAAATATTCATCAATTCCTGCCACCAAAATTGAGGGGTTTTATCATCCTTTTTCAAATCACAGTAAAGAATTCCATTCGGTACATAAAAAATATCATCCAACTTGACCATTATGAATATAGTTCCCATGATATTTCCTTCCAACTGTTTTAAAATTTAGGCTCATATAGTGCAGAAAAAATATTTCATTTTATCGTGTTTCACAATATTATAGGATTTTCTAGCAAAAACAAAAAATCTCATAGATTTGTATACCCCCGGTTAAATTTTTCACTCACAAAATGGTAAGTTCTTTATTAAAATTGAAACAAAAGCAGAAGATTGAAGCATCTTAAATCATGAATGAAAAAATTGGTAGCCCAACAGCAGAAGATTGAAACATGTACCAACTATAAATCGAACGGGCAAATCTATTGTAAGGAAATCCCAAAATTACAATTAAAAGATCGAAATTTTAAGTTCAATTTCGGGTCATGATATTCTACATTACAATGTCGTTATTTTTATAAGTTGAGTTAAGACTTATGGACGAGTCCAAATATCGTTTAATTCCCCCATTTCTTAACTCATGGCTAAATGTTTGTGGCATTTATGTATTAGATTTTTTTGACCCAAAAAGAATTGATGTTTACTGTATATAACTAGTTTATTTTGACAAAATGTTTAAAAAAATAAAAATCATAAAGTAATAATAAATTACTTCTCTTTAACTAACAATGTATAATGTATAGAAATCAAACTCGTGTTTATGTTTTACAAAATATTGTTAAAATATATATATATATTGACTTTCTAATATGGATTAAAAATGTTTACAAAATAATTTGTAGATTCTAAAAAGTGTGATTTTTTTCTAGAGAAAAAAAAATTGGCACTATGCAGCACCGATACAACTCTGACACGTGTAGTTATATTCAATTTGATATATATATATATATATATATATATATATATATATATATATAATCAACATGAACCCATCACATATAATCAACACGATAAAAAACAATTGTGACAAGAATTCAAAACAGCAACAAATTTTAACAAGGATCCAAATCAAGTTTGAGGAAATAGAATGGTCTACCATCAACAAGAAACGCAATAATGAAGGTCCAAATATGAAATCAGCAGAAAAATCTAAAATCACATATTCACTAGAAGTTCTTGTGACTACTTTGTTCAATACCCTTGTCAAAGATTAGGGCATGGTAGTAGTAAGTTGCAGTCAACCAACATAATAAAAAAATTGATCAGGATTTGATCTTTCCTATTATTGGATATTTTCAAGGTTTGTCGTTTGGTGGAAATTAATATTTAATCAATCTTGTAAGTGTTACTAACCTGAGATACTTCTTTTCATGCTCTTGTATTAATTGTTACAAAGTTGCAGAATCTTAGGCGTACAAAAAGGTCATTTCTACAAAATTATAATCTCTTCGTTATTACATATTCATGAACAAATGGAAAGTCAATAGAAGTTAGATGAAAACAGTACATCACTAGTTGTTCTGAAAATTCTACCTTGATATGTTCCAGACTCCGTTGTATGCTTTTGGAAGTTTGAATGTGGGAGGCTTATCAACACCTCTCCTTGAATCAACACCTCTTCTCTTCCCTGTAACAAACTATTTCTAAACGCATGCATCTTTAAAAAGTGAAAAGAAAAAGAACACCAAACACGACTGTTATACATGGAAATTAAACAACATGGGTATACAACACATTTAGGACAAAACACATTTTAATTAGGACAAAACACATATGCAAAATAAACTAACATAAAGCCCAACTTCATGCCCAATGTCTCTAAGAACAAATCGATCAATTAGTTTGTCACTAAATAACAAGCTAAAGGATTTCTAGGTCTCCACAAGACTGCAAATAATAAGTGAGAAGCAAATCAGCAAAACCATGTATGATACCATTCCACAAATTTCCCAGTTTAGACATCTTAGAAAAGTCATGATTCATAGATATGATTCAATGAACTAGCCTTAACAAAACAACAAGAGAGAGAGAGAGAGAGAGAGAGAGAGAGAGAGAGAGAGACATTACTCAAAACACATATATCAACTAAACAAAAGATGTATTATGCCACGTGATCAAAGGTTTAGATACTACCTCTCATAACATGATAGAACATATATATGAGCACCTCAAGGACCAACTTCTTGAAGCCAATATACGATCACAAGTTTCGATATCTATTATCTACATAGGACCAACTTAACTTGACATTCCCACTGCAAAATTAATAAAATTGTTAGAAAAAAAAATAGCAAAACTCATAGGTCATAAGAAGAAACTGTTATCTTTGTGTAGTTGCTGGTCCAGATAGGCAAAAATACTCATTATTAGCTTCACTTTATTCAAATTGCTCTACCAGTTCATAACTTCACCCTCTTCAAACGACAAAGAGAAGAGTGGCCTAATCTAACCTAATAGCAGAAGGAAAATTGGTACAAATCAATTATTAACAACAACTCAGTTCAAATTGCAAAATACCCCACAAATGCATATGAATCTATAATTCTAACCTAATCTAACACTAATTGGTACTAATGAAGTGATTAGCTTACATTGGGATTTACTCGTATGCTTTGAGACGGAAATCACGAATGACGAAACATCTGGCTTCGTCTTTGGCTTTGGCGGAGATTCGAGAACGAACGACGAAGGAAAGGGTTTCTTCGGCGAACGAAAGGGAACTCGCAGTAACAGCGATGAGAAGTCGGCGAGGATGAGAAACAACAAAAGGTAAAGGAACGACAAAGAGTTTTTCACAGAGAAAGACGATACATTGAGATGAAAAAGTGAAAGTGACAAAAACAAAGGATTTAGGGTTTGTGTTCATTGTGCTGGAAAACTAAAGTGAGTGAGAGTGTGAGAGAAATTGAAAATAAAATTGGAAATAAAGTTTGTGTAAAAATATTATAGCATCAGAAGTAAGTAGTGGACTCTATTTGAATTTTTTTTTTAAATATTTTATCATCAGATGTAAGTAGTGGACGCTATTAGAATTTTTTTTTTAGCGGACTCTATTAGAAAATTTAAAATAGGATTAGATATGTTTTTATCCTACAATTTGGTTGCATTTGGTCCTATTTTTTAAGATTTAAAAAATACTTTAAGAATAAAGTTAAAAATAAAAAATTTAAAGTTAAAGTTAAAGTTGAAGTTGTTTGATAATTATTAATAATTTTTTAATTTAATTATCAATTTTAGGTTAAAATTAGTTTGGTAAAATCTATATTATATATATTTGTCTTGCTCAAAGTAAAAAAGTATGGTTGGCATTTTCACGTTGCTTCTCAATAATTTAATCAAATGTGGTGTTTACGTGTGATACTCTTTCAATATCAATTGCTTTACTTTTTACATAGGCTTCAGTTAGTTTTTCAAGTTGTAAGAGATTACCATCTTCTATTGGATCGTATCTCTTTGGATGTTTTACTTAAACATTTTATAAAAATAATTAAGTTGTGAGGCCTAAGGTTATGGTTCAAATTGTTTTACTTATTACACGAGATTAATTTAGTTCTTAACACCTTAGCAAATTACTCTCATGTTAGATCATATCTATTTTGAAATTTTAATTGAACTTTCTACAAATATAATAAAGACACAAGAGATCAGATTATACTCTCAGGCTCAGCCGCTTTACATTTTACACGGGCATGAATTAATTATTCACACCCATAAGAGATTATCCTCTTCTGTTTGATCAAATTCCTTTTGATATCTTAATTGAACTTTCTACAAAAATAATTAAGATGTGAAATATAAGGTTATAGTCTCAATTGTTTTACTTTTTACACGTGTTTGATTTAGTTCTTCACACCATAAGAAATTACTCTCTTCTATTACATCAAATTCCTCTTAAAATTTTAATTTAACTTTAAAAAAAAAAATTAATTAAGACGCGAGACCTAAGAATATGATCTTAATTGCTTTACTTTTTACACGGCCTTTATTTATTTCCTCACACCTTAAGAGATTACCATCTTTTGTTAGAATGAATTTATCTGTATATTTTAATTGAAATTTTTATAAATTTAGGGTCCGTTTGGCCCGGCTTTTTTAGGTCTCGGAATCTGACTAAAAGCCAAAAGTGAAAATAAGAACTTTCAAAAAATGAGCAAAAGTTGTTTGGTAATTCTTGTTTTTATTTAGCTTCAAAGTTGTTTTTAATCTAAAATTTGTTTGGTAAAATATATTTGTTTAAAAAAGATTTGTACAAAAAAAAAAAAAAAAAAATAACAACTAATAATATTTAAATGAAAACAAACTAAAAAATGAAAAAAATAATAAAAAGAGTCTTCATTAGGATTCGAAGCGTGATCATAGCAAAAAAAGCTCCGGATTTTTTTTCAAAAGTAGGTTTCAACCTCTTTTCCTATGAGCTCATTTAATCCAATTGTGCACATTGAAAAAAATCCGCTTTTTACGGTTAAGAGTTTTATTAAACATGTGTTTTTCCCAACTTTTGATTAAAAAGATAATAAAAAACTAAAAAAAGCCGGACAAAATGGAGCCTTAATTAAAATGTGAGGCTTAAGGTTATGATATCAATTGTTTTATCTTTTACACGGGTTTTATTGAGTTCTGTAAAAGATTACACTCTTTTATTAGATCATATCTCTTTGGATATTTTAATTGAACACTTTACAAGATTAATTAAGATGTCAGGTCTAATGTTATGGTCAAAATTACTCTCTCCTGTTAGATAGAATTGAACCCCTCTTGAAATTTTGATCGAATTTTTTACAAAAAATAATTAAGAAGTGAGACATATGATTATGGTCTCAATTGTTGTATTATTTACACAAGCTTTATTTAGTTGTTCCCACAGTAAGAGATTACCACTCATTTGTTAGATCAATTACCTTTTGATATTCCAATTGAACATTTTACAAAAATAACTAAGATGTGAATCCTAACTGTAGTTGTATGGACGTATGGTCCACATTAAGAATTACCCATATCTCTTTGGACCAAATCTCATTGAACATTTTAATTGGACTTTTTACAAAAAAAATAATAAATAAATAAGATGCGACGTCTAAGAATTTGGTTTTAATTGATTAAATTTTTTTTTTTTTGAAACATAATTGATTAAATTTTTACCCCAATTTGATTTAGTTATTTATTTTAGATCAAATTCATTTTGATATTTTAAATGAAACTTTTTTACTTAATAATTAAGATACAAGGCCTAAGGTTAGATGATCTTGATTGAGTTCTTCACCCAATAAGAGATTACCCACTTCCATTGGAACAAATCCCTCTTGATAGATTACTTTAATTTTTTATATATATAAAAAATACATATATATGCTTACATTAAATTCTAAGATTATTTTTTTGTCAAAAAAAAAAATATTATTTCTAACAAAGAAGTCGAAAATTAATCGAACCCTCATTTTCTAAAATTGAATTATTGAATGATATATAAATACACACACGACAAGCTTTTAAATTTATATTAAAAACAAAAGAATATTTAGCATGTGCTTGGCACGATGTCCATACTAGTATTTTTATAATTAACTTATCATTAATTCACTATCATCTAAATTTAAAAATTAATTATCCCAATAATAACAATATTGAAAAAAAGATAAATTCACTAATAATAACAACTTATCATAAATTCACTATCATCTAAACTTCAAAGCTAAATGTTAATAATTAACTTATCATAATTTCATTATCATCTAAATTTAAAAGATAATTATCCAGATAATAACAAACTTAAAAAAAAAACAATAACAACTAATAGTAAAAACTTAAAAAAGATAATTATCATAAATTCTTTTTTGGGTGATCATATCCGAACCGATTCAAAAGCAAAACCGCAAATCAAACCAATTCAAAGTGAAACCGCAAAAAACTGCATTTAGTTTGAACCGCACGGATGATTTTTCTTCTAAACCGCACAGTTTGGTTTGCGATTTTCATTTCATAAAACCGAACCAAACCGCAATAGTAAACTTATACTCTATCAACTAATAGCAATCGACCTATTATCTAATCCAACTTAGCAAGTCCAACCTAAATTGAGTCCATAAAACAGTATGATGTCAAAACATACTATTTCATGTGATCGATAACTATATTGTTGGTATTAAAAATAAATTCTTATGTATATGCAATTTCTGTATATGCATATTATATATCATGTAAACAATAAAATAAATGAAAATTTTATATGTTTATTTTGTAACAAATTGGTAATATTGTCATAGTTTTTATATTGACATAAACCGCACAAACTGAATCAATCCTAACCGTATTGGTTTGGTTTTGTTTGGGTGACTCTTTAAAAACCAACCGAACCTAGCTCATGCATTTTTATCTCGCGGTTATGATAACTTTTATGCTCAAAACCGAACCAAACCACACCGTGAGCACCCCTATTCTTTTTTAAAATTCACTTATATTATGTTTTTTTCTTTACAAAAAAGACACTTTTTATTTTAAGAATGTAGGGACTATTCTTGACTATAGCGGAAAATGTAGGGATTAAAAACACATTTTACCCTTTAAAATATTTAGTGTCCAAATTTGTAGAAGTCAAAGTTCGGAACAATGGAGTCGTGTGTATTGGCTCTTGTCCTAGTTCGGAACAATTATATTATATATGCAAAAGTCAAAGTTTAAACCCAACATTCTTCATTTATTCACCTTTGAGTTGAATGAATTTGTTTATCAAGTAGCCTAGTTTCACCTTTTAAGGTGAACTACAACTTCGACCCGTGCGGTGCACGAGTTTAATCAGCCGTAATATGTAACAATAAAATAAAATATGAAAATTGCAATATTGTATATGAAAAAAGTTGAGTAACATTAAACAATAGTTCAACAATAAATTTGGATAAATATTTATACAAAGAAAATTATGGTATATGATGAAAATAAGATGATTCGCCCTTAAGAACAATTTAAAAATAACATCAATGTTATCCTTAATATTGTTGGAACAAAATGAGTTTTATTTATAAAACACCATAAGTTTTGATGATAACAAAGTATTAAATGGACAATTGGAATTACTAATTTTTGATCTAGTGTGCAGGAACAAAGTAAAAGTTTAAACACTAAGAACATCATTTTGAGCCTCTGAAGAACACATTTTGAACGTTAAGACTCTGAACGTTAAAACCTTCAGAGCCTCTGAAAGAAGTCCTTCAGATGCCAAAAGTGTACATGTCCTGAAGCTTGCGTATTTCAATCAGAAGATATCGAAACGTCATTACAAGCTTCCAGCGACATTCTCTGAAGATTGACAGCTCATGGTTATTGAAATAGTACAACAAGCTTATCTTCAAATGGAGCATATAGTACTCTGTACTATTGTTACTCAAAATACTGAAGCGCCATTTGAAAAAGACGAAGTAGAGGAATTGATTTACTTCATTTGGAAGCCACGATTAATTTCATATCAGCAAAAACAAAGTGTACTAACAACGGTCTTATCTCAACGTCTCAATCTACTGAAGTATAAATAGAAGACACTACTGAACTACTGAAACATTGAACATTCTAACATTGAGAGCAATTTTGAATTTCAAGCCATAGAATTGTTCTTTCTTTGTAACTCTAAGCAACAATATCTTTTGATATTCTTTTAGACTATGAGCCTAATTCTTTGTATTCACTTAGGATTAAGTTTAAGTGTTAGTGAGTCTAGCTTAGAAATTTCAGTCACTACTTAATTTGTATTAAGTTAGTTTGAAGTCTCTTGTCTAGTGTGACTTGAGCAGTGTGAAGTCTTCTGCTGTGTGTTATGGAGCAATTGTATAATCTTGTGTGATTATAGTGAAATCCCTTGGAAGTGCAAGGAGACTGGACTACTCTCGATTTGTGGGAGGAACTAGTATAAATCTTTGTGTGCACTCTTCTCTCTCTCTCTCTCTCTCTCTCTCTCTCTCTCTCTCTCTGTTTATTTGTGCATTGTGTTTATCTAGTTTTCTCTTATCCGCTGCATTTACTCTTACAAAGCAAGAAAAAAATTTAACTTCTAAAAACACAATTCAACCCCCTTCTTGTGTTTTTCACACCTTCAAATATATATTTAAAAATATGTAAATAAGTTAAAAAAAATAAAAATTGATAATTTTTATAATATAACTAGATCATCAGCCAAAAGAAGATTCATGAAAATTATCACATTAGGATTGTGCTTATCAAGAACGCTCCACATATTTGCCACACGAATTTTCACTTTCAAATTCTTTTTTCTAGGAAAGAGAGCACCCAATGGAGTATATATGTCAATCATGCATGTTAAATGATAGTAGTCCAAAATCAAATAGACGGCACTCAATTTCTTAATTTAATTATTTTATGCATAAGGGCTGCTACTTATAGTAAAAACATAGTATGAAAAATTAGGGTTAGATATTTTTTAGAACTATGCTTATCAGAAATCAATATTGATGCGAGAGAATTGTAACCACTATTAACTAACCCATCAAAATTATGATTGTGCTTATCGTAAATCAATATTGGTGCAGGAGATATATATAATATAATAATAATAATAATAATAATAATAATAAATATTTAACATGGTGAGAGATATATAAAATTTAATATTTATTAGATATTGATTACACAATTATATAAAATTGATTGATCTAGTGTAGCGGCAAAATGCACAATATACATCTTAAAGGGTGTGAGTTTAATTCTTGGTTAGGTATTTTTTAACATTTTATTTAAATTAATTTAGGGTAAAATGCAAGGGAAAATGAACGTGAAAAAATTAGGGTTAGAAATAGCAAAACGGACCAAACTTATAATATAGTAAGAGATAAGTGGGAGTACTTGGGTACGTTGGGTTGAATTCCGATCATCCCACTTATCCGCCTTAATGGTGGAATTTGAAGTCACTATACCACTTGACAAAAAAATAGGGTTAAATAAATAAATGGTCATTATAGTTTTCTCGAATTTCGTTTTTAGTTCATAAAGATTTTATTTTCTCACATTTTCAGGTCCTGAAAAATTTTATGTCACAACTTTTGGTCCTTACTTTTAATCAAACTTTTGTATACTTTCACATTTTTGAATTGTTTTTTGTATACATGTTTATAATATTATAAAAACATCCCCAATAAAAATTTAAAATTTTTTAACATAAGATTAATTATTTATGAGCAAATGTTCTTGCAAGGATTTGAAGGGGAATGAAGAGTGTAGAATGTGATTCTTAGACTAGTAGATTACCGGACACTTGTATTGACTTTTCTCTATGTTTTGTGAAAGAATGAACCTGTCTTTATTTGGGATAGCTCTTTGTGTCTGAGATTAATATCGGGTTGTAGTTATTGGACCTATATTCTCTCGTTCGGTCGGCAAAAAAATTAAAAAATTCATATTTAATTCATCTCTTATTAATAAAATTTAAATTTTTGTAAGAGATATTCCTATAATGTACTAAACATGACCGCAAACAAAAATCAATACAAAAAAATGCGAAAAAAGCTTTAACGATTAAAAACAAGATTATGAAAAACGATAGTCTACTTATTTAACAAAAAAAAAATTCAAAAAAGAAAAAAACCTGATGGCACATTTTTTTAAAAAGAAAAGTCACTCTTCAATAATTAATAATTAACACTGTATCGGTCATTGGTGTCTATCTATATAATCCATCACTGTTCTTCCTCTTCTTCTTCTCACTCTCATCTTACTTTCTTTCCATATTATACATCTTCTCGTTTCTGTGGATTGAATATGACAGCTGGGAGCGTGAATTACGTATTACCACCATTCTTGAGCAAAACCTATGATATGGTTGATGATTCTTCAACCAACTCTATCCTTTCATGGGGTAAAAACGACAACACCTTTGTCGTTTTCAGTGCCGCCGATTTCTCCAAACACATCTTACCCAAATATTTCAAGCACAATAACTTCTCCAGCTTCGTCAGGCAATTGAATACCTACGTATGTTAATTCATTTACCTCTCAATTTTCAGCCTTTTTTTTACCTGTATTTTAGGGTTTCAAAATTCATTTGCTTTCGATCTGTTTATTTACGGTAATTGATTTAGTTAACATCAACTTTAATTTTTCGTTATTGTTATAGTAGACGTGATCAACGGCGATGTGATTAGGTTTTGCAATCGGATTAATAGAATTTATTTATTTATAAATTGTTCAGTGATTGTAATTGTAACTTGGTGATTGGAGAGGGAGCTGTGGTTGTACCAGGAATATTTTCTAAGAATTGGATATAGGAAACATTTCTAAGAGTTTCATGAAAGGAATGTTTCAAACCAGCAACTTTTTGCAGCATTTCGTGGAATGTTAGAACAGAGTTTTACACGGTAAGTAGAAAAGTGACTGTAATAAAAAAATAGGATTATAGGTCTCCTATTGCGGATTCGTTAGTTAGTTAGTTAGTTCATTAGTTAGTCATCAAAATCACGATAATTGTTCTAGTGTTTTTTTGAAATAGAAAATGTTAGTAGTTACTAGTTAGTTGTTATTTTTATAGGGTCTGTTTGAGACGAGGATTTTGGAGGGCTTGGATTTATATTTTAATGTATATTTTTTGAGAATTGAAAGAATACCATGATATATGACCATATAACAATTCAATCACACTTCATTCATTTTTAGGAACATTTTATATATCTTTATAATTTAGGAAAGAAAAACAACTTAAGAAGCCCTCCCCTCCAAAATCCCTCCCAAACAGACCCTTGGGTGGAGTTGGACACATGATCTCCTTGTTACTCCAACCCCTATGTTTTTCCCCCAAACCATCTTATCCATCCACTGCCAGTTCTAGTGTTGTTTACGATAATTTACCTTTGTATTTAAAAATATAATATTTTAGTTGTTCCCCCTCCTCTTGTGTTATTAATACTACTCGTGTAATCGTCTTTTTTATTCATAACCAGGGTTTTAGAAAGGTTGACCCTGATCGCTGGGAATTTGCACATGAAGGATTTTTAAGGGGTCAAAAACAATTGTTGAAGACTATCACTAGGAGGAAATCTATAAATGCAAATGGTAATAGTCAGCAACCATCTAAGGTGCAGAACCCACCTGTTGGGTCATGTGTTGAAGTGGGGAAGTTTGGGATTGACGAAGAGGTTGAAAGACTGAAACGAGATAAAAATGTTCTTATGCAGGAACTTGTTAGGTTAAGACAGCAACAACAAACGACCGATAACCAATTGCAAAATGTTGGGCAACGTGTGCAAGTGATGGAGCAGCGTCAGCAACAGATGATGTCGTTCCTGGCAAAGGCCATGAATAGTCCGGGCTTCATGGCTCAATTTTCACAGCAGCAGAATGAAAATAATAGACATGTTACCGCAGTTAAAAAGAGGCGGCTTCAAAGACAGGAAGAAGATAATTTAGCCACCAAGAATCCGCACAATCCTCTTGATGGACGTGTTGTCAAGTACCAGCCTTCGGTTAATGAGGCTGCTAAAACATTATTTAACCAGATATTGCAACTGAACAATTCTACAAGGATGGACTCGTCCATTAAGAACCTTGATGCATTCCTTATTGATGATATTCCTTCAGCCATTCCATTAGATAGCAGTAGTTCCTCCACCCAAGTTTCTGGTGTAACGCTTTCTGAGGTTCCACCTATTTCTGGGCAGTCGTGCATGGCAGTAGAATCTCAATTTCCTGTTAGTTGTATGACCAATAGCATGTCTGAGGTACAATCTTCACCTGCTGTGTTGACTGACTGTGTCAAAGCAGCTGAGTTTCATGAATTAGCAGCAGCACATAACTGTCAAGACAATGTTTTGGATTTTGGTAAAGTTGAAGGGATGGCTACAGAAAACAGCTTTGTGAATCCTAATCAAAATTTTGTGGGGTCTGTCAGTGAGAATGATGAGGAATTGGACGTGATATCAGCTGTTTTGAATGGGACACAGTCCTTGGAAGCTGATGCTTTTTCTCCTGATGGAAATGAAATTTCTACGCTTCCAGCAATCAATGATGAATTATGGGAATTGTTTTTTAGGCCAAGCCCACTAACTGGAGACACAGATGAAGTTAAAGGTAGCTGCTCTCTAGGATATGGTTTGACTAAGGACCAGGAATTGTCATTAGACAAGGAGATTCAACAAGAAAAGATGGACAAGAAACAACATATGGACCATCTTACTCAACAAATGGAACTTCTTGCATCAGACTCATCGTTGTGTATATAATATACTTATATATATATATGTTTTTTGCAACTGAAGGTAAAATTTTCATGCTTGCCTTGCTGGTTCTAACTGTTACTTGACTTGAAACTAGTGTAAAATTGTCTGTCATTATTAGCATGCTCCAATATTGTCTTGCCTTCTTCAATATGATGATTGTTGTACAAATTGGGAAAAAGATAGTTTTACATGAATGACTATATAAAAACATTTGATCTTGTTCCTAAATGTATATTATTTATTTATACATATGTATTTTTTTACATTCCTTTGATGTACTATAGATGGATTATATGCTTTCTTCACAATTTCTCAATGCTCCTTACATGCTTTGTGTACATATATTGGTGAGGTTTGGAATCTCTTTCAGAAGAGTGTTTGGAAAGAAGAGGACTAGAAGTCTGCTAGAATATTTTGTATTTTATTTTCCAATATTATTTGTTCATGATTCCTGCAGAGGTTGATGTCATTTGCTGCTGGAACGACAAAAACACCTGATAGATATCAACAAACAAATTGTCTCCCACCCAGTTTCATGTTGTA
Organism: Trifolium subterraneum; assembly: GCA_951799995.1. NCBI lineage: Eukaryota > Viridiplantae > Streptophyta > Magnoliopsida > Fabales > Fabaceae > Trifolium > Trifolium subterraneum. The sequence goes on from OX637461.1 coordinate 34,758,375, forward strand.
CTCTCTATTTGGGGGACCGAATGAAGTTCTATTTTAATTTCATATTTTCTTACTTATATTTTGAATTTTGATTTTGACAACTTTGTGGCGCTCTTTCTGACCATGGTTATGATCATAAGGATGAATTTTGTAAACTTTTTCCTTTTGATTTCCCCTCCTCGAACATCTCTTCTCGTGTGTATGGTAATATTTAGCTGCGATATTATAATTGCATTTTTGTGTTGTTTCCTTCAGCATCATCTATTCCTTAATTTTTCTCTTTCTCGGTAAAAAGTGTTGTTAAAATGCAATTTTTTTTGTACTCAGTTTATTATCTTCAATTGGTTGGTTTCAATACAATTCTCACCTGAATAAACACATAATGTGTCTTTGCAAATCGATTGGTAAATTGGTGATGTCCCATTTTTAAATCTTGCTCACTTATCCATGAAAAGAGTACCTGACCATAATAGATAACATCACCATCTGCGTTCAATTTCAGTATTCACCCACTTAAGAGATAGAGGCTTACACTTCTGATCGCTAGTTATTGAATCGGTCAAAAAGTGACTCCAACACATGCACAGCATCTTCAGCACTGTTATTTACACAAGATCAGATGAAACAATCAATCCTTAGCAGAATTCTGCAAATTTAATTTTTCATAATTATTTCATTAATGGATACCCTGTAACAACATCAACATAGACATACTCTAAAACTTCAATGAAGGATTACAAAAGCATGTGCTAGATAATCACACAAAACAAAATATAAATTGACCAAATTCTAATTAAAAGAGAATGCATTTAAGCAAGACAATCTTGTCATCATTACTAGCAGGAGGTTTGATCATGTGAGACACTACTTGAGACAGCTTACTGCTCAGCATTTAAATTACAATTTCCTCTTTCAATAACAATGTTTCACTGGCCTACTTAACTCCACAGCCAATTACACCAAAATTAAGGAGGGCAGAACGCAAATTTCACTTTGTCCAACCTCTTCCGAGTCCCTTCATTCGAATTCCCCATCCCTTTTTTTTAAAGACCATGAGGATAAATTTTGTTAACTAAAGCACGCGGAACAAAAACTTGAATCTAAATCCAACGTAAATATCGTAAGGAAAAAAAGTTCCATGTTCTCGAGTTAGAAACAGATTATGGAAGCACAATTAGATAGGAAATGAGAACATTTCTTTGTTAGCATAGCCTATCACTCTTTCATAATTGAATATAATTTTTACCCAAGAACCAAAAATTTATACATTTTTCACTTCAATAGATATAACACGAGTGAATTCGTGCCATAAAAACTTTCAAAAATAAGAATGAATTACAAAGAAAAAACTACTTAAATTAACTAATACTACTAAGCACCAATGCTGGACACTTGAAAGAGTCGATCACAATTATTGCTCCTCGGGATTTCGTAATGCTAAGCATTTTCCAGTACTAGATCATGTCATTACGTAGAGCTTTCCCAAGTTCGGAGAATGCATGTCAATGATATTGCATACAAACAAATTACAGATGTGATTAATACTGCAATTCATGTTGCTCCCTATCATGCTCCTTTATCATTATGGATAAAGTATTTTCATCAAGAACTCAAACTATGATTAAAGAATACAAAACTGGTCCATGTCAGTTCTCACTTATTGATGCCTCTCCAAAAACTTCTCTATTACGACAGAGAATGCCGCAAAGCCAGCACAGCCCATACATGCAGCTTTTGGACCACCTAAAAGCACACAAAAACATTAGAAAACATTAACAAATGTCATTGCGAAACACAGGGAGAGAGCAGAATTATTGAGGAGCATTAAGGGTTTCAATTCTCAGTTTGCAGGTTCATTATCCGGCCGGATAATTTTGTTTCTTTTCTCATCAATTTGCTTTTCATTTAACAGCCTACAATGCACAAATTTCTTTAAGAACAAGGAAAGAGATGAGTAAACCAACAAGACCTAAAACTAGAATTACAACACCTATATCCAGCACTACATCCATATTGGACCACTATCAGAACCCTATGAAAACTTGAAGCTACAATTGCGTATTCTGATGTTTGGCTTTCAAATTTCATCAAAAGCGCTAACTTATATTTAAATAGAAAACAACTTTGAAAAGGGGTAGACAAAATATTTCTACCAATAACCTTCTGTTTTGGGTGAAATACATGAAGATGGAGATAAATGTTGCTAAGCCACCACAAAGACAGCAAACTTATAGACACTTGATTAACACCACCACTTTGTGCTCTCCATCCACACCGAACTCCCTTTGTAATTGTACCACACTCAATGAAGAATTAGAGAAGCAGTTCCTTGTGCAAGGCACTACCGTTTCAGTGGTTTGTGGCTCTTAATATTAGGGCACTACATTAAAGCTTTTAGTAACACCTCAGTAAGGAAACCCTATTGAGAATACGGAAACGGTATACGTAGATTCAAGCTTGGCTCAGTTAAAGTCGTAGGTAGCATTCTCTCTTCTAAATGCAAGCAAGCCCAGCTCATGAGTACCATGCTTGTGTGCATGCATTCCATTACCATTACTCACTTGTCCCATAAGTGCTCAATCCCATCTCCTTGAGTATGCTGTATGCACAACAAAGACAATGATATCGAAGTACAAATTTTGTTGCCATACATTTTTGCTAAGCAAAGATGTCTCCTAAAAGAAACAAAATTCACCTTTGCACCCACCTAAGCCACTCCTATAAATATTCTTCTTTCTAAATTTCTAACGATCCCCAACACCAAAAACCATATAAAGAAAGCCCCACACCATGACAACACACTTTAATTTTGAGAAAGACTGATAGAGACATAGATAACGAGATGGGCTTTGATTATGGGCCCAAACCAATCATTTGGAGAGTTTATTCTAGAAGAATGATGAGGTGTCAGCTTGGTGCATGAGATGCATGATTCTTAGTAACTATATAAGTAATAGTAAGGGAAAGGAATAAACAGCTAAGAATTTGGTTATTTGCCGGATAGGGTCACCTTTGGTGATTTGGGGAGCACTCTGTGCTTTGTGGGCTAGCAGCACTATTGCTGTTAGTTTGTTATTCAGTTTTTCTATTGTAATCACTATTCCATTACTATCCATTAATACAATACCTTCATTCATCATCATAATACCATCAATTCATTAATACAAATATTTGGAGTTGATAAGTTGCACTTATTAATGATCTGGCTTAACTTGTTAATTTGTCACTTGTGATTGTGTATGTATGACTTTATTATGGACTCTGAATTAAGTTTAATTAAGTGTTTGCAGTGATCTGGAGGTACTTTTCTATCTTGACTCTCCTAATCCTAAGTAAAATCTGGATTAGACTATGGTGAAAGACAGAGCAGAGCATAAACTCAGTCTTGCATGAAGTTACTCATTTAACCAAACAGAATTACAGGACTAGAGTATAAGCTCACAACAACTGAAGGTATACTCTGCCATTTCTAAAATTTAGTTTCAATGCCTATCAAATACTGGCTTTGGTTTTCTTATGGGAGGCATGCCAGGCCATGTCTGCCCCTCATTTCTTAAATACAGGTTATGAGAGACAAAAACATAATAAATGACAGAAAATGAATGAAAAAGAGGGTTACCTTTAGCTGATATAGCACCTCCAGTAGCACATCCAGCAAAAACAGTATTTCCGATGTCATGTTTAGCTCGGGCCTGAAAACAAAAGAACACGGATGATAGGAAGAAGAATTAAACTCACATGCTTGATGTTGATGTGTGTGTGTGTGTGTGTGTAAATTCACTCCCAATCCATTAGACCTTCTCAATAACACACTCGGCAGCTGAGAATACAAAACCCATAACAGCAAATGCTTTGGCTGAGCTCCAACTCCTTCGCCCCATCTGCTTTGCTTGAAATATAAGCTGTTGTTTGCCAGTCATTTCCTCCTGCATTAGTGGGTTGTCCAGTGCTCCAAGAAACAATCCCATGAAGATGCCGAGACCACCTCCTGAAATTTATCACATGAATCCCAACAAACATTTATTTTATAATACATACCCACCCAAACAGCTTGCAATGTCTCTAAAGCTGAAATTATTCTTCAATGACATTTGACATTTCACAGTAATTCGGCTATGTTGACATTTGTACAATAAGAAATTCCCAGATCCATTCGTTTTATTTTGCAAAATGCGTTCACTAGAAATTTATATAAGTTTCGAAGAGTAAGGATTTTTGTTGGTATCATTGTATTGATTTGTTCAAACTGACGTTACAACAACAATCACCAAAGCATTCTCCTACTAGATAAAATCAAATACATGGATCGAACATAAAAACATCTGATAATATATCATGTCTGATAATTTTATCATGCCCACTGTTCAAACTGAGGTTATTTATTTATAATTGGAAGACAAATTTCTCAAATGTAACGTGCCTAAAAATACACGAGTCTCTATAATACAATATCTTAGCTTTCTTAAGGTCTCATTCATACACAAATACTATATGATGCACGGGTACTCCATTTGAGGGAGAGTACAAGTACCGGGTACGTACCCGTACCAGGTACATACCCAATTTATGCCCATACCCGTACATTAGTTTTTTTAAAAATGTCGTACCCCGTACCGGTACCCGCACCTAGGCAACGTAGCACAAATATTTCGAGCAGATTAGTTTAAACTTTTAATACAATCTATAAGAAGTAAAACAAGATGCTAACAAATATCTGGAAAAACGGAATAAAGGGAGAGTTCAATAAGCATACCCATGACACCACTAACGACACTGCGCACAGCACAATTATTCCAAATGTCTTGGCCACGCATTTCCTCAACAGTGGGCAAACTCATTGGCTGAATCTGAGGCTTCTCAGCTTCTTTTGAGTTCAAAGAATCATTTGAAACTGTTTTTCCCGATTCATCACTCATTGTTGAAGCACAAACCAAAGATAATAAACAAGTCTAATTGAATTGAAATGACCACAAAACCTGTTTAATGAACAATGGATGAATATCATTATCATTACCACTTCATATGAAGCAAAAAACACTTCAAAATGTCCATCATACATACACGGAAATACGCATGGGAATATATCATTCATGTCTAAATACGCATGTTTTTCAAAGGAAATATACTACATGTTCATATAATACCAACCCAAATGTAAATATCATTCGAAAAATAAGAATGTATCGGTAGATATCAATAGTGAAAAACAACGCTCTTCCCAAAATCACACCAGAACCAAAAGAACTAGTAATTTTACCGATCAATTTAAGAACTAGTAGATATCAATACGACGAGCTTACCTTACCGGCGGCGGTCTCCGGCGTGTTTCAGAGAGGGAGAGGTCCGGTCGCAATTCACGAGAGAGAGAAAGCGAGATTCAGTTCAGAGACGCTAGAGAGGGTGATAATTCCGCCGGCGTTGTGATTCTGATCGGGTGTTCATGGTTCATGAACTGTATGAACCATATAAATAGTTTGGTTCAATAACTGAAACCACTTTTTATAAAAAAATCAAATTATCTGTAAAACCAGTTACAATTCAGTTCGGAACCGGTTCACATATTAAAACCGGTTTGGTTTCGGTTAATTGGTTTTGAACCAGTTTTTTTATTAAAACCAGTTTTTTTTTTAACCTCTTTTTTTTTCTGGTTTTTTTTTTTTAAAAAAAAAAGGTTTAAAACCAGTTTTGGAATAGCAAAAACCACAATATCAACTCATCAAGCCAAGACATAGAGATTAACTCATCAACATAGAAACATGTAATCATAATAATTTCACTCTACCAAATTAAGCTGGACGATTGAAATTAGTCAAAATACAAATGACCCATGACCACAAACTCAATCTGTGAACTCATCATAAACACTACAAGTTCAAATTCAATATTTCAAAAAGTTGCAGAAAGCTAAATTAGAGAATACGAATTAGAGCAGAACACGAATTAGAGAAGAATTAGAGAATACTTTTGAGTTCGTCGGTGGTAGAGAAAGCTAAATCCAATCCTTTATCGTCGGTGGTGAAGAATTAGAGCAGAATAGATATCAGCAACGAACTCTCAATAGCCCTCTGAACTCACGATAACCATCGATGGTGGTGGTGGCGGTGGTCGGTGTGATTTTCAGAAATTTGAGGTGGTGCGATTTGGGGGCCAGGGTTTCTCTGAGAAATTTTCCCAAAATGAGTTACTGAGAATTGAGAAAGACGACTTAAAATGTTTAAACGTTAAATTATTATTTTGAAGGGAAAAAAAAGTGAAAATATTGATGTTTAATATAAAAAAATATTAAATAGTTTTTTTTAATAAAAATCAGTTCATAAATTTAAACCGGTTCTGAACCAGTTATAAACTGAATTGTAATTGTTTTTTTAAAAGTGGTTCGGTTCAAAACTGTATTAAATGGTTCACTTTAAAATATAGTTAAATGCAGTTCGAATTACAATTTGGTTCAGTTAACTGTATTTTTGAACACCCCTAATTCTGAATTTCAAGATGCTCCGTCAAATAAAACCGGAATGGTGTAAAACCCTTCACCTTTCTTGTGCTTCGGGTCGTCTAATGGGATTTTAGGTTTCCTCCATTTAATCCATTTAAGGTTATAGAGGGGTGTAATTTGATCGGTTTGGATCGGTGTTGTCTGAACCAATGAACTCTCGATTGGTTTGGTTTGGTTTTTAGTGTTTTTCAAAAATGGATCCGAACCAAATTCATCGGTTTCGTTCGGATAGTTTAATCGGTTTTACAACGTATTTTATTCGATTTTTTTCATGCTATTATTTTTTTCCAGATAATTTTTTTTCTTTTTTTTTTTTGAAGCAAGATAATTGTTTTTCTTATAAGTTAATAAAATAAGTTCATAAAATACAAAATACAATTAATCAAAAAAATTCTTCAAATACAAAATACAGTTGTTTTCCCGTAAGTTCATCAAATATATAATATAACCATATTGAAATTAAGTTCATCAAATACAAAATACAACAATATTAAAATTAAGTTCATAAGTTTTTCAAATAATAAAGTACAACAAAAATAAAACCTCAAGTCTATTCCTACTTGAATCGCTAATGCTTCTTGCACATCATGTTGTCATTAATTCTGTCAATGTTAAATTCACCACTAGTAAGACGAGATTACCATTTTGGAGGGTTTGTGATGAGATATATGAGAGTAGAGCAGCGTGAGAGTGTTGTGTTGTATGCGCAGTGTTGAGAGCTGAGAATGACGTGAAAACTGAGAGCAGCGTGATGTTTTTTGCGGCTGTGGCTATGAGAGAGAGAGAGTCTGAGAGTTTATAAGTTAAGGTTTGTATTGTGATGTGAGTGAGCAAGATTTTTTATTTTTTTACAAGTAATTGTGTCTGTTTTATTTTTTAAAAGATGTGGGTTGCGTAAAAAAAATGTTAACTTAATAATATAGATTTTGTAAAAAAGACTATATATATATATATATATATATATATATATATATATATATAGGAGGGATCCGTTGACTCCAGGAGTAAGTCTTCATTGACTCACTCCGCTTAATAACTCGATATCGGCATTATATTTCTTCAATCCAACCGTTGAATTCAAATATCTCATTGAGTAGATCAACTCCACAAATTTTTATAAAAAATCAAAATCGTTTAATACTCTTTCTGATAACTTCAATTGAACGTACGAAAAACTTTTAAAAAAAACCGTTGAATTTCAATAGTCTAAATACATAACTACGTCTTTTGAATTTTTATAAAAATTTGTGGAGTTGATATACTCAGTGAGATCTTGGAATTCAACGGTTGGATTGAAGAAATATAATACCGATATCGAGTTATTAAGCGAAGTAAATCAATGGAAACTTACTCCTGGAGTCAACGGATCCCTCCTCATATATATATTGGTTTGGTTCGGTTTGTACATCGGTTCTTAATATTAGATCCGAGAACCGAACCAAACCACATCAGTTTTCAATTGGTTCGGTTCGGTTTTTGATCCGAACCATAAACATCAGTTTTTTTTCTGTTTGGATCCCTAGTTCAATTGAATTTTTCTGATCCGTCACCCCTAGATGTAAGCCACGTGGAAAGAAAAAAAATATTAAGGGCTGATCTAAAATTGAAAAATATAAGTACTCTGTTTGATTAAGGAGAATGTTAAGGGCACATGTTAAGAATACAAATGTGGTAAAAATTTATTGCATCTTGTGTATTCATCAACTACTTGAATATTAAATGTCTTATATCATTAAATACAATTGGTCTTTTAAATTTTTTAAGTATCAGATAGATCATTTATGTCTTACGTTTGTATCAGATAGATCCTTTAAGTTTTAAGTTTGTATCAAATAAGTCCTTAAAGTTCCTTAAGAAATAGGACTTATTTGATACAAACTTAAAACTTAAAAGGACATATCTGATACTTAAAAAATTTAAAAGACATATCTCATACAAACATAAAACTTAAAGCACATTGGGATTTTGTGATGTTGACTTAATCCGTCGAGGTTGTTCTTCGTCAGACTGATTAGGTATCGGTTCAGACTCTCACTTTTTGCCAATTTGAATCAACGAAATACCGTAATGAAAAACCAACAAACGTCGCACAAGACGACCACAAACACAACGACGCACAAGACGACCACAAACTTAAAAAACAAATCTATGTGGACAATCACTTATTTAATTGAAAAGAAAAGGAAAAACAATTTAGAGGGGGTGATTTTGGATCAAAAATTGACCCTAAAACCACCCTTCCTTGGTATATGAACAAAAAGAATAAACTAAGGTTTAAGGAGAGGGGGCGGCTGCCGTTAGTTGTGATGAATTTTGTAAACTTTTTTTTTTTTTTTTTTACTTTTTAATATATTATTATGAATATGCGTGTAACTATGATCTTCGTGCATATCAATACTCTTAAATTGGCAAAACAAAAAACTAAAATAAGAATATTTAAAAGGAAAATAATTATTAAAAATTTCAAAAATAGAAATATTAATTTAAATTTTAAAACAAATTAAATATAATGTTCTAGAAATGATAATTTTATTATTTTTATTTACATATAAGATATATTATTGTTATTTCGTAACTTAGCATAATGACATCAAATAGAGTAGGTAGAAGGCATCTCAACTAGCTAGGTTGGTACCCTTATAATCCCTATATTAACCTCGATGTAGTCACCCTTTCTAAATCGCTTGCCTTAACGTCTAACAAAAGATATTTATGAAGCAAAAATCATATTATATTCATTCTAATTATAAGCAATGTATTATATTATTTTTTTTCTTTTAAAGTTATTTAAGAGTATTCTTGAATCTCCTCTAGAAAATTCCATTAAATATCTCATTTTGTATATTGTGTTGACATTCGTGAACATTCTATTGTATGTAAAATTTTACAAGTAATTTGAAAATAAGTTGGATTTCAAATTATAGATAGTTTAATAAGCGAGTTCGAAATACATCAAGAAAGATTCAAAATACAGAAGCAAGCGCACTATAGGCAAGAGTTTTCCCACCAAAATTCAAATTCAAACAGCATGAGAAGATTTGAACGTACGGTTTTTGAAGGACAATTATCAAATACGTGACATACATGCAAGGATCGAACGCAATATTCAACTTCCCATATTCTCTTACAAATAGAAGAATCTTAGGCTGTTTTAGAGAGTTCATTTCAAAGAAAGAAAATACACTACATAAAACAAAAACACATTTGCACACTACCACACAAAACACACAAGGATAACTTCCTGTAAATCTCGATTGATATATGAAACTCAATATATTTCAGTCAATTGACCTTTACAATCAAGATCGGTCTAACACATGGAAGACCTAAGGTGACATTAAAAATAAAGCTTTTTAAAGTTCATAAAAATATTTTAGTATAATTACTAAATTTTAGTATGTATGTATCAATGTTCTCGGCTTCAAGAAAGGTGTGTCCCTTGTCTGTTATCATGTCCACTTTGTGATTATTATATGGAGAATGATTGACATGTTCTATTCATTTGCAAAGACAGTGTACAAGCACGACAAACTGCGGGTCTGGAGCTGGCTATAGGCCCAAGAATACTGCAGAATTGTAAAGTCAGAGAAGTAATTAAAGACATCTGCTCTATCGAAGATAAGGATACATCAGGTTTATTCGCAATGCTTGTTTGGGTGCTGTGGAATAACAGGAACAATAGTGTTTGGAATGATTCAAAGGAAGCGGGAAGGATCTTAGGGGTAAAAACTCGACATTTATGGAAGGAATGACACTCGGTACAGCAGCTGCAGCAGGATATGCCGAGGATAATACAACAAATTTACAGTAGCAGCAACCTCCCATGGGGTGGTACAAATGCAACGTGGACGCCGAATTTCACGATGAGTTAAATAAAACTAGCTTCGGTTGGTGCCTATGTGATCATTATGGCATGTTTGATGGTTGGAACTGCTTGGTCTGATGGAAAATACTCCATAATTGAAGGAGAGTCGGTTGCATTAGTTGAAGCAATGAAGACAATGGAACGAAGAGGCATCACACAAGTTATTTTTGAAACTTATTCCAAGAGCGTGATAGATGCAATTCACAATTTTCGTGTTGGCATTTATGAGTTTAGTTTGCTAATTTCTCATATAAAAAATATTTTGTTGTTAAATCCAAACTTTGTGGTTAAGTTTATTAAGCGACAAGCGTACATGGTGTCTGATACACTTGGAATAATATGAGGCCTTTTGATTAAGTTATTTTTTAAATATTTTTGGAGGCCTAAATTTGTTGCCTTTTGGCCTTACCTTTGCAATTCATAATATCTAGACAAGACTTATTTAAAAAACATCAAGTCCCGTGAACTTAACTCAATTGATAAGAATATGTAAGATGATTGCAATGGTTGCCTTTTCTCATTGACTCAATAGAGTATATATACATGAAAGTCTAATTATAGTATAACATAATTACAGGTAAATAATAATGACAAATTATAACCAAAAATTCTATTCTATCACACCCCGCAATCGAAGAGGGAGGTTCACAAATGTTTAGACTGGTTCAAAAATCATCAAAGAGAATGTGAGGAAGCCCTTTGGTGAAGATGTCTGCAATCTGATGTCGAGAGGGAACATGAAGAACGCGTTCCTGACTACGAGCTACCTTTTCCCGAACAAAATGAATGTCCATCTCAATATGTTTGGTACGCTGATGTTGTATAGGATTACCAGATAGATAGATGGCAGTAGCATTGTCACAATACACCAAAGTGGCCTAAGGAATAGGAAAGTGGAGCTCCAATAAAAGATTGCGAATCCAACATGACTCGGAGACAACATTAGCAACACCCCGATATTCGGCTTCAACACTAGAACGATGGAGAGTGGGTTGCCTTTTGGAAGACCAAGAGATGAGGATGTTGCCTAGAAAGACACAGTAGCCAGATGTAGAGCATATGGTGTCTGGACATCCACCCCAATCAACGTCAGTGTAAGAGATAAGCTTTGTGATGAGGGATGGTTATAGGTGTAATCCAAAATTTATGTTACCCTGAACATAGCGCAAAATGCGCTTGAGAGCAAACATGTGTTCTGTGCGAGGTGCATGCATATGAAGACAAACTTGTTGAACCGCATATGATATGCCAGCCGAGTGAAAGTGAGATACTGTAAAGCCCCTGCAAGACTCCGGTATAGGGAGGGATCCTCAAAAGGCGTGCCGAAGGAGGTGCTAAGTTTCTGCTTAGTGTCAACAGAAGTGGCTGACGGTTTGTAGGACGCCATACCAGCACGTTCGATGATCTATGAGGCATATGTGCTTTGACTGAGGAAGATACCACTAGGATGGCTAGACACAACAATACCCAAAAAACAACTCAATGGGCCCAAATCCTTCATCGCAAACTCAGATGCTAAGAGTGACATAATTGATTTGTGAAGGGCATGAGTAGATGTAATAAGGATGATGTCGTCTACATATAGAAGAATGTAGGCCATGTCGGAATGTAGGCGAATGGTAGCAGGTTTCACCATAGGGCTGAAAGTTTCATCACAATCCACACCTACAACCTGTGACCTGCCATCACCTACAAGACGAGCCTTATAACGCTTAAAGGAGCCATCATAATTTTTCTTATGCTTAAAAATCCACATACATCGAATAAGATTAACATCACATGGACGAGGAACTACATCCCAAGTCCTATTTCTAATAAGAGCATCAAATTCAGACTGCATTGCGGATTTCCAATTTGGTATGGGGGAGATGGTGTGGTCAGGTTGAGAGACTGATAAAGAAAATGTCTTGTGGGGTTTAACAACGCCTTTCATACTACGGGTGGTTATGGTTCGTGTAGGTGGATGTGGTTGGATTGGTGGTGGTGAGGGAGAGGAGGTTGTAGTGGGAGAGTTGTTTGGGGAGGTATGAGATAGTGATTGTTGGTTTGCTGGTGAGGGTGGCTGGTTTGTTGTGTTTATGGGAGTTGGGTATTGTGTGCAACATGTGGTAATATTTGATTTTGTCACTGATGTACAAGGTAGGGGTGTAGGTTATCATTTATGAAGTTATAAGAGTGAGGGGAAGGAGAGTGTATCTTGGTGAATGGAAATTGATTTTCGTCAAAGATAACATGCCTCGAAATTATTAATTTTCTGTTTGACAAATCAAAACTTGTAGCCTCTATGATTCAGCGGATAACCCAAGAAGACACACAGAGTATAACGAGGTTGTAATTTATGGATGTTAGAGGATGGGAATAACGGGTAACAGAGACAACCAAAAACTCGTAGATGTGTGTAGGTGGGATCGCGATGATATAGGAGTTGTGCCGGTGACTGATTTTGAAGTGTTTTAGGGGAAGAATGTTTAAAAGATAAGTTGCCATTTGAAGAGTATGATGCCAGAACGATGTGGGAACAGAAAAATGAGCTAGCATAGTGCGTATCATATTATTAATTGTTCTTATTTTTAGTTCTGCTTTTCTATTTTGTGAGGATGTGCGAGGACAAGAGAAACAAAAAACAAGACCATTATCAGTGCAATATTTTCGAAATAGCTCATTATTATATTCACCGCCATTGTCACATTGAAAAGATTTTACATTTTGCAAAAATTGTGTTTGAATAAGTTTTGTAAGTGACTTGAACAATTCAAATACTTAAGGTTTTATGCTAATAGGAAAGGTCCACAAGAAATTTGTAAAATCATCTAAAAATAAGACATAATATTTAGGGTTATATGTGTTTTTGGTCCCTATAGTTTCGTCAAATTTTGTTTTTAGTTTCTGAAGATTTTTTTCACACTTTTTAGTTCCTGAAATTTTTCCCGTCAGTGTTTTTAGTCCCTAGTTTTCATTAAATTCAGCTCAACTCGTGCATATCATTCGAAATTTAAATTTTTTTTTTGCGGTTATATTTAGTACATTATATTAATCTCTCTTACAAAAATTTATATTCTTTTAACAAGAGATTAATTAAATATGATTTTTTTTAGTTTTTTGCATATAAAAATTCATAAATAATTCATCTTATGTTAAAAAACGTAAAAGTATAATTTATCTGATATGTTCGTATAATATTATAAACTGGAATACAAAAAATAATTCAAAAACATAAAAGTATACAAGATTTACAAGAGTTTGATTAAAAGTAGGGACTAAAAACACCGACGGAAAAAACTTTAGGGACTAAAAACGAAATTCTGCGAAACTATAGGGACAAAAAACATATTTAACCCTAATATTTATGACCAGCAGAAATTAAAACAGGAGATGTCCACAAATCACTGTGTAAAATATCAAAAGGCATCAAAGTTGTAGTTTGAGAATTAAAAAATGGCAATTTAACCTGTTTGTCGAAAACACATGAGTTGCAAATAACAAAAGAATTAAAAGGTTCACAACATATGAATTTATTATTGCGAAGGGAATTTAAAATAGACATGCCAAGATGACCAAGACGATCGTGCCAGAGACTGGACGTAAGACCGACAAAACTGGAGGGGGTGGTGATTGGATATAGATCGCCATCACTGTCACATCTCATGAGAGGGGTCCCGTCTGAAAATCAGAAACAGTAAAGCCAAAAGGGTCAAAGGAAACAGAGACATTGTTGTCAGTGGTGAGTCGTCTCACAGAGATTAAATCTTTAATAATTTTAGGGGCATGCATGACATGGTTTAAGTGTAGTGGCTGGTGACATGTTTCTAATTGTGTGTCTGGTGCCGTGAATTGGAATTCCATGGCCACTACCAACAATAACTTTCTGATTTTAATTACTTAAAGGATAATAAGACGAGAGATTACCATGTGATGTCGTTGTGTGGGATGTTGCGCCGGTATCCATGTACCACGAATTGTCAGGAGTGTGGAGAGACATGGTGTGCATGGCAGCCTCGATGTCTGTCGGCATCTGAGATGATGTAGTAGTTGCATATGCCTGAGGGCGCTGTCCTAGGATGCCTGGCTGCTTCGGAGGACCGGTAAGGCGTGCCCACTGAGAAGTGGGATACGGACATGGAGGCATAACCCATGGTGGCGGAGTCCAACCACATGGTTGTCAGGCTGGGTACTATTGTTGTTGCTGCCAAGGAGGAGAGGACCATGAAGAAGAGGCGCTGGGAGCTCCAGACTGAGGTCCACTACGGCTACCACGTCCTCCTCCGCGACCCTGATTGCCACAAGAGCGAGAACATTTGTCGGGGCGGCGGTTACAGCGCTGAGAGGTTTTTTCAGAAGGTTGTTGCTGAGTGGTGTGCATGGAAGCATGAGATGCGGTGCTTGCCATTTTATCCATATCGGCTTCTTCTAGAGTGAGCATGGAGAGAGCCTGATAAAATACAGGAAGAGGACTACTCTAACGAATCAAGGTGGCAACACTGCGGTAAGCTTCTGGAAGACCAAATATCATTTGAAGAACCAGATGGTTGTTGACAGGAGAGCCGTCGTTCCTCAAATGGTCAGAGAGCATCTTAAGATGCTAATAGTACGCAGAGACATTGGAAAAATCCTCCATACAGATGTTGGATAATTCTTGCTCAAGAGTGACAGCATGGACATTTTGATTATCCTGAAAAATATCGGTCAACCGATTCCATGCTTCCATTGCGGTGGAATTGGGTTCCAGAATAGTGGTCAGCAAATCCGTATAAATAGTGGAATAAATCTACTGAAGGACGATGACATCAAGACTGGTACATTGTTCGTACTCGGTGTCGGTAGGGGCTGGCGGTTCTTTTTCTGTGGATGAAACGATGTGATGAAGGACCTGATCGAACAAACATGAATGCGGAAGAACTCAACCCATGTGCCATATAGATCTTTCTCCATCTCAAGAGTAATAGCAAAACTGAGTGAGGTATGGCGGCACGAGGACACAAGCAAATGAAGAAGATGAAGTATGTGTTTCTATTTCTATTTTTTTTCTTCTGAGAGAGGTAGAGTGGATCGATTAGGGTGATACCATCTTAGAATTATGTTTTGGGCCTAACTCATCCTTACAAACCCGGCTTGGCTTGTAAGGTGATGATTGCCTCACACTTATAAACACATATTCAGACCATCTCGCAAGCGATGTGAGACTTCTTTAACACACCCCCTCACGCTCAGCAATGTTGGGCTTGTTGCGCGGATATAAATGGTGGAGGCCCCGATCAGAAACCTGATTGCAAGCAGCCCGACAAAGTGGTCCAACTAATCGTGGATGGGCTCTGATACCATGTAACATAATTGCAATGGTTGCCTTTTCTCATTGACTCAATAGAGTATAGATGGATACATGAAAGTCTAATTATAGTATAACATAATTATAGGTAAATAATAATGACAAATTATAACCAAATATTCTATTCTATCAGAATATTGCATTATATATGCAGGGGCTCGGGATTCAAACCCCGATCATTCTATTTATTCACCTTAAGGATGAAATTTTTAGCCACTATACTACTTCACAAAAAAATAGAAACACTGGACTTCACAAATTCGAAATCAATTGTAAACTTATTGATTGAAAAACTCATGCAGTCCTAAATTACTAGTTGGATTCATAACCATTAAACCACAGTCAACACATGCATATACTGGTTTCTTTTGTGTTAACTGATTTCAAGCCATAATTAATCAACTACTTCCAAATCTTTTTCATTGAGATAATATCTCACAATTTGAGTGTAAACATCACTGCACCTACTTCCGAATCATGAATTTAAGAGCGTGAGAGTTTGCACCCTTTCATAGGAGGTGGGTTTTGCTGGTGGTTAATAATATTGTCTTTTTCCTAAAAAATAAATAATTGCTTTGCCATTAAGACATTATAGTATTTGGCAAAAAGTTTGGTTAATATACCTTTCATATGCTCCGTAACGTACTAGGAATTGTAGTTGAAAAGGAAAAAATAAAGAGAATGATGATATCACACATCACACACAATACATGAAAAATGACAAAGGAAGAGACTGAGACTCCAATGAACATTCAACACTTTTTGCGTGTCTTCTCCAACACCAACAAAGCTACATGCTCAAACACTTCCACATTTTTTTTTAAATTCAGTTTGTAACAGGAGAGATTAATCTTATGTAACTCAAATTTATTTAAAAGATTGACCTCTTCTGATAAATATTTTGTCATAAGCATCGGTCAGAAATCAAACCTCAAGATCAAATGATGATTAAGGGACCCAAATATATATCACGGGTGTCATAAACCACATTATGTTGGCAACATTTCCACAATATTTTTTTTTTTTTTTTTGTTTTCACCATCAGTTTAATCTGATTTGCGAGTTCAACCCCTTTTGATTGAGTTGTGGAGATACTTTTCCACAATTTGTTTCCTTTACTTTTCATATAAACTAATAGTAATTCAATTCACCAATCATAGTAATAAATGTACATAAAATAAACATATGTTTCTTTCTTCTCTCTCTGGCCTGCAAAGCCTATTGATATTTGTTGAGTGAAAGTGAAACTCAAAGCAAAGCAAGGAAATTAAACATGAGTGAGAATTTGAAGGGAAAAGTCAATGCCATTGGAGAGCGTCTCAAAATCAATGGAGCTGAAATGGGTAGAAAGATGAGTGCTGGAATGAGTACTATGAGCTTTAAGATGAAAGAGTTTTTCCAAGAACCAAACCAAGCTGATAAACTTGTTGCTGATGCTACTTCTGATTCACTTGATTACACTAATTGGGATATCATTCTTCATCTTTGTGATTTGATTAATGCTGAAAAAATTGATACTTGTGATGTTGTACGTGCCATAAAGAAAAGGATTATGATGAAAAGTCCTAGAGGTCAGTACTTGGCTTTGGTTTTGCTTGAAATGGTGGTCAAAAATTGTGACAAGGGTTTCTTTGAGGTTGCTACTGAGAGAGTTCTTGATGAAATGGTTAAGATTGTCGATGATCCTGATCAGAGTTTTGTTGCTAGTAAGGAAAAGACTTTGATGATGATTCGCGATTGGGGAGAGTCGACTACTGAGCTTCGGTATCTCCCTGTTTATGAAGAAACTTACAAGGTACTTTCGAAGCTAATCACTAGTTCTCAATTGTAGATTAAGAAAATCAAATCGGTTCTAACAATTCTGCATGTTATAATAACAAATCCAAATCTAAATAGATCATATGAAGAAAAACACAACATATTGATCACAAAGTTCGACTAATTGTATCTATGTCTTTGACATTACAAATAGAGTCATTGATGTGATTTTCGATTTTCGATTATTCAAACCTATAATGACATATTACAACTAACTTGAGATCAAATATTACGGTCTAGTTTACAAGTTTATCCTTCCTCCTATCCTAGTTGCGACCCGGTAGATAGATGGGTTAAGTCCAACGAGCAGACGCTCTTACTCTACACTATATTATGCTCTAGCTACCACCCCTAATCGGTAAATATGAGTGGTACTCAACATTACAAATTTGTCCTTATTATCGATTTAGTATTAATCATATTTCATAAATACATAGTAGAATATACTCTCTTTAGTCCTTAATGTAAGAAAAAGTTTACTTTTTAGATTCATTGAAAGTTCTGGTTAATATATTGTTCATCAATCAGAATGGAATTCCTGAATTTGTTAACAACTAAGGATATTTTCTGTTGCAGAGTTTGAAATCAAGGGGCATTAGGTTCCCCGATCGTTTCAATGAAAGAAAGGCTCCTGTTTCTACTCCTTCTAGCTCTGCCTCTGCACCAGTGGCAGATCTCAGTTTTGAATATCTTATTGACCACGATACTCGGCCTGATCTTACTCTTGCAAAAATTATTCAGCGCGAAAATCTTGTGCCAAGTTTTACATCTCAACAAACAAAGGAAGCATTTGTTGTTGCAAGAAATATCATTCACCTTCTCTCTTCCGTGTTGCACAAAGATGCTCTCAAGGTATTTTATTTTGCTTTTTTGTGCTACACTACTAACTGATAGCATTTTTTATGTTCCTTTATATGTGTATGTTCTAAGATGTGTTTAGTAGATTGACATGGTTTTATCTATTTACATAATACCTTAGAGACTTGGGCTTTTAGCCCCTCTTTCATTCAAAAGAAAAATAGAAAAATACCTTAGACTGTTTTTTCCTTTTTCCGATTTCCAAGAGAAAGGACCCTAGTAATCCAGAAGTCGCTCTGGAGGTAAGTAGAATCTAACCAATGATTGTTCCACGCATGATTCAAACTATGGTTAACCACTTGAGTCACCGCTTATTTACTTGTGAGACTTTTTGTGAGAGCTTATAAAAACAGCTTATGACATGTTCATAACCTGTTTTAAGCTTATTTTCATAAATTCTCCGGAATAGTTTACGAAAACAGTATATATTTTTATGAAAATAACTCACACATACTCATTTAAGTTGCTTAACAAACATGGCCCAAATCCACTTTATTTGCTTCTTATAAATTAGTTTTGGTTTGCTATCATTGAAGAATGTCACTAACTTTAAAGTATACATGCACATTACTACAATCTGCAGCAAATCCACTTGCTTCTTATAAATTAGTATATATGATTTTCATGTATGACCAAGTTAAGTGTATATTTCCTTCAATCTGCAGCAAGATTTGACCATCACATTACTACAACAGTGCCGTGAGTCCCAATCTACAATCCACAAAATCATTGAGACAGTTGGAAATAATGAAGCACTGCTATTTGAGGCCTTGAATGTAAATGATGAGATTCATAAGGTTCTCTCCAAATATGAAGAGTTGAAGAAGAAGCCTAAAGTTTCTCCGCTTGAACCAGAACCGAATATGACAATACCTGTTGCTATTGAGCCAGATGAATCCCCTCACTTTAGAGAAGAGACCTTGATAAGAAAATCAAATTGTTCAAGAACTGGAGTTCAAGGATTGAGCCATGATGACATGATGGATGATCTTGATGAAATGATTTTTGGCAAAAAAGGTGGAGATGCATCTCAATGGGGACAAGATCCTAAGAACCAACAACAATCATCAAAATATGACTTCATTTCCTTATAAGTTGCTACTTACTTCAAACAATACCTTATAATACATGCATGACAGTGTCTTTGACTCTTTGGATATTATGGCTTCCTACACTAAGATTCCATGTTCCATTTTTTAGTCATTTTTGTTTTATTTTGGCACACTTTATGTTTGAATTCATGGTACTACATATAATTTCTTGAGAAGTACTGTGTAGTTTGGTTTTACAATCTGTAGAGTATAGAATTGATTCTCTCATATCAAAACTTCATTGCAATGAAAATAAAGGTCACAAAATTCGTTGTCTCCAAAACGCAAGTAATGAATTAACGCCATAATTTACTACTGTATATGCTTATCATCCGGAAAGTGAGCATCAACATCAAGTCACCTAGAGGAAGTTTGAATTTTGACCCATCATACTATATGAAATAAATAACTGTTGCAATTCAGTGTAAGAAATGGTAATGGTACCATTAAAACAAGATAATTGTTTTTATTTTATTAAAAGGGTTTTTTTTTTAGTTTACTAGTTGTGCACTGTCGGTGTAAAGATTTTTTGCACATACATCCAATGATGTGTTGCCACATCATTTAATGAATGTGACACATCATGTATTTTTAATTACCATACATGATGTATAGATATATTATTGGACGCATGTGTAAAATAAATTTACAATGACGGTACATATAAATTAAATTTTTTTTTTTTATAAGGTATTTAAAGGGTTTTTCTATCATGTTAAAATAATAAGTTTATATTAATTGTAACTTGTGTGTTTAACTATTTTATATTAAATGTAAAAAATTTAAATATATAATTATTGTTTTTTAGGAGGGTATATTAGATTGAGATTTCAAAGGATTTTAAAAGACTTTTTTATAATAGAAAAGTCTTGTGGTATTCAATCAAGACTTTTATAAAAGTCAAATAAATCTTATGGTATTCACTTTTAAAATGTCTATTAGTATTCAAAAGTATACATATTTTGATGGATTTTTTCGTGGAATGGATTTTGAAAGACTTTTTAGTCAAAATTACACACAAAACTCTCATCCAACAATCTCAATCAAACCCTTGAGACTTTTTATAATCTTTCAAGACTTTTTTCTTCCTACCACAAAACTACTATCAAGTTCTTTCTTACAACTTTTTTTATGCAATTCTTTCTTACAACACATTTGTGCAAAAATTTCTTACAACACAGTTTATGCAAATTATTATAGGGTATGATTTTTTAAGAATCACTCATGTATTGTATGCAAGAACACTTTTCTGCAAATTATTTGTAAACGATTCATTGTAAAAAAAATTATGTATATATATTTCTCAACATTACAGTATATGTCATAGATCATTGGACGATATTTCATGAGTTATAATATTTTAATTTATGGATTATAATTTATGAGTATATAATCGTATTAGGGTTCATGAGTGTGGATTTGAGTTAGTGGTAATATTGGGAAATATACAGGAAGTTAGAAAAAGATTTAAATTTTCTGTTTTTATTTTCTTTATTAAAAAACTTATAGGAGTATTTATTATTGGACAAAACTTACATGCATTTCTTACTTTTCCACTCATAAAGATGTGGTTATTTGTGTTTTCTTATTTTGAAAAAAAAAAAAAAAATTACTTTTTAATAAAAAAAACTACCTGTTTGTGGGAGGAAAAGTAAGAAATGCATGTAAGTTTTGTCCTTTATCATTTCTTTCATTCACTTTTGTAATTTCCTTAAATTTTTTTGAATCTTTAGAAATCCATAAAGTAATTTGAAATCCATTAAAATTTTGTTGTTAAGGATCATGATTGTAAAAGTAAAAAGTCTTTTAAAACAAATCTTAATAAAAAAATTTACTAATTTTAGTTGTTTTAACATGTACAATATTGTGATTTCTAAAAAAATAAAATAAAAAATGTAAAATATTGTATACGTTAGACAAACTCTTGTTTAAAAGGCCAAAGTTACTAATTAATTGTTATAATAGTATTTTTTTTTTGTAGGGTTTGAACGTCGGATCTCTGTAATGTACTATCTCTGTTTCTTTTTGAGTGTCGTTTTAGAATAA
The DNA here is from genome assembly GCA_951799995.1 of Trifolium subterraneum. NCBI lineage: Eukaryota > Viridiplantae > Streptophyta > Magnoliopsida > Fabales > Fabaceae > Trifolium > Trifolium subterraneum. Next base: position 34,779,848 of record OX637461.1, read on the forward strand.
TTTTATTTGTTCCTATTTAAGGGGTGTTTCTTTTTGAGTGTCGTTTTAGAATAGTTTTATTTGTTCCTATTTAAGAGGGTGTATTGAATTAAGATTTTTTTTTTGAAATAGTATTGAATTAAGATTTTGAATTTTCAAAAAAAACAATTTGAAACTTTTTGTAATATTTTATTGACTTAGTGGGATTTAAAAATAAAATTAAAAGACTTTTTCAATCTAGATTCTTAACATAAGATTCTAATTGATTTGTAATACATCTTTTAATACTTTATGGATTTTTTAAGATTTTGAAAGATTAATGAATTTCAAACAAACAAAATAAAGAAAAAGAGTTTTTTTTTAACAATATATATAGGGGTTTGCTAACTTAGACCACCTAAAAACATGAAAGTCTAAGTTAGCAAGATGCACCTTTTTACTCTGGATAAAAAAACTAATTACCACTATTCAAACATGTTATAAAGAGAAGGATAGTTATGTCAATATCATTTAATTAATTAAAGAAAATAATTAATTGAAGTGGAAAAATCATGTGTCTTTCAAGCAACTTCATATGTCCGATAAATCAAGCGTTTCATGTTAAGTCATGTGTCCCTTTTTAAAATAAAGTGTGTGTAAATTAGCAAAGTGAGTGCAAATTATGGAATATTTTAAATGAAAGTTACAAAACTATCCCTCAAGTTACCAGTTTTAAATAACAAATATGAATGATTTTTTTATCCAAAGTGAAAAGGTGCACCTTGTTAACTTATACATTCATGTTTTTAGGTGGGTCTATGTTAGCAAACCGCTATATATATATAACGAAAATCTCCTCAGCACAAAATTTACCAAGAAAGATTGTGGAAGATTACATTAGCGTCAGAGAAACATGAAGATAAATTGTACAAGGCCCAAACAAAACAAATTACTAGACGACCAGCTATAGTAGTTTAAAGCTAAAGTACTACTCGTCGCCTTCAACCACCTATAGGAAAAAGTTTTGATCTTGTCCGACATGTGTTGTAATGAGTTTGCTAAACTTTTGAACAATCTATAGTTTCTCTTGTTCCACATAACCCAATATCGCCCACTTTTTGTTACTTTTCTTTAGATTTCTTTTTTGTTTATTTTTTTTTTAATATTTTTCTTTTTGATTGTTTTCATGGAAATAATTAAAGTGGTGTTGAAGAAAAATTGATATGAAAACATGATTTTCTTTTTCCCAAATTACATAGATGGATCCGATTGAAGTGATAATTGAAGTAATGTTTTGTTCACGGTGAATAAAGTAAGAGTCGAAAATCCAAGAGAAAACTGCATGTCCAATTATTTTGATGTTTAAGGAAGAATAATTTGTATTCCCTAAATTGTGTTGGAACAAAATGTGTTTTGATACACACCCTTAGTTTTGATGATAACAAAGTATTAAATGGACAATTGAGATTACTAATGTTTAAATTAGGGGTGGACATCGGTCGGTTATGGGTGGATTCGGGCCCAAAATATCAAACCCAATTCAATCCGTGGATGAGAAATCAAGGCCCAATTTCACCCAATTTAGCTTACGGTTTGGGCGGTTTTCGGATAAACGGTTTAGCCGGATAAAACGGTTGGGTTTGTTCGGTTTAGACCACCAATGGGTCAGCACTGGATTTTTTACCCCAACATCTTTTTCTAAATTTTTTTAATAATAAACAAAAAACTCGGCATACAACTTTACCCAGTTAATGAAATAAACAAATTAGGCATATTTACTTGCCTAAACATACAATACTAAGTTGTTTATAAAAACCTAAATACATAGATCATTCATGATTTATACCTGTAATTAAGTTGGCTTATAGCCTAAATACATCATTTGATCATCATCCATGCAAGATCAAACATTAATATATTACATTTCCAAGTCTTAATATGGAAGTAGAAAGGTGTTGTGCTTCAAGCTTTTAAAGCATAATAATAAAAATCTACTTCAAATAATATAATACAGATCCAATGGACATTGAGAGATATCCAATCTACAACAGGCTCAAGAACACAAACATCATCACCAGCAAACTTGTAATGTTGTCCATGATTTAGTCATCATGCATGCATCACCAAAATTCATCACCACATACGATCAAAGTGATCTACATATATTAATAGACAAAATTAGAAACAAAAATTTGACATTCCATTAAAAAATGTAATAGATATTAGATGCACACACCATCACAGTCTGTCTTAAGACTTCAAATTCCAGCCTTCTACTTCACATACACCACCTACTAGACTTCTACTTATCCCTTCAAATAGATTAACAATTAATCAAGAACAGTTGCTAGAATCTATTATGATTATAAATTTCAAAAAATGAGTATGTTCAAATTTACCCAAAAAATCTTCATATTGTAGATTAATTTACCATACTCCATTCAAAAAAGTGAGTTGATTTGTTCCAAAAGAAATGAGCTGTTGTGGATATCATAGATATTCAACATATTGGATTCCAAAATAAAGTAGATTCTTAACAATTGCACTAACCAACCAACTGAAAAATTAAAAAATCAGTTAAGAAGTTACAAGTAAATAATCTTAATAGGTAAAAACACAGTTAATAAATTACAAGCAAATATAAAAATCACTCACCAAAAAATCAAGGTCATTATCATTAGTGACTCCAAAAAACATTAACCTGAAAATAAAAATAATAACTAGATTAATGCAAATAAGATACACAATTAAGTGATAAAACAGTGAGCATATAATAATAAACGGTTAGTATTTTTTTATTGATAAAATAGTCAGCGTACACAATAATAACTAGATTAATGCAAATAATAATCACTAACACTAGTTTTTCAATCACAGCTCATTGGCTGTGATTGAGAAGTTGATGCTTCCCCTGGAACAGCAGTTGTTGTAGTAATACCACGTGATGTTGATCCACAAACAGATAGTCCTTCAAATTCTGTATATAATTACAATATAATAATGTCATAAAACATAATTGAAGCAAAACAATAATGTAATTTAAAAGCTAAAATAAAAAATTTCATATTTAATTTAAAAGGTAAAATAAACAATTTCATATACCTGATACAATAGTTGCAGAAAGCTCAAACTCATCATTGATATTCAAGTCTTTGAACTGACTTAAGGTGGGCTTCAACCAATTCTGACCACAAATTAGTGCTTCAACCATTTGTGGATTCAATGAGCTTCTATAGGTGTCCAAAACTCTACCTCCAGTACTGAATGCACTTTTAGAGGCCACAGTTGAAACTGGTGAAGCTAAAACATCCCTCACCATTGTCGACAAAACAGGATAACGACAAGAGTTTTGTTTCCACCAAACAAGGATGTCAAAGTTAACATCATCTGCACGTTCCTCATCTAGGTACTTTTCAAGCTCTTTTTTTTTTACTGTGGATTCTTTTCTTTTAAGATGCTTTTTATAAGCTTCAGCCCTCGCCAAATGAGATGGAACTTCAGTTGAGACCACATTTTCAGTAACTGAACTAGCCCCAGATGGACTTGCAGATGGCTGTCCAGAATGATGTTGTTGGTCATGGGCATCTTTGTACCAATTGAATAGTTTAAACAATTGAGTATGGATCACAGCAATCAGATCAGTAAAAAATGTTGGTTGGTCCCCATACATGTCATTAAAGCACCATTCCACATAGCTAAACTTGTAACGAGGGTCAAGAATCACACCAAAGTAAAGAATCTTGTTGATATTTTCAATTTTACCCCAATACTTGTCATATTTCTGCTTCATATCAACTCCCATTGAGGCTAAAATTGTGTTCAAGTTCCTTGTTGTTCTCTTCAACTCACAATGAACAACAGCTAGTTGGTGGAAAGCCTTGTGCAAGGATACTTCTTGTGACGAGGAAAACTCATTCGTAGCATCATATAAATTTTTTAAAAACCTTACAAAACACCTAACATCTTCCCAATCTCTAACACTAGGAGGACCAGCTTCACCAAAAAAGTCCAAATAACTTGAATCTTCACCCTCCAACTTCTCAAAGGCAGCTTGGAACTTCTCGGCAGTCTCCAGCATTAGAAATGCCGAGTTCCACCTTGTTTGAACATCAAGACATAGTAGCTTCTTACAATTGATTCTAGCAAACTCAATACACTCTTTGAACTTTGTTGATCTTTGGGATGAGGACCTCACAAACCTAACAACATTTCTAACAGAGGAAATAGAGAGCTCATTTTGTTTTAAACCATCACCCACCACAAGGTTCAGAATGTGAGCACAACAACGAAGATGGAAGAAAGATCCATCACCCATTAACCCACCCATATTGCTAATTCTTTTCTTCAAATAAGCAACAGCTACATCATTAGACGATGCATTGTCTACTGTTATTGTAGACACATTCCTTATTCCCCACTCCCTTAAAATCTCTTCAATTTTCCTACCAATTGTGTCACCCTTATGATTGGGAACTGAACAAAAACTAAGGATTCTTTTTTCATACTTCCAATCATTGTTGATGAAGTGTGCAGTGAGGGTCATGTAGCTAAGGTTTTGAACAGATGTCCAACAATCAGTGGTTAAAGCTACCCTACTACAATCTGATTTGAAGTAAGCATTTAGTCTAACTTTTTCGTCAACAAAGAGTTTAAAACAGTCTCTAGCCACAGTCCTCCTTGATGGAACAGTTAATAGAGGTTGCAATTGTCTACACATGAGCTTAAAACCTTCCCCTTCAACTACCCTAAAAGCGTGTTCATCCAAAATTACAAAAAGAGCTATAGCCTTCCTACAAGCTTCATAATTATACCTTTGGCTCGCAGCAACCAACTCCCCACTAGCAAAGATGAGGGTAGCTTGTTTAGGATCATTTAGGGGATTCTTGACACACACTTTACAGTGTGCAAGCAAGTTAGAAGTTCCATGGGCTTTTGGATCACATAAGTATCTTTTATGACAGTGTTTACATGCAGCAGTAGGCACTGCTTCATTAGGTAATCTAATGAAGTGATCCCAGGCAGCAGAGGTTTTCCTAGGACCACTAGCATTTGGTTTCCTCCTTTTTCCAAGAGGAGGATGCGAAGGAAGCCCAACGATAGTGGCTTCAGTAGTTGCAGCAACACCTTCAGATGTTAACACATAAGGTAGGTTTTGACTAGTACTCTCCATTACTGGAAAAAAAAATGAAGATATAGTCAAATAGGAATCAAGACATTAATCAACTCATGACAGATATAATAAAAAGTATAAGAACATGCAGACAAATAAGTAGACATTAATCAAGACATTCATAGGTGACAAACAAGTAGACATATATTATAGCATATAAAAGAACATTAAGAGGGGGAGTTAAAAATTAAACTAGAAATCTATACTTTCAAGCTTGTTTATAATAAACTAGACAAATTTCTCATACATTCAGACATTAATGATTAAATTAAGAAAGAGGTCACAAAGTACATTCAAACATTAATCAAGAAATTAAGAGGTCACAAACAAATAGATATAGCATATAAAAGCTCATTCAGACATTAAAAGGTCATAAACAAGTAGATATAATGCATTATAGCACATACACATACATGTAAAAATCTGATTTTTTTTAAAGAGCAAATAAAAATCAAACAAGTAGTAATGACCTTATTTTGTAAACCTAAATCAAACAATATATCTTTGGTCACAAACTGAAACTCAATCAAGTAGTAATAACCTTAAATCACAGTATTAACCTTTCAAGTAGTAACCTTGGAAAATAAAATAATAAAGGGCTAATGTTAGTGGAAAAAACTATGGTCAAATCTTCAAAGCACATTCACATCTCTTGAAGAAGCAAAGAACATCCACAAACAAGTAGACATAACATATAAAAGCAGATTCACACAGTAAAAAGTCAATGAAAATAAGAAACCCTAACCAAAATAATATCTTCTTTGAAATCAAACTTTTTCTCTTCTTCAAAGAAAAAAAAAACATACAAAGCAAAACAAGACAAAAAAAAGCAATTAAAACTCTAAGAAAAAAAAATTAAAAACGCAAACTTAAATAATGAACACAAACACATACCTCTTCAAATTGATCTCCTTTGTCTTCTTTAGATCACAAAACATGAACACACAAAGTAAAATAAGCAAAATTAGTTAAAACTCTGAGGAAAAAACCATAACCTAGCAGAAATAGAGAATAAAAACACATACCTTCCTTTGAATCAACCTATTAATAGCAGCGGTGGAGTTTGAAAACGAAAGAGATCGAGAGAGATATGAAGTGTCAATGGAGAAGGGCAGTAACGGTGGGATTTAGGGTTCACGTTGTCGTCATTCTCTGTTTCTTTCTGTCTCAAAAGTTTTCTTGTCAAAAAAAAAAGTTTTCAATGTTATATATACTACTGATAGAGAATAAATGAAAATGGAATTGGGCTTTCACTTTGACCCTAGCATTAGGCCCAATAAGTCTCAACTCAACTCAGATCAGGCGGGAAAATATACATGTTTTATTTTACTAAGGCGGGAAAATACATGTCATGGAGTAGAAAATAATAATAATAATATAATGGTGGTATTATTATGTGCTATAGTCGGTCGGTAATGGATTTCATTGGGCCTAAAATCCAAATCCGGACCCGTCCACTTTTATCCATTAAAACCCAATTTTTTTCATCCGATTAACCCGTGACCCGACCCACTACCACCCAACGATCGATTTTTTTATCGGTTTTGTCGGGTTCGGGTCGGTTTGGTAAATCCTGTCCACACCTAGTTTAAATTAAGTGTGCAGGAAAATCTTAAGAATATACATTAGCACACTTGATTTATGTTCTGAAGGAACCTTATGAAAGTCTGAATCATTACACTCTGAAAGAGCTCAGAAGCTAAAACGTGGTCAGAAGCTAAAACGTGGTCAGAAGCTAAATGAGTTCAGAAGCTCAAAAAGGATCAGGATATCTACAAGAGTTCAGAAGCTTAAGAGAAGTTCAGAAGCTCAGACATTCAGATGCCTACAAGAGTTCAGAAGCTATTTGGTGTTAGTCAAGAGTTATTCAGAAGATGAAGACGTTCAGAAGCTGAATTACGAAGGACTATCAGAGGCCAAATATTCAAGAACAATCAGACTTCAAGAGATCAAGGTTCATCAGAAGTAAAGAGAATTCCATTGATCATCAGAAAGGCTACATCACTCACTCTTACTAAGCCTGATGATCTCTATAAGGACAACTAATTACAACGGTCATAAAGGATGTGATATTATCCTCTTTAGGAACTAGTTGTACCTTATTACTGTATTTGGACAGACAATAAAACATTAGCTTAACTGTGAAGAAGACGTGCTCTGCTTAGAGTAAATTCAAAAGTAACAGCTGTCCATTTACAACGGGATTCTACAACGTCTCAATATCTTTCTTCACTCATATATATATATCAGAAAGAAAGAAGTTGATGAAAAAAAAGGAAGGAACAACAACTGATCTTCAAATATTTTATCTCTCAAGATTAAGTGAGAAATTGATAACTAACTAAAGCCTCTGAAGTTATTATCTTGTAATAGTTTTAAGCTTAGAAGTTAGTATTTACTCCTGCGTGAGTAATTTGGAAAAGTCTCAATCTTAGTGATTAGAGCAAGGAAATCTCTTATCTTGTGTGATTTGAGCAAGGAAGTCTATTTGTCTTGTGTGACTTAGAGCAAGGAAGTCTCTTTGTCTTGTGTGAGTTAGAGCAAAGAAGTCTCTTGCTTGTGTGCTTGAGCACTAGAATTGTAATCTTTGTGATTATAGTGAAATCCCTTGGAAGTGCAAGGGGACTGGAGTACTCTCGTTTTGTGAGGGGAACCAGTATAAATCCTTGTCTCTCTCTCTCTCTCTTATTTACTCTTCCATCATTCTTTCAGATTCAAGTTGTTTGTGTTAAGTATTCCGCTGTGCTTAAAGACTTTGATAGATACTATTATCTGGAAAAGATTTTAAAAACTTAAAACACAATTCAACCCCGCTTCTTGTGTTTTCTCCCACGCACCTTCAATTGGCATCAGAGCTCCGGTTCTGTTGGAAAATCACTTAACAGTGAGACAGTCAAGATCCTAAGGAGAAAAACATCATGGCTCAGCTATTCAATGATTGGAAGCAGAGGATATATCAACAAGTTGTTGATCTTATCAAGGAAGTTGAAGATGAACTAAATCTAAATGAAGATCTAAGCAACAATCAAAATCATTCCACATCAGGAGCTGAACAAACTTCTAATATTGAATCTACAACCGCTACTGCTTGCCTCATTAGTGATGATAATGAAAGCATTCAGAGAGCAAGAGTAAATGGTCTGTTAGATCAATATGAAGAGTTTAGAATGGAAGAAAATGAGAGCATTGGAGAAATGAGCTCAAGATTTCAAGCTATCACAAGCAAGCTTGAAGCCTTTAACAACAAACTCAGCAACAAAGAGCTTGTAAGCAAGATGCTGAGAAGTTTGCCTCTGGATTGGAATGTAATTGCAAATACAATAGAAGAAACTAAAGACATCAATTCAATGAGTCCTGAATCATTTATTGAATTACTCAGAGACCATGAATTGGCTCTGAAGGATAAAGAAGAATTGAAAAGTGAAGAAGCAGAAGCAGCAAGGAAAGGAAAGCAAGCAATGGAACATGAAGATCTTGATGAAGAACCTGATGAAGAGTATCTTGAAAGGTTTTCAAGGAAACTTCAAAGATGGTCCAACTTCAAGAGGAATGGAGGAGCAATGGCAAAAGGAATGACAACCTGGGATGAGCTAGACAACTTCTCTGAAGGTGAATCTGAAGGAGAGAAGGAAATCAAGTTCTCAGGACCTGAAGAGCAAATGGAATCTGAAAGAGCACTAGGAGCTGAAGAATCATACTCTGAAGATAGGTCAGACTCTGAAGATTCAAGCTCTGATGGAGAGTCAGATTCTGATAACATAGATCACATCAGAAGAAGATTAAATCAGGTATACTCTCGTCTCCCCAAAGCCAAATTGATCAAGCGTCTTGAAAAAGCTTTACTTAAATCCTTTAATAGTCAGCAGAAGTATAAAAAACTTAAAGCAGACTATGAGAATTTAAATAAGCAAACAAATCACTCTGAAGATCTTTTACAAAAAGATTTAAACAAAACAAGAGATCTTGAGAGAGGTTGTGCTATAAGTTGCAAACTTCTTAATAAGGCACTCTCTTGCTTTCAAAGAGTATTGCAACACAAATGCTGATCAAAATAAAATTGTTTCTATGCTTTGCAACATTAGAACCAACAATACTAATGAGATTGGATACTCTGGTAATAAAACACTAGAGGAACCAAGCTCATCAGCTATTGCTGGAAGCTCTTCACTCCCTAATCTTTATACTACATTTGTACCTGATAGTACTCAGATGGAACAAATGAAGGATAAAGATTTGGCAACTAACAGTCTAGGACCCTCAAACAAGTGGGTACCAAAAGACAGAATTATTTACTTAAATGCAGGTCAAACAAGGACTCTGGACGTTCCAATCACATGGATGCATGTGAATGTGAATGGAAGGAGAGCAATTGTGCATAGAAGGCACATTTTGGATTAGTCAGATGGAGAAGAAGATGAATTGGATTACATAAGGAACATGAGAGAGTATGAAAAATTTGAAGGTTGTTTTGAATGCTCTGAATTTGACCTTGAAAGAGATTGACAAGAAAAGTCTAAAGTGTACATAAATAAAAGGCTTACAGTTGAACAAAATGTCATCAAAACAACAAAGCTTCAAAATCAGGTAAGTAACTCTCAACTCCTAAATGACAAGTCAGAGGAATAACATTCAAGGTTAAAAATGTTTTAAGGACATTTGATTTATTTAAACAAAATGTTCAGAAATAAAACCTTGAAAAATCTTGTCTGAACATATATTTTAAATGTCCTGAAAAATTCATTTTTAGACTCTGAAGTACTTTAGATTTCAGCATTTGAAGTAGTTCAAACTCTGAGAAATTTTCAACCTCTGAAGGTTAAGCCTCTGAAAAGGAAATGAATTGCAAACGTTTAAGTATTTTTTTTTACTGAAACGTTTTGGCGCTAAATGGTCAACACGTACACACGTTCTGATTGGTTTGAAACAGTTAATGATGGTTATTATTTCTTTTTGATTTAATTTTATGTGTGTTTTATTTTGCTTTTAAACAAAATCACTTTATCACTTGCACGGTTTACACCTTCACTACATACACTTTCTTCTTCAACACCACAGAGCAATTTCTTCCTCTCTCAAATTAGCAAAACCTAAAACCCTAACTTCAGAAATGGCAGCATCTACCTCCTCAGCTTCTACTACAGCTTTATCGTTCCCAAAGGATTTACCAGTCAACATCATCAATTGCACAGATTTATTTAGCAGAGAGAAATCGCTAGAAATGGAAGGGATATCATTCAACTTGGTTATCGAACAACCAGCTGATTTTGAAAGTCTTAGATTGAATCAATATGATATTGAAAAGTTCTTCACTGATCAAGATGGAGGATTTAGATATATGAAATTAATGAATGGTCCAATCTACCCTACGCTGGTAAAAGATTTTTGGATTAGGAGCAAGGTTGTAACAGTGGAACACTACGACAAGGAATTGGCTACCTTAAGGAAATCAAAACCTGAAAACAAGGATAAGACTCCAGCTGAACTGGGTCTAAGAGAAGTCAAGGAGGAAGAAATCAGGTCGGTTGTGTGCGGATTTGAAGTGGTTCTTGAAGGTGCGTGGAGAAAACACAAGAAGGGGGGTTGAATTGTGTTTTGGATATTTAAAAACTTTCCAAGATGTTTAAATCTTTTCAGAGTCTTTAAAGCACAGCGGATTATTCACACAATTAACTTATGGTGTTATGAATGATGAAGGAGTAAATGAGAGAGTGAGAGAGAGAAGAACACACAACAATTTATACTGGTTCCCCTCACAAATTGAGAGTACTCCAGTCCCCTTGTTTCCAAGAGAGTTCCACTATAATCACACGGATTACAATAGTTGTTCAAGCACACAAGCTCAAGACTTCCTGCTCTTAGTCACACAAGACATATAGAGACTTCCTTGCTTTGATCACACAAGATCAAAGACTTCCTTGCTCAAGCACACAAGCTTGAGACTTCCTGCTCTAAGTCACACAAGACAGAGAGACTTCCTTGCTCTGATCACACAAGATCAGAGACTTCCATGCTCAAGCACTCAAGCTCAAGACTTTACTGCTCTAATCACTAAGACTGAGACTTACGTGCTTCTACACTAAGCAGAAGACTTTCTTGCTTCTACACTAAGCAGAAGACTTACTTGCTTCTACACTAAGCAGAAGACTTACTACTAACTTAAGAGCTTAAAACTTATTACAAACATAATAATCTTCAGAGGCTCTAAGCTAGTTTCTATGCTCACTTCATTTGAGAGATATTATCTATTACAATTCAAATGCTCACTTTCTTGAGAGATTTTATCTAATGTTAAGCGCTAGTCTTCAATTCTTTCTTTGGCATATTTATATGAGTTGAGAAAGACATTGAGACGTTGGAGAAATTCCCGTTGCAACTTGGACAGCTGTAGACATGAAGGATCCGTTGAGTAAAGCCACGTCTTCCTTTGCAGAGAAGCTTCACCTTTGCTGTCTGTCCAATGGTACAGTTATAAGGTACAACTAGCTCCTAGAGAGAGGGATCACATCCTTTGTGACCGTTGCATTTTAGTTGACCTTAGAACAAGTCATCAGGCTTGATAAGTTGTAGTTGATGTAGCCCTCTGATGACTGGGAATTCCCTTTGCTTCTGATGAACCTTTGATAACTTGGAGTCTGATTGGTCTTTGAATAGTTGGCCTCTGATACTCTTTAGTAATTCAGATTCTGAACGCCTTCATCCTCTGAATTACTTATGACTATCAGACAGCCTCCGAACTCTTGTAGGCCTCTGAACATCCTTGAGCTTCTGAACTACTCTGAGTCCCTGAACAGCTTTCAGACGTTCTGATCTACTTTGAGCTTCTGAACTTTGTATAGCTTCTGACCACGTTGTAGTATCTGAACTCTTTCAGAGTCTTAAATATTCAGACTTCCATTGGTTTCATCAGAGTTTAAATTAAGTATGCTCTTGATTAAACGTTGAATTCTCCTGCACTTAATTTAAACATTAGTACCATCAATTGCCCATTTAATACTTTGTTATCATCAAAACTTAAGGGTGTGTATTAACACATATTTTGTTCCAACAGTTCTGACCCAATCAAATTTGGCAAGCATTCTACATATTCCCAATGAAGGAAAATTCCATGCCTTCAACGCAACAGAAGCCAAGAACACTGGGTGTCTGAATGATATGACAAAGAGGTGTTATGAAAAAGGGAAAACCTGTGAAAGCAACAAGAGTGGTGATTTGAAACCAACGCAGAAATTACTAGCCAGAATTTTGCTTGGATCAATCTTTCCAAGGAGTGGAAGCTCTGATCAACTCTATTGGGATCATAGATACTTTATCTATTTTCTCACTAGAGGATATCAACTAAACTGGGCTAAGTATATCTTCAATCACCTTTGCAAGGCTGTTAATGCTATTCAAAGGCAAACCAAGCCCAATGTTCATGTCATTTACCCAAGGATTCTAAGTGAGATTTTCTACCAGTGTGGTGTGATTGACGTGATCAAGGTTGCTGGTCAAGATAACTTGTTAAGAGAACTGAGAGCCTCTGTTATCTCAGTAAACATTTTGTCCAACATGTACATCTTACCAGGACAAGCTTTGAAGTTTTCAGAGCCTTTGGAACAGCTACCACATTCTGGACCTTCTATGGCAGCAACATTCAAAATTAACATACCTTCTGAAATTCTGGCGATGTCCATATGCGGTACCGGATGGGGCAACATCTGCTTCAACACAGTTCCCAGCAGAACATAATGGACAATTTAACAATAAAAAAACAGAAATTAGAATAACACAATATGTTGTTAACCCAGTTCGGAGCAACCTCTCCTACTCTGGGGGATACCAATCCAGGAATGAATTCACTACTATAGTTCTAGTTCAAAGATTCCAAAACCTCCCGTTTCTATCTTATCGCCTAGACACTATCTCATGCAATCCTACCTAGGAACTCCTAGATATGAGACGCCCCGTCTCACTTCCTCTTAGCCACACAACCAGCGTGACTGTATAACACTAACAACAATTTGGCGAAGAACATACTTCAAACAAATACCTATCTCCGTACTTTAAAGCTTAGGAGTAGATTAAACGATTACAACTCAACTAAAAACAGTCTTACTCTAGCATCAAGATGATACAAGAGTGGCTCACAAATAAAGCACAAGGCTTACAAGACACGAAACCCTAAAAGACTACATCTTTGATATATTTGTTTAACCTTCGGTTTCGGTGAATAAAATATGTTTGAGTCTTCAATATATATAGCCTGAGATAGCCTGGGCTATTCCTTGATTTCAGGCTTCACAAATAACAAAAAATTAGAACATATCCGATAGCAAAAGATTCTCTTAAGTAAATCCAACAAAAACCCTAAAATATAGGCATATCTTTAGGGGCGTTACAAAATGTGATATGATCAAGAAATAAGCTGAATTCTTCGTCTTGGGAAACAAGAAAGTCGCTTAATGGATTTACTTCACAAATAAAATGTGTGTTTATCATGTAACAAACTTTGCACATTTTCTGGCTTCAGGATGTGGTTCCAGATGTTGCCACATCTGACCTTACATCTGACTAAATCTTGTTTTTGCAAAATGTAGCCAATTTCAAAACCCAACACCTTCTGTTGCTAAAGGTATTGTTAACCAGTACATACAACTACTGGAAAGCCAAGGAGAACCTTTTGAGATTGAACCAGAGGATGTGAAAAAGAAAAGAAAGAGATTGGTAAAGACTACTAAGGTTGAGACTGAAAAAGGTGAAAGCAAAGGCAGGACAAAGACAAAGGCTGGAAGTTCAAAAGTGGTAGTGGTTCAAGATGTAGAAAGTGAAGATGATGATGAACCACTAAGTGTCAGACAGAAGAAGCTTGTCAAGGAGCCCAAGAAAAGGAATGCTGAAGGCTCATCCCAAGACAACTCAGGTAATGTATCTCTGTCTAAACCTGTTGTTGTAAATACTCAAGATACTCAACCAACCCCATCATCAACCCAACCCAAAAATTCACCCTTACAATTCCTTGAACAACATTTAGGTGGTGAATTATCTAACCTTGTTCAGAACCCATCCATCCACCCAATCTCTGAACAGATTAAGAACCCTATTCCAACAAGTCCTGAAGACAATCTCACGTTAAAACAACTTGTCTCAGAACTTGTACATTCAGAACCCCCCATACCAGAGATAATCCAACCTGAACCAAATATCCCTCTGAACCTGAACATGCTCAACCACAACCTGAACCATATACCTCACCTGAACATGTTCATACACACCCCGAACCTCAAACATCTCCTAAACAAAAATCTAAACCTGACCAACAAACACAACATGAACATCAAATTGACCCTGAACAACAAATCAGTACACAAACTGAAGTGATTGCAACTGATTCTAATGAGTCAGTACACACTGAAGTACTCCAATTTGATGAAACCCCCTACTCACCAACCAGGGATCAAGTTGATGAAATGATTAAAGAACTAACTACCTCTGATACACAGTTAAGATCATTTAGTCAACCTGATCAAAACCAACAACAACAACAAATACCACCCCAACACTGTCATGTTGCTAAGAAAACCCAAGAGGTTGGGACATCTACAGCATCTGACTGTGTTGCTACTCAAAATGAGTCTCAACCACAAACATCACCTCAACACACCATTACACCCTCAACCTCTGATCATCACTCAACCAACTCAAATGACCCTGATATCTTGAGTAAATGCAACAACTTGTTTAGGCAGATACATGGTCTTCATGATCTAAGACAATGTGATATGCCTTCATCTGAGTATGCTGCTCAATGGGTGAGTCTGACTGAGAGTTTGGTGAAAGAGTTGTATAGTCTTCAGGAGGCAGATGTTGAAGAGCAGAAGAAGTTTGACAAGGGAAAAGCTGCAAATGTTGAAGAGGTCATTCAGACTCAGAAGGACACAGAAAGGGATCAACCTGAATCCTCTAATGTGAGAGAAAATGTTGAGCAAAACCTGAGGGATAGGTTAGCTTCAATTGAGCAAGATCTGAATGAACCAATTCAAGACAATTTGGGAGCTAATCCAAGCAACGAAGAGCATATGAGGAATCCAGTTTATGAGGCCGATATTGAGAGGATTGAAGCCAAAGTGGACAAGTACATTGGACTAATGGAGGAAGTAAATGGAAATCAAAAGGAGATCATGAAAACCCTAGCCTTTCTCTTTAGTCGTCCACAATAAAACCCTAGGATTTCTTTGCATGTTTAATTAATTTTCTGCTGATTAATATTTTGTTAGGCACATTGATAGGATTGACTCTATATTTTTTTGTATGTTTTGACTTCTTTGTGCTATTCTGAAATATTTATTCACTGAGTTTATTGTTATTCTGGATGCTTTTATTTTGATTCTTTAGATTTTTTTGATATTTAATTTTTTATTCTTCAATTGGCTTTCAAAACCTTCATTTAAAAGTTCATTCCATTTTAAAACAGTTTCTCAATTGGTATTTCAAACTCTTGTGTTTCTGTTCATAAAATTGTTTTTTTTTCAATCAGTATAATATTTGGTTATTCCTAAAGAATCAAATTGCATAACAAGAGAAGAAACATAATAAGAAAATCAAATTAAACAAGCCAAAGCAATTAAATTTTATTTCATTGAGAACATAAGTTACTGATTACATATAAAAATTCCTAAAGACTATTTTCTGGATGCTCCAAAGGACATATTGTGGCAGCAGCCTTGATATGACCTTTGAAGAGGGGAGTTGGGTTATCCAACTGTTAGATCATCTTCCTTGAAGAAACCAATTCTGATGCATCAGATTGTTTTTCTTCAGGAGAAGATTCTAGCCCCTCTAGAGCCTTCGATATCAGATTATTTTTCTTCAGGAGGATATGTCTTCAGAAACTCAAACCAATCAGAGTCCCAATCTTTTTCTTCAGACTCTGAACTGCGTTTCTCTTTTTCAGACGCTGGCTTTGTTTCTCTTGATTTCTTCGTATGTTTTCTCCTATCTTGACTAACTCTCTTTGAATCTACCTTTTTCTTTTCTGAGCGTTTCATTTTTTCTCTCAATTGCTCTATCACAACCTAAGATTATTCTGTGTGAATAAAATGACTAGGTTTCTCTCCTTTTATAAGCTCATTTCACACGCCAATGTCATAAATGCGTTCAACCACTCCTGACTTGACTACATTGGACATTGCAATTGTTATTAATTGCTTAAACTATCTTTTTGATAATGACAAAAGGGGGAGAAAGAATAATGATAAATCAATTGTTGGAAGAAGCGAAATTACTTTGCTTTTTAGGGCTTTATAGTGCTTCAGAAAGAGAGTGTAGGAGAGTGGTCAATTCAATTTAGTGGCATGCGTTACATGCTTTGTAATGACAATCTGATCTTGAGGATTTCAAAATGTGTGTATTTTTTAAGCTCTGAACTATTTGAAAAATATTATATTTATTTTGAACTCTGAAACTGTATATCATGATAACCTCTGAACCTTGTGTGTGTATACGTTTCTAGTGCCTCTGATCCTATTGTCATTCATTTAAATATTTTGTCTAATTCATCTGGCATTTTAAATAAGCGCATAATTTTAAGGAGAATATATTTATTAATTGAAGTTTATTATTCATAGATAGTTTTTGAGTAAGGGTGCAACTTTATTCAAAGATTATTACACTATGAAAAGAAGAAGCTTACAAACCTTGTTCTCTGCATAGTAAAATATGAATAATCTAAGTCATATAATAAAGTAATTCTTAAACTGATTAAAATTAACTATAGATACAAAATAGGGGGAGCTTACAAACCTAACCCTATGGACTATCAGACTTAGGGGGAGCTTGCAAAACTCAGAAGTCTAATGTCAACATAGCTGAATTTTATCAACAACAATTGTATTTAATACTTATTTGTCATCATCAAAAAGGGGGAGATTGTTAGAACAAAATGTGTTTTGATACACACCCTTTGTTTTGATGATAACAAAGTATTAAATGGACAATTGAGATTACTAATGTTTAAATTAAGTGTGCAGGAAAATCTTAAGAATATAGATTAGCACACTTGATTTATGTTCTGAAGGAACCTTATGAAAGTCTGAATCATTACACTCTGAAAGAGTTCAGAAGCTAAAACGTGGTCAGAAGCTAAATGAGTTCAGAAGCTCAAAAAGGATCAGGATGTCTACAAGAGTTCAGAAGCTTAAGAGAAGTTCAGAAGCTCAGACATTCAGATGCCTACAAGAGTTCAGAAGCTATTTGGTGTTAGTCAAGAGTTATTCAGAAGATGAAGACGTTCAGAAGCTAAATTACGAAGGACTATCAGAGGCCAAATATTCAAGACCAATCAGACTTCAAGAGATCAAGGTTCGTCAGAAGCAAAGAGAATTCCATTGATCATCAGAAAGGCTACATCACTCACTCTTACTAAGCCTGATGATCTCTATAAGGACAACTAATTACAACGGTCATAAAGGATGTGATCATATCCTCTTTAGGAGCTAGTTGTACCTTATTACTGTATTTGGACACACAGTAAAACATTAGCTTAACTGTGAAGAAGATGTGCTCTGCTTAGAGTAAATTCAAAAGTTACAGTTGTCCATTTACAACGGGATTCTACAACGTCTCAATATCTTTCTTCACTCATATATATATCAGAAAGAAAGAAGTTGATGAAAGAAAGGAAGGAACAACAACTGATCTTCAAATGTTTTATCTCTCAAGATTAAGTGAGAAATTGATAACTAACTAAAGCCTCTGAAGTTATTATTTTGTAATAGTTTTAAGCTTAGAAGTTAGTATTTACTCCTGCGTGAGTAATTTGGAAAAGTCTCAATCTTAGTGATTAGAGCAAGGAAGTCTCTTATCTTGTGTGATTTGAGCAAGGAAGTCTCTTTGTCTTGTGTGACTTAGAGCAAGGAAGTCTCTTTGTCTTGTGTGACTTAGAGCAAGGAAGTCTCTTTGTCTTGTGTGACTTAGAGCAAAGAAGTCTCTTGCTTGTGTGCTTGAGCACTAGAATTGTAATCTTTGTGATTATAGTGAAATCCCTTGGAAGTGCAAGGGGACTGGAGTACTCTCGTTTTGTGAGGGGAACCACTATAAATCCTTGTCTCTCTCTCTCTCTCTCTCTCTCTCTTTTATTTACTCTTCCATCATTCTTTCAGATTCAAGTTGTTTGTGTTAAGTATTCCGCTATGCTTAAAGACTTTGATAGATACTATTATCTGGAAAAGATTTTAAAAACTTAAAACACAATTCAATCCCCCCTTCTTGTGTTTTCTCCCACGCACCTTCAAATTGAATTACTGATTGAGATTAAAATTGAACCTTAAATTTCGATTCGCGTCTGCGGTCATGTGTGGTGAACTTTTTTGCGTTTTCGAAGCTTATATTGAACCGTTTTTTCTGGTGGAAAAAAAAATATTCGTGCTTTTAGTTTTACCAGACAAAAGGAGAATGGGGGTGGGGGTGGAAAGAGGGACGGGGAGAGAGATATATATAATAGTTAATGAAAAATGCATAACAATAAAAAAGTGAGACTCTTGTGAGATAGAATCCAAGAACAAAGGAGAATTCAGTTCATACATTTCACACCTACTTCCTCCGATTTTATTTATAAGCAAAACTCTTTTGTTTCACATATATTAAGAAATTTGTTATTTTTACTAATTACCTTCTTTTTTTTTACTAAACTAAATTATCTTTTATAATACATTAAATTTGCATTGAGATTATACAGTTAAGTTAAAAAGTAACAATTAATGAAAGATATGTTTGGAAGAATAACATTAACTAAAGTTGATTTTGGTTATTTTATCTTATATTTGAGACCAAGTTTTTTTTTGTTAACTTTTGCTTATAAATAAGGCCGGATAGAGTACTATCATCCTTCTCTTGCCTACTTAAAGAGACTTTGGCTAATATGAAATAGTAGAGAAAGTCTTCCGTGGTGCACAAGTGAATAACATTATAACAAATTTTACAAAATCAACCGTTGAATTGAAAGTTTATATCATATAAATTATCCATAAAAAATTTAAAGAAATTGAAAATCATTTGATATGTTATTAAAACTCATCAAAATTAACGGTTTATGAGATTTTATTAAATACCGTTAATTTTAATGGGTCTCAATACCATATCAAATGATTTTCAATTTCTTTAAAAAAAGTTATAAATGATTTATATGATATAAATTTTCAATTTAACGGTAGATTTTATAAAATTTGTATTTGTTATAATGTTATTAGTCGCAAATAGATTTTCTCCACTATTTCATGGTAGACTTTGTCACTTAACTATACTTGGAATTTATCTTTCTTAAAGGTTACTATAAAAAAAGACTATTGGGAAAAGCATAATTCCATTAGATAAATTCTAAATTTTGATGACGGAATTATTTGAAAGGGGAAGAATGTAACATTTCACATTTTCCTCTTAATATTTAATGTTGATTATGAACTATTGCTTGTATTTCCCTTACAACTGCCTATTAATCTTTCTAGCCTTGCAAGACTCAAATAAATGTCAAATTCTTTTTAAGAGTTTTAACATTATTGCATACTTAAATCGAAGATCGAACCTAGAATCTTGATTAACTTAAAAGAAACTTGAACCATTTTATCTAAGTACTCTCGGCTACATGTATTATTAATTAACATTACACATAGGTAAAATTTATAGACTGAGGTTTTAATTAAATTGAAATTAGAATGAGTGCATGTGTAACAAAGGTACACTTAGTAAGTAAAGTTACTTAGGCGGCCAAGTGCAAAATGACCTAAGATTAAAGATCTATGAGAGATTATCACCCTTGGGAACTAGATTTCTTTTGTTACGGTATGATGCTGAAATAGATTAAGATCGTCCGATTTAAATCATGCGACTGAGATTGTTTGCAGTAATTTTAAAATTGTATCAATTAATTTAAATCGTCCGATCTATAATTAACGACTAAGATCTAAAACTGTGTGAAAAATGTGTTGTTTTCAACGCATGAAATCTTAATCCTCACAATTAAATGAGGATAGTAGAGTACACCTTAATAAATCTATCTCCTCTAAAACGCATACACGATAAGGAGTTAGAATCCTCTCCATTTTCTATTCTTTCTATTTCTTCCATTATTATATAGTTTTGGGAATATAAATGCAAAAGTGTGACATTAAGTGGGTCCAAATCTCTTTTATACACCCCAAAATATTTAAAAATTTTGGTAATGAAAGAAATAGAAAAAATGAGAAATGGAGAGGATCTCAACTCCACTAAGACGCACAAAAACACTTCAAATCTCTAATTCTTTAGATATAATTCATCTATTTCCTTTTCTCATTCACCCACTCACATCATCACCACTTTCAAGACAATATAAGTATTAAATATGAGTATCTTATTCACCATCTAAAATTTAAGAGAAATGTTATTTAAACACATTTTTCTAACAAAACTACATTTTTAATTTTTTAAAATATTTTTTGTATGTTTCAATAACTGTGCTATGAGGAAAGAGAATACGATGTCGTATTTTTGTCTAACTTTTAGATGTTGATATAACATTGCTCAAAATTTAATCATTTGTTCGTAGAAGTCTAACCTCAAACGATAGACTCTATTAATACTATTGCGTCAATTTTAAAAATTTAGTATCAAATTTTTTAGTATACAAATATCATTTATAATTAAAAGTTTAAAGGATGTTTATAGAGCAATATATTAATATATTTTAAGTAATACTACTCAAGTTTATAAATAGATCCATATATTTTAGTCCAAATTTAGACTAAATATATATACTTTTTTTCTTATATAAAATTTTGAAATTGTCACTGCGAGCATAACTCAGTCAACAGGAACATCACATTTAATATGAATTTAAATTTTGGACACTCTATTTATTCACCTAATGGTGAAATTCTAGCTGTTGGGCTACTTGATTATCAGAAAATTTGAAACTTATATTTATGATAAGATTATGAAATGTTATCTATTAAATCTAACTCAATTAACAGGTATCGATATTATTAAGCTAAATATTCGTATCTAAATTCAAAATCTAAAGATTTCAAAAAAAAAAAAATCTAAATCTAAAACTTTGCTGTGTGTATCTAAATTCAAAATCTAAAAATGTCGCAGTTGTATATGCAAGCTATAATCATGGACCTAGAAAATACATCATTTGATTATATAAAAATAAAATAAAATAATTTGATATGTTAAAAAACAAGCAAAATGTATTTTTTATCCAAAAAAAAGAAGAAGAGCAAAATGTGTAATAAAGGAGGGTAAAAATGGAAAAGTATCTATCTCTGCGGAGTAGTGTAACTAGGGGTGTAATTGGACCGGTTTGGATCGGTTTCGAGTGAATCCAATGTCCGAACCAATGAACTCTCGATTGGTTCGGTTTGGTTTGATTTTTAGTGTTTTTCAAAAATGAATCCGAACTAAACTCATCGGTTTGGTTCGGATACTTTCATCGGTTCATCGGTTTTTATAGCACATTTTTTTCCGATGTATTTCATGCTATTTTTTTTTTCCAATATATATTTTTCATATAAGTTCATTAAATAAGTTCATAAAATACAAAATACAATTCATCAAATAATTTCTTCATATACAAAATACAATTATTTTTCCTTAAGTTCATCAAATAAGTTCATCAAACACAAAATACAACCATATTGAAATTAAGTTCATAAGTTTTTCAAATAATAAAATACAACAAAAATAAAACTTCAAGTCGATCTATTCCCACTTAAATCGCCAATGCTTCTTGCATATCATGTTGTCATCCCGTCAATGTTAACTTCACCACTAGTAAGTCGTATTCCGGCAACGCTTGACATGCGAGGTTACCATTTTTGGAGAGTTTGAGATGAAATATATGATAACAGAGCAACGTGAGAGTGTTGTATTGTTTGCGCAGTGAGATGAGAACTGAGAGCAGCATGAGGTTTTTTGCAGCTGTGACCGTGAGGAGACTGAGTCTGAGAGTTTCTAAATTAGAGTTTGTACTGTGATATGAGTAAGCAAGATTTTTTTACATGTAGTTGTGTCTGTTTTATTTTTTAATAGATGTGAACTACCTAAATAAAATTAACTTAATAATAATATATAATTCGTAAAAAAAACTTAATAATATATATATTGATTTAGTTCGGTTTGTTCATCGATTTTTAAAATTCGATCCGAGAACCGAACCAAACCACATCAATTTTCAATTGGTTTGATTCAGTTTTTTATCCGGACCATAAGAATCAATTATTTTCGTTTCGGATAGGTTTGGATCGTCGGTTCAATTTGGTTTTTCTAATCCAATTACGCCCCTAAGCGTAACTGTGTAAGTGGAACTGTATGTATCTTCCTTTTCTTTTCTTCTGTTACCGTCCCACTAAACACAGAGAAAACAATTGATGATTGATCGGAGAAAATGGCAGGGAAGCAGATCACAAGATCAAAGTCACGAATCATTCTCTTAGCACTCTCCCTAATCGGTTTCTCACTTC
Source organism: Trifolium subterraneum (assembly GCA_951799995.1). Classification (NCBI taxonomy): domain Eukaryota; kingdom Viridiplantae; phylum Streptophyta; class Magnoliopsida; order Fabales; family Fabaceae; genus Trifolium; species Trifolium subterraneum. The sequence continues at coordinate 34,802,450 of OX637461.1, forward strand.
TCATCTTCCTCTCATCTCTCTCTCCTCTCCGCACTCCCTCAACAAATTTCCATCTCTCCTCATCTTCCCACACTTCATTCGTCTCCTCCCTCGAACAATTCCTCACCAAAACCCCCTCTTCACCTTCTAACCCCGACGACACTTCCACCGACGTCAACAATCTCGACGACGCCGTTTTCAATTCCGAAAACTATAGACTCAATTCCGATCCGTATTACCCTATTTCACTTCCCCTTAGGGTTTACGTCTATAACATGCCTTCAAAATTCACCTATGATTTACTCTGGCTTTTTAGAAACACTTACAGAGATACCTCTAATCTCACCTCTAATGGTAGCCCCGTTCACCGTCTCATCGAACAGGTTTCCATTCCCATTCCATTGCATCTCTTACTTTTTCTTTTTTTTTTGTTAATTATTATTCTCTGATGATTAATTGTTTTTGTTTGTCAATGTAGCATTCTATTGATTACTGGCTTTGGGCTGATCTCATTGCTCCTGAATCGGAAAGGCTGTTGAAAAGTGTTGTCAGAGTTCATCGACAAGAGGATGCTGATTTGTTCTATATACCATTTTTCACCACTATAAGCTTTTTCCTATTGGAAAAACAACAATGCAAGGCCCTTTATAGGGTGTGAGTGCTCTTCTAACAACTTAATACTGCATTCATATCACAATATAAGTCACTTTGGCATTTTTAGGCACCTTAAAATGTAATTAATGTCGTATGGAAAAGAGAAATTATGAGTTAATTTACAAAATTGTACTTCATTAATGGTATGAGACATAAATTAAAGAATTGAAAGAAGAAAGAAATTATGAGTTAATTTCTCAAAGTGACTTATATTTTGGTACAGAGGGAGTAATATGCTTTGCTTTTATCTGGTTCAGTTTGTATTAGACTACTCACGACAGTTTCTTAATTTGCAAAGACTATGGATTTTCAATTACCAATAATTCACTATAATTTTATAGCTGTGTCTAGTAGTATAGTGAAGTTAAATTAGAGTGGTTATTAAGAAAATAAGCGGAGGAAATTATTAATTTTATTCTTTAAAAAGCTTAGACGGCATAAATGCTGCTTTAGGAGAAGTTTATTCAAATTAGCTCTATTTGTTAAACTTTGTAAAGTCCTAATAGTTGTTGTGGATGTAGGAAGCTTTGAAGTGGATTACAGATCAACCTGCTTGGAAGCGCTCTGGTGGAAGGGATCACATAATGCCCGTACATCATCCGTGGTCTTTTAAATCTGTTAGGAGATACGTGAAAAAAGCAATATGGTTGTTGCCAGATATGGATTCCACGGGAAATTGGTATTTTCCTAATTTTCAGACGAATGTGTGAATAAGATGCTATTGTTTCATTGAGAATGGCATTTAGTGATGTTTTTCAAATTTGTCTTTCAGGTACAAGCCGGGGCAGGTTTATCTCGAGAAAGACCTTATTCTTCCATATGTTGCCAATGTTGATTTCTGTGATGTCAGATGTTTGTCTGAAATAAATCCCAAGAGAAGCACACTTCTTTTCTTTCGGGGCCGGCTCAAAAGAAATGCGGTAAGCATGTTGTGAGATTCATGATTGATTGATTGAAAGGTGAAACTTTTCTATCTGCATATTAATGCTACTTGAACTCCACAGACACACACACACACACACACATATATATATATGCTTTTTATTAGCATTCCTTTTCAATCTCATGTTAGAATCACATTTATTGGCAATTCTGAAGAATATTTGTTGACTTATATTTTTACGATTATGTAATATTTGGATATTTCCTTCAACTCAAATAGCTATACAAAGCCTTGTTCTGTGTTGGGTGGCATTCTGACCAGCTAATGTCTAATATTTGGGTTGTCTTTTCTTATAGTATCTTATCGGGAAGTCTATTATCGTATTTTTCTCTAGTTGTCTATGTGGTATTCTCTTAATTTCTGGAAGTCGCTTATCACGTTTTGCTCTACTTGACTATGTGCTATTCTCTAAATTTCTTTGTCACCTTCTTTTCCAAGTGTTATGTGGTTTAGTGGTTCTGTGTCTTTTCTATTTCAGGGTGGAAAGATACGTTCTAAACTTGTAGATCAACTAAGTGGAGCTGATGGTGTAATTATTGAGGAGGGAACTTCTGGAGAGGGGGGAAAAGAAGCAGCTCAAAATGGCATGCGCAAGTAATATAAGTTCAACTCTTGAATATGTGTACCCTGCTTACTTATTTAGTAGTAATTATTTGTTTGCCTTCCTCATTGTCAGGTCTATATTTTGCCTAAACCCTGCTGGTGACACTCCATCTTCTGCTAGATTATTTGATGCAATTGTTAGTGGTTGCATTCCGGTTATAGTAAGTGATGAACTGGAGCTCCCATTTGAAGGGATACTTGATTACAGAAAGGTGTGTATATGCATTTATGTAAAGTAACTAATAAATTAAAAAATATTATTTAGAAATAATGGTAAATTGTAATAAAATATTTGTGAAATTAACTAGCCAGCTTTGTAAGGTTGTAAATCAAATTTGGTGTGGACAGTTTGAGCAAGTTGCTGATTGATCATCTTTTATCACAGAATATGTTCATAGGACTGTATAATGGGCTAGTAATTTTAGATGCCATAATCATTATGTTAGATAATTAATATTGAACCCTTTCATATTTAGATTTTCTTAGACAGCAGGGGGATTTATCAGGGGCGAATCCAGAAATTTATGAGATGGAGGGCTTGAAAGATTTAATTCATAATTTTTTTTGCAGACATAAACTAAAAATTGACAGAAAAGAACAAAAATGTCTAACGTCACTTAAAGGATAAAAATTGAATGGATGTTCAACTCTCACAATGTGACGAACCAAAAGATATCAAAGTGAAAAACCCAAAAATAGCTACTTAGTCATATACAAGGGAATATTATCGGTGAGTGGAATGTATATTTTTAGTTTTTCTTTAGTTACATATTCAAAGAATTAATTAAAAAGACAGCATATTAAACAAATTAGAAACAATGATTTTACGTATTAAAAATTATAAAAGAACAATATATTCATATTTGTTTTGAGGGGAGGGAGGGGCTAGTGCCCACCCTTGCCCTCCGCTGCATCCATCCCTAGGCTTGCGGTATCCATACATGAATAGTATCTTGGGCCCCGTATTTTATCATTTTTTTTTTCATTTGGTATATCAAGAGGAACAAATTAAGTGACAAGCAGGACGTGCTTAGGTCATTGACTATTATACACTTAATGTTAAAAAGGAGAAAAAAAAAACCCAAAGGAGACAATGATTAATGAGACAAAAAGACATGGTACAAGAAGCTACTTTTGTTTTTCTTTGTGAGGAGTTACGTGTATATGCATGCACATGACCTATAAAATAAAAAAGTTGCAACCAAAGCCATTTAGCACTTATGCATCGACCATGCCCCATGTCCTTAAACAACCAAAGCCATTTAGCACTTGTGCATCGACCATGCTCGCTGTCTTTAAATACAAAACTTCTAGGAATATCTCTATAGGTCATGTGCATGCATATACACGGAAATCCTCGCAAAAGTCTTATCGCATGGTAGCAAAAATTGATCCACAATGAAAAAGAATAGTAACTTCTTGCACCATGTCTTTTCTATCTCATTATTCACTGGCATGTTCTTCAATATCTTTTTCAAAGATTGGGAGCTTAATTCCCTTTTTGTCTTCCCGGTTTTTATTTTTGTCCGATCTCCTTTGGTTTTTTTCTCCTTATTGATTACTTCATCTGAGTAGCGTTGTTGAAAAGAGGTATCCTCATATGCATTGAAGTGCACAAGGATGGTAGTAAACTAAAATTCAGCAGGGAATATCCAATTTCTCTGACTTTGTGTATCGAAAATGAAAATTATAGTAGCCATGAGATTCCCATGGGCGAAAGCAAAACACCAAAGAGATACTAATAGATAGTCATATCCCCAATGTTTAAGTCCCGGTTGACAATCAATAGTGCAAGCATCCTCTTAATCAAATGCAGCAAAGAAAAGCAAAGACTTTACCAGCCTCCCTATTATTACCTGAACTTAAACACCAATACAAATTGATTTAAGGTAGGACACACCCAATGACTCAACTGCATTATCCAGTATGCTATATATGGTTAACTGATTAGTAAGAGCTTTGAGATTTGTTATTTTTCATTTTCTGAGAGAAGTTGCTAATTTAATATTTTGCCAATGCAGATAGCTTTGTTTGTTTCATCCAACGATGCTCTGAAGCAAGGTTGGCTCTTGAAATATTTGAAAGACATTCAACCTGCTCATATAAAAGATATGCAACAAAATCTTGCCAAGGTTTGTAATCAGGGCTGTTCAGAATTTTACTATGCTTCCCCCTCCCTATGTAGTGCTGTCATGTAATATTTTCTCGCCAATAGTGCAATATCTTACTACTGTTTACCAATGTCAAGCTGGCAATGTTTTGTGCCATGTGCAAATTTTTGTTGCAATAATTACCTTAGATATTATTCATTTGATAAAATTGATATTCCGTGCATTGTCTTGCTTACCTCTTTGGTGTTTAATGTATTTTCCTTTTCAGTACTCCAGGCATTTCCTGTTTTCCAGTCCAGCTCAACCTTTGGGTCCTGAAGACTTGGTTTGGAAAATGGTTTGTTACTGCTTGTTTAGTTATTTTATATTTCTGTTTTTAATACTCTTTTAACAGCTTGTTCTCATAAGGAACTTCAGCTCAAGCTTGTTCATTGAATGTTTTCTTCCATGGTAGTTTGTATAGGTTTGGGAAATGAAATGGAATTATCTTGTTGATGCAAGGCGCTTTTAATATGTCATTCGGTCCATGAGTAGTTTTATGTTTAGTTTATTCCTAGAGGCCTTATGATGAAGTGGGTAAGTTTTGATTGGTAGTAGTATGTAATGTGATAGGACCAGTGAATAAGGTACTGGATAACTTGTAACCTCAATTAATTAACAAGGCAAATTACAACAGAAAGAAAAGAAAATTTGATAGAACGATGTCTAACATGCAACAGCCCAAGCCAAGTCGTTCCCTTCACCAGAGAAGAATTTCCGGTGACCTCACTATCTCATCTCACTAAAACAGAATTCTTGCTTACTTTCTCTCTTTTCCTTTGCTATCAATGAGGGTGATCCTGCAAAAGTATCTTACTGTGTAAAGAAGACAAGAATAGAATTGCAATAAATAACTTATTCCATCTCATTTTGTCCAAATTAGGAGGGAACAAAAATGATATTAAGTGATGGAATGGGATGATATAGATCTCATTATTAGGTTCCATTCCATAATTTTTTCAGTTTCCAACAAATAGAACATAGCACGTTCTGTTATATTCCATCAATCCAAACATACGCTAATAGAAAGGTGATCTTAGAATATAGCAAGGTTTAGTATTGATGACAAGCTTAGTTGTGGCGTTTCACTTTTACAAAGCTTATTACTTCAGTATTTGGCTTAGAAATTATAACCAAGCTTTACAATTTCTAGATATTATTAGGTCAAATTATGAATTTGAGTTAACAGAGCTAGTAGGCCAATGAGATGTGTTCGTAAGCTGGGGCCTGGGCTTTCAGAATATGGTGCTGTTTACTTTGGCACAATAGCTGTTGTTAGCTTAAATAGTGATTTTAGCTAGGTACTCTGGTTTAATCATATAATAATATTTACTTGCACGTCTAACTGTGCTTTCATAAGTTTATTAGCTGGCAATTAGTTTCTCAGGTTTTGGTTTACTTTGATTACTGGGGTTATTGTCATAGAATGGATGGTAGAATGTCTGTTGGAAACCACCCAAGAATAAGATATTCATCGGGAATTATAGGTGTTTTATATTCTAATTCTATCATATGGTTCTTGATATCTGAGTCTTAAAATTCTTAATTATTTTAAGATGGTTTTGCGACTGTGTTTCATATTGTTTGTGATGTTTCCTAACACCTTTTCTTTTGGGCTGGGGGTGTTAATTCTGGAGTTTGTTTAGAAGGAGTTGTGGCAAGTACTGTATCTTTTTGTGTAACTCTGTTTTTCTCTCTACATGTTGGTCCTTTAGATGGCAGGCAAGGTGGTGAACATCAAGCTTCATACCCGAAGATCTCAACGTGTGGTGGAAGGATCTCGAAATGTGTGCACATGTGACTGCAGGCCAGGCAACATCACTAATACTGTCCCAACAATCTCTTGAAAGTTGAATCACATTTTGCTTATATAAATGTAATGTATGTGGTTTTTCTCAATTATTATTTTTAATGTAATTGTCTTATGGAATTTTTTTATTCTTTAGTGGGGGTATTTTGTTGTATTACTTGGTACTTGAAAGTGTTTAGTATATGTTATCTTTTGACATATCGTATCAATTTTAAAAGAATGAAAATAGAAAACAAAGATCATAATTGCCTATTCTCAGACAGGTTCTTTGTAGTGGAAACTATTACATTGTCACAAATTATAACGAAGGAAAGCCAGATTGTATTTTGCGGGAGTAACAACAAAAGAAAAGAATAACAATCATAAATGACCATTACTAAACCTGAATTTTCGATTTTTAAATGTGATTGAGGTTACGGAAATTGGAGATTTTGTATGTGGATGTTTCAGCTTGAATGCTTCTCTTGTTAGTCCATGTTGGTTCTTCACGATATATTGAGTTTTTTCTTTCATTTCAAGTTGGTCCTCAAACAGCTGAATTTTGATGCAAATAAGAAATGAGTGATGTTGATAAGTTGATTGGAAATGATGATATTTGAATTTCAAGGATTATTACTAAGAATACTATGTTGGGATCGCTATGAGCACTCAAAAACAAAACAAAAAAAAAGTTATGCATATCATAGGATGTGTCTAATATGATCCACTAAAAAACAGTCAAAAGATTATCATTGTAGTAAAAAAATAGAATTTTATAGTAATAAAAAGTTGGAAACAACAATATGCGTTTGGAGTAAAACTTTTATTACAGAAATGTAAAATTTGAGTTGTATTATTACATTTATGTTTGAACTGTAAATGTTTGGAATATACAATCATTATATTTTTAAGTGCTAAATATCTTTTTCGTCGATATAAATATATTATATTTTAATTTTAGTCTCTTTAAAAAAATTCAACAAATTTTGATCCTTCAAATATTTTTCATCACGACATTTAGTCTCTTCATTTAAGTCAACTCATATGCACACTACACATTTTTTAATAAGTTTTTGTATTTATGTTTATAATATTCTATGAATCTTTCCCGAATAAATTTAGATTTTTTTTTTATAAAAGATTAAACAAATATTTGTTTTGGTTTACAATGTTGCCAATGAGGATCGAACCTATGACCTTATGCATACTATCCAAATCTCTCACAACTAGACCAAATCTAGTGGCTTAAAGATTAAACAAAGATGATTTTTTAAACGCCAAAACCCAATTTTTAATAAAACTGTAAGTACTTTGTTTTCAATAACATTATTTTTTTTTGTATTTATTTAAAATGAATTACACATTTTAAAGCATCTATAAATTATTAAATCATACTATAAAACATTATAAGAGATGTTTCAAAACAAAATTAGAAGCAAATTTAAAGTATTTATAAAGGATTTTTTTTTTAATAGAACAATGCAAGGGAGGTTAATAACCCTACAAATTATACAACAAATTTCACAAACAGATTACTGGGGTTTAAAACCCCCGCACACTAGAGAAAAGTTGTAGAGTTTGGATTTCATAGCGTTATTTAGTGGGGGTTCAAAATCGTCGCTAAATAGCTTTAAACCACCACAAATTATTATGCCTGTGAAATTTATTAATTCATTTTTGGGCGGACGGCCCTCCCCGGCCCATGATCAGCTCCTCCACTAGAGGCAACGAGAAAAAGAAATCATGAGAAAATTAATAGAAGTAGGACTTGACATCATATTCCATCTTTGTTTACTAAGTATTCAACTTTCCTTCGTGTGGATCACACTTATGTCGCCAAGGAAAAGTGCTAAGCATTTCATATATAGACATAAGAAAGTATTATGTACTGGGCCTAGAATTAGGCCCAAATCCTCTCCTACCTGGAATGCTCGACTACCGCCGCTGCCCGTCCTTTGTTCTTCTTCTCCTTCTTGTCCTTGCCAGCGACTACGAGAAGGACTAGTACCCAACAACGTCACATCATCCTCGCTAGTCTCACACTCGAGGAGTTCTTTAGTGTTAATTAGTAAGTAATTTAAATATGTTTTCATATGAAAAATATTTTTGAACAAGCTAACAAGGGCTTTCAAAAGGTCAGACTCGTGTCTAAAAAAATAAGCACGAGACAAGTCGTAGGCTAGATCTAGACCTTCAATTTTTTAACAGATCAGACTTAGACTTGGCAAAACTTAACTCGGCCTAGCATATATCTGGAATTGGATCCTTAGTAGCTAAATTACCTGCAGTTATCTCTTTTATCGTAGTATTTGTCAACAATGGAGATGATTCAAAGAAAAGGAGAGAAGGAGGATGGGATTTTCCATTAAAATAGGCAAACTGTGGGATACAAAAGAGTTATCTTAGGATTATATTGAAAAGTATAAATAGACAAAACTACCATTAGTCCAATTACAACAAAAAATCCATTAGTCTAGGATAATTGCTCTCCCGACCCCTCATGTTTATTTTATACCACTTGGATTTTCTGTTTTGCTCTTCAATAAAAATTTCGGGTAATAGAAACTGAAATTTTTTTGCTTTGAAAAATAATTTCGGGTTTTAGAAATCGAAATTTTCATAAATTTGAACTAGAAAATTTTAGTTTCTCCGTTTCGAATTTGTTTACAAGGGACAAATCAGATTTTTGGGGTATAAAAGAAATATGGGATCGGAAGAGTAATTTTCTTAGTCCAATTACAAAGCAAAAACCCAATTACATATCAAAAGTCTAATATATACTCCCTCCGGTCACTATTATAAGCAAAAAATCACTTTTTAGATTCATTGAAAAACGTATGTATTTGGTTTATAATATGGACTAGGTACATGATATTTTCAATGAACCTAAAAAGTGGTTTTTTGCTTATAATAGTGACCGGAGGGAGTATTGTCTAACATCTTCCCTCGAACTCACAATTCATTTATATTGTTACATTCCATTCATTGGAGGAGAACCAAAATAGAGTGTGATGGAATAAGATGGAATGAATAATTAGAACTTCGACCCGTGCGGTGCACGAGTCTAATCAGCAGTCATATGTAACAATAAAATATGAACATTGCAATATTGAAAAGTATATGGAAAAATTAGGGTTATGTATTTTTTAGGACCGTGCTTATCATAAATCAATATTTGTGCGAGAGATATATATTGATGTGAGAGATTTGTAACCACTATCAGCTAACTCATCCAAATTAGCACTGTGCTTATCAGAACTCAATATTGGTGTATATAGGGGAACTTTCAAGTGAGATGAGTGTTAATGTGAGAGTATAAGATGGTTAAATCATAACCCTTAGATCAATCTTTATGGTGTTGCTTAATTTTTACATCTGCAGGTAATCTTTTTACATTTCATCCCTTACCATTACACGTACTCTCTATCATCTCAACAATTTTAAGAGTCTCTCTTGTACCGATCTACCCAAATCCAGATCTAATTTTTAAATCAGACGTGCTCTTCTTCTTTCGTTCTTTCTTTCTCAATACACACATATAACATTTTAGTATGATTTTGGGGTTATTTTTTACGATTTGGGATTTTTTTTTTTAATGGCAATTTGGGATCTGTTGATTACTCTAGGATCTGGTCTGGTGGGTTTTTATTGTAATACCATAGTAATTTCTTGTTTCCGGGAATTTTCATGGTTTGTTTGTTTTTTTCTCTGCTTGTAGCTTCTCTTGTAACTTATTTTTTGGAGATTGCTCTAATACATTTTTGCTGAATAAAGAAAAAATTGTTTCCTTTGTCTCAATTTGGCTTATGTATGTTGTATTGAAAATTTGGAATCCATTAAAGGTAAACTCTAGAGACAATGAGAAATTGGACAATTAACAGGAGGTGTTTTCATGTTCTAGAGACAATGATAAATGGCTGTCAAATCCATTAAAGTTTTGTCTTTGATAATTAAAATTGATAGGAAAAATTACCTGAGCAAAAAACCCAAAACCCATAAACTTGGTCATGTTCTAAAATGGTTATCGAATAGTTAAATGGGTAGTAATAAAGTGCAGGAATATCACCGGAAAAAAAAAGGAAGCAAAGAACCGCATATAAAATTTCCACTAATTAAAACACCCATATGCCATGGTTTCTAGCTGTTGAGTTCATTTCAATAATTCAATCCAATCTGAAAATGACAAAACCATTACAATGATTTTGCATGATATTAGTGTTTTGTTTTGATGATTACAATGAGAAAAAAAAAATTCTACCCCAACAAACCTCTTTATACCCCTACAATTTTTTAAATATTCCAGTTATACCCTTATGTTATTTTTGTATATTTTATGTTTTTTACTTTGTCTTTTTATCACTTTGCCGGTAAAATCCGTACACCCTTTGAAAAGTGCACCGATCAGACCAGATTACTTTACCGGTACGTTAAATTTACCGGTACACTTTTTCTAAGTGTACCGGAATGTTTTTTTTTTCTTTCAAAGTATATTGTGGTACACTTGTATAAGTGTACCGATTCTGGAAATTTTTTTTAACACAGCGGTATACTTTTTTTCAAGTATACCGGTTATAAACATGAAAAATGGGAACCGGTACACTTTTATAAAGTGTACCGCACTTTTATAAAGTGTACCGGAATGTTAACGTGAAAATTAAAAATTTTGCTTTTATTTTTTATTTTTCAACAGATATGGCGCAATCCGGCGACACAGGTCAAAACTCGGTTGATACTACGGATGTATTTACTACGAATGATAAATTTGATACACGAGAAGATGTTCTTAAATGGGCGGAAGATGTTGGAATTGCCAACAAAGTCAGTATTATTATTACAAGGTCAGATAAAAAGAACGGCGTAAGAGGAAGGAATGACAAGTTGATTTTGGGCTGCGATAGAGGTGGAAAATATGACACTTCACAAAGTTCGACGTCAACTGCATCAAAAAAGTGTAACTGTCCATTCAAACTTAGAGCCACACCTTCGATAGATGGTTCAGGATGGAAAGTTCAAGTTCAATGTGGAGTTCACAACCACGGACTACCTGACCAATATGCAGGTCATCCTCGTAAGACACGTTTAACTGCAGAAGAAAACAAACATGTTGAAGAACTGACAAAGTGTCGTGTAGCACCAAGGAACATCGTTATTTCTTTGAAAGAAAAAAATTCAGAGTCTGTTGTTGATGCCAACCAAATATATAGGAAGAGAAACAAACTACAAAAAGAGGAAAGAGGTCCTAGAACAGACACTCAACACTTGCTGCAAAGGTTAGATGATGCTAATTTTGTCACCTGGAATAGAAGAAGAGATGATGGCTCTAATGTTTTGAGTGATATTTTTTGGGCACATCCAGATTCAATAAAGTTGTTGAACTTGTTTCCCACTGTGTTGACGATGGACTGCACATACAAAACTAATAAATACAGGCTACCACTTCTTGAAATTGTTGGTACCACGTCAACTAACTTGACATTTAATGTTGGTTTTGCTTACATGGAATCTGAGAAGACGGACAATTATCGTTGGGCATTAGAGAAACTGAAGGGTTTGTTTACTAAGCAAGATATATTGCCACAAGTAATTGTGACCGACAGAGAACTTGCTTTGATGAATGCAATTGAATCTGTATTTCCGCATGCTGTTAATTTGCTTTGTACGTGGCACGTAAACTAAGGATATGCGTGATCTAGTAAATAATTTGTGGAATAATGTTGTATTCAGTTCAAATGAGGTTGAGTATGGGCTGAATTTGAATGAGTTTGAGCAAACATGTGTTAATTCAAGCAAGTTTCTTGACTATGTCAAGAATTCATGGTTGAACAATTATAAAGAAAGATTTGTTGCAGCATGGACCAATAAAGTGATGCATTTAGGAAACACAACGAGTAATAGGTATGATTTGTTTTGTTTGAAAATTGTAATAATTTGTTTTGTTTTGTTTTTAGGTATGATTTAATTTACTTTTGTGTGCAATTTAATATTTAGAGTTGAGTCTGCACATTGGAAACTAAAGCAAATGTTGAAACACAGCAAATGTGACTTATGTAATGATTTGGATGCCATGAATGATGCCAAAAAAGGCTTTAGACGGCGCTTTTTTTGGCCTTTGACAGCGCTTTATAAGCGCTATCTACTTTGGAGCTGTTAAAAGTATAGACAGCGCTTAATAATCAAGTAAAAGCGTTGTCTAATGTCATCTTTTGATAGCGCTTATTATAAAAACGCTATCTCATGTAATATTTAAACAGTGCTTTTCAAAGCTAAGCGCTGTTGTAGGTTAGGTTTAGACAGCGCGTTTTAGTGATAAGTGCTGTTGTAAGTTAGGTTTAGACAACACATTTTAGTGACAAGCGCTGTTGTAGGTTAGGTTTAGAAAGCCCTTTTATCCTAAACGTTGTTGTGGGTTTGGTTTTAAGCAGCGCTTTGCAGTGCCAAGCGCTGTTGTAGGTTAGTTTTAGGCAGCGTTGTTATATGTTACCTTATTAAGCGCTGTTAAGTGTAATTTTTTTTCTATTAAATGTAGTTTTTTTTTGTATGATTTTCATCCTTCATTATTTCGAAATCTATAAGAAAATCAAAGATTTTACATGCAAGTAACATTAAAATTAATAACAAAGCATATATATATATATATATATATATATATATATATATATATATATAGAAGGTTTACATATAATGTAATAATCCCTTGTACAAGTTCAAAACTACAGGTCAGTCAAATATTACAACATTGATCCTACGAAACTATTCAATTTAATTAAAACACGTGAACTGCATAAACCAAACATGAGAACACTATCCCGCTTCACTTTTCGAAGAGGCCGCCGAAGTAAGCGGGTTAGATCACCAAGACCCTGACAAACAACAACATTAAGATTAAATTCACACACAAACTAGCTATCTAAAGTCAAATATAGCTTACTTTTTATTCAAATAATTTAAATAATTGTCAGTGACTTTCCAATCTAGAACTAGAAGGTTGTGACCAATTAATTTTATTTGTATGGATAGCATAACTACTCTAATATAAGCATATAATAGAATGTGGTATTCTACTAGGAATTGGTGTTGCCAATGTTAATTCTTATTGCAACACTACCATGCTTTATTCTTGAAGTCCTTGTTTCAAATTCCAACTCTGGTTCCAAGTAATTTCCCCTGCAAAAGATTCAGTTAAGATTGAACCTCAATCCATATAATATGTGTCATGAAGATCTGCAATACAAATAAATTTGATTATTTAGTTCTCAAGTTTTAAAAGACAGTGTAGAGAGGTTATGTGTGTTTCTTTTTGTAAATTTTCAGTTACCACTTCTTGTTAAATTGAGTTTTTTCAGTTTTGAGTCATATGTGCTTTATGAGTAATTTAATTAAGTGTGGTTATGTTAGAAACTTGACCAAGCAAAAAGCAAGGGAAAAAGCAAAAAATACTTATAAGCTCATGTTGATGAATGACATAAATAGACATGTAAACCTCTAATGCTGCACAAATTCAAAAAATAATATGCAGAAATATGAAATATTAAATGCATGCAACAATCAATCATTTTACTGACAAATCAACTTAGCGACAAGATGCAGAAGATCACAGTTCAAAATCCGCAATATAATCTGGCAGCCTACTTAAAACATCAATATCATTGCCTAAAACATTCTATTTCCAAATAGTGAATAGTACGAAAAACGAGATAAGACTACACATACAAAAAGAACACTAATAGTCCTTAAAAATTTGAGAGGCTAGTAGCCTGAATTGTGACATGAGTAATTGCTATTTAGGAAAATATTAGGCCATTGTTTGTGGCCATCACATTTGAGTCAGGCAAAAGATTCTAGGTTGTCACATACAAAGAGGGATCAAGTGTATGTGACAACCTAGAATCCTAAATGCATATTGCAAATCAAAATTCAAATATGAAGAAAGCTTATATGTGTCAAGTAGATGCCAAGATATATTAATCAACTTTAGTCACAAAAATCTTCGGTAGATTGCCTTGACTTGTCTTTGCATTTCACACTTGAAAATAGGAGAAGTACCTAATTACACAAATTGACTGCATATATTCATTTCAATTGCACATGTAACCATGGAAATTTTTGTTAAAAAAAGTGAACCAAAATTCAATACATTCAAATATTTGCAGTCTTCACTTTTCTATTTCTAATCTAGAGCCATAGATTTAAGTTTAACACTAAATTATGGTAGTTACCACTGAATGCATACAGATTTACTAAAATACAGTACTTACCATTGAACTTGCAAATATGGATTAGTTTGTAGAACTAAGAAAGTAAATAAGTTGATGATTGTCATGTCAAGCCAATAATTTAAGGAGCCCTCTATTTGGTAATTTAAATGCAATAGAAACCCTTAACTTGCTTTAAAAAAAAAAAAAAGAATTCCATTAATTAAAAAATAAAAAATGTGAGCTCAATGAAAAAATAAATAAATCTGTTAAATGCACCAACACAAAGATAGTACCTTCGACGAAAGAGTACAACCCAAGGCCTCAAAGAAAAGCTTCAAAGAGAAAGATAGATGAAAGCTGTGAGATCGCAACGTCTTGACAAAGAGTGTTGTGAGGTTGTGACAGAGATAAAGTCATGTCACAACGTACTTATAATATTAAAATTGACAATAAAATACCCAACATTCACTCAGCCATAATCACATAATTAAAGGAAAATAACAGAATCATTAACTCAACACACATTAACTAAATCAACAGAAACACATATTTCAAACAACATTGAAATAAAACAATAATTAACCAATAAAATTACCCCAAAGGAAGGTCTGTAGTCAGCTGGTGCTCCGCCTTTCTCTCCTCCAAATTCACCATCAGGTGCTCTTGGACCTCCACGGTATCCATCACGATCACCACCGAATCTTCTTTCACCTTCAAATCTAGGTGGGCCCCTATTCAAACACATTTCAATCAATCAAAATCCAAAACAAAACATAAACAGATACAAATCCAAAACAACATTGAGATGAATTACCCAGGGCAATCACCAGGTGGACCACCGAATGGCCTTCCAGCTGGTGTAGCCTGCTTCTTCAAAGTAGCAGAAACAATCTCAGATGGAAGATTGAGATAAGTCCTAAGGAACTCAATTCCATCATTGGTCAAATACCAGTAATAGTGCATCCAAGCAAAAGTTTCCCTAACATATTCCCTAGATTTGAAGCTCTGCATAAGCTTAATCTCTCTTGCAAGGTCACGACGGAGAGAGCTCTGCGTGATTTGGCTCTATTGTGTACGTGAGAAATTGAAAATCGCTCTAGGGTTGGTGACTCATAGCTAGGTTTCAAGAAGACCTGTGAATCGTTGGGTTTCAAGAAGAGGATAAAAGGGTTTTCTGTGAATCGTTCTGTGCGATTTGAGAAGGGTTTCTCTGATTCGAGAGGAAGACGGTGATAAGGTCTCTCAATCAATCGTTTCGGGGTGATTCAAGAATAAGGGTTTCTATGTGATTCCAGTGGAAGATGAAGAAAGGGTTTCTGTGATTCCAGATGATGAGAGGGATTTCTCGATCTGTATTGCAGCAAAGAAGGATTTTGAGAGGAAGAGATGAAGGGTTCCTCTGTCGTAGAAAAGGGTTCTGCGTATTTTTGTGATAGTTTGTTTTGTTTAAAAAAAGGGAATATAGTGAAATTCTTTTTTGACAGAAATATAGATATACTATTGTATATATATAAAAAAGAAATATAGATCATAATATAGATTGTTTGAAAAGAAAATAAATATCAATAATTTGTCAAAAAAAAATATTCAATAGACAGCGCTCTTTACTTTTTTTACGGATTTGGATCCTCTCCAATTTTTTCTCTCAAATTATTTT
Source organism: Trifolium subterraneum (assembly GCA_951799995.1). Taxonomy (NCBI): domain Eukaryota; kingdom Viridiplantae; phylum Streptophyta; class Magnoliopsida; order Fabales; family Fabaceae; genus Trifolium; species Trifolium subterraneum. The sequence continues at coordinate 34,818,420 of OX637461.1, forward strand.
TATGTGTCTTTCTCTCTCATCATTTCTTCTCTCTCATCATTACTAGCTTGTTTATTTTTTATTATTAATTTCTCTCTCTTCACATGAGAGAGAAAGACACATAAAAATAATTGGAGAGAAAATTGGAGAGAAAAAATTGGAGAGGATCCAAATTAATCTTAGACAACGTTTTTTCTTTTAAGTGTTGTCTAAGGTGAAACTACAATTATGTAGAATTTTTTTTATTTATTTACAACATATGAATGCGCTTTCAATGCAAACCGCTGTTAAAATTCATTACTTTAGACAACACTTTTTCCACAAGCGCTGTCTAAGGGTTCCGTGTTTACTTTTAACAGTGCTTTTCTATATAGCCACTGTCTAAGAGGCGCTGTTAATTCCTCATTTTGGTGTAGTGATATAATTCTACAAGTTGGCAAAATTAAGGCGTCATTTCAAAAAAGTTTTTACTATACAGAGCACATTCATAGTGGTCCATTTTATCAGAATTTAAGAAGTTTTGTCTCCAGGGCTGCTATGACACTAATTTCTGATGAGTTTGAGAGGGTAGGCGCTGTTGGAACTAATAAGAACCTTTGCGGTTGTGCACTTAGGTCAACACATGAATTGCCTTGTGCGTGTGAATTGAGTGGGTATACACTAAAAGGTGTACCAATACCGTTAGATTCAATTCATGGTCATTGGAAGAAACTAACTATGGAAGCTCCACTAGAGGATGACACAGAGGATGACTATGAGTTGGACTTGACTCCTACATTTGATGCAATAATGACTCGATATCAGTCACTTGATATTGTTGGTAAAAGAGCGTTGAAGAGTAAAGTGTTTGAACTTGCTTATCCATCTACAAGTTCATTGTGTCCACCACCTGAACTAATAAAAACTAGAGGAGGAGTGAAGAAGAAAGATAAAAGCAAAGCACCAAAGGATTATGATGTGTATCGTGACCCGTCATACTTTGACCTGTTATACCGTGCCAAACCATATATAACGAGCAACATGGTCTGAGTAGCGCGTCAGAAGACTCGTATCAAGCGATCCTCCAGGCCAGCCATGCTGCGCAACATCCTCATCCTCCTGCATCATAGGCTGCTCGACAAACACAGGCTGCTCAATTTCCTGTTCATGCTCAACAGGAATAGAAACTCCTCGTCCTACGCCGGCATGTCTAATTCTACCGTCTCTCCCTCTTGTACGCACCACTGAAATGGAAGAAAGAAAAAAATTAAAAAAAAAAAACGAAATGCACTGCGGTACACTTCAAAAAAAGTGTACCGACAGTTATAAAATTTAAAACACTCGGTACACTTGATAAAAAGTGTACCGCAGTGCATTTGCGATCGGTACACTTGATAAAAAAGTGTACCGCAATGCAAAAAGAGCGGTATACTTTTTACCAAGTGTACCGCAATGTAAACAGGCCACGAATTTGAATTGCGGTACATTTTTTCAAAGTGTACCGCTAGCAATGTATATTGCGGTACACTTGAAAAAGTGTACCAGAATGAAAAAAAATACTTACTCTCTGTTTTTCGAAAATTTTCTGCTCGGTACACTTTTTCAAAGAATGATGAAAATGATTTTTTTTTTACAGTTTTACCTTTTATATGAGGGCATATTTGTCTTTTCAACATTAAGTGTAGGGGTATAGAGAGGTTTGTTGGGGTAGAAATTTTTTTTTTCTTACAATGATTTGTTAGGAGGAAGTACTGAGAAGAAGATTCACGTTTGAGAGAGACCAAAGGATGAGAGGAAGGTGAAAGGGTAGTGTGAAAAGGAAAAAAAGTCACGTGATATTTTTAATGGATATCTTAATTTTAGCATTCATTTAAATCAATGATCCATATCTATTCCTCTCATCTCTCACATTAACACTCCTCTCACTTGAAAGTTCCCCTATATATATATATATAATATAATATAATATAACTATAATAATAATAATAATAGAAAGCTAATAATAATAATAATAATAAATATTTAACCTGGTGAGAGATATATAAAATTTCATATTTATTAGATGTTGCATACAAAATTATATTCAATTGATTGATTTAGTATAGTGGCAAAATGCTCAAAATAGATCTTAAATGGTGTGAGTTCCATTCTTAGTGAGATATTTTTTATCATTTTATTTGAATTAATTTAGAGTAAAATGAAAGGAAAAATAAGCGGGAAACAAATTAGGGTTAGAAATAGTAAAATAGATAAAACATAAGATAAGAGACTAGAGACAATAATAATAATAATAATAATAATAATAATAATAGGAAGCTAATAATAATAAATATTTAACATGGTGATATATATATATATATATATATATATATATATATATAGAATTATATATTTATTAGACGTTGATTACAAAATTATATCACATTGATCGATCTAATGTAGTGGCAAAATGCACAGAATAGATCTTAAATGGTGTGAATTCAATTCTTGGTGAGGTATTTTTTAACATTTTATTTGAATTTTTTTTATGGAAAAATGAATGGGAAAAAATTATAGTTAAGAATAACAAAACGGAGTAAGAGATAAGATATGCCATCATATAACCACATTTCATTGGATCTCATTCTATTTAGGGATGACAAAAATATCCATACCCGCGGATAAAATCTGCCCCGGACACGGAGCAGATAGTTTAATGGATATCCACGGGTAAGATACATGGATATTTCAACTACCCGATAGTTAATGGATACGGATGCGGATTTAATGGTATCCGTATCCGCGGACATCCATACCCATTAGTAAATAAGAATATATTTATATTATTAGTGATCAAATATATTAGAGCCTTTTTAATTCTTTAGAATTTTGTGATGACGAACTTTGTTTTGATTAGAAATGAAATGTATGAAATTTTTTCTAAAGTGAAATGTATGGATATTATTATATTTTGGTGAAAAGAAAAATAAATGTGTTGACTTTTGTTGTTAAATTGAATGTGAAATGATTCGCCAAAAAAAAAAATTGAAAGTGAAATGTATGAATGTTATTATGTGATAATAATCTTTTTTCTTGTGTCTTTAGAAAGAAGATAAGCAAATTTCAAGTAATTAAATTTTTTTTTTTTACAAGAATCACAATTTTTTTAAAAAATTATTATCCATGGATATATGTGAATATCCACGGATACTTCAAAATCCATGGATTACCCGCTTGATGGATACCCGCACAGATATGGATATCGTATTTATCCAACGGAGCGAACACGTATATCATACTATCCGCCCCCACGGATATCCATTGACATCCCTAATTCTATTCCACCACATTCCATCAATCTAATCAAAACCTTAATTTTATTTTATTGTTTACTAAAAACCTTAATTATTTTTATTCTCATTCTCACCATTTTGCATTTTTTTATATTAAATTTTTTATTAGGATCAAATAATTGATAGTTTGGAGACATTAGTTAAAAAAATAGGGTCCTTGCATATAGGGCACATGTTAAGGTATCTTAATATAGAAATTTAACATTTAATGATACAAAAATTTAATACTTAAAAAGTTAAAATTTAATGCTTCAACATTTAATACTTTCTATTTTTGCTTTCTTAACATGTGTCATTGATGCACATGTTAACATTCTCAAAAAAAAAAAAATATAAAAAGTAAATTTTTATTAAAAAAACTTTCTTTTTTTGAAATTGTAGATTACGCACATTAGAATAGCTTTGTCCTTTCCTTTTTACTTTGTGTTTTGTATTTCTCTTTTGACAATTTTGGCGAGACGGAGTGAGTGTGAAGCCGTAAAACAGTCGTAATTAGGGTTGCGGGTTGCGCCGCCATCCCTTCTTTCTTTCTCCTTCTCTGATTCGCAGATTCGCTACTTTCTTCACAGTTTCGCTCAACGTTGCTTCTCGTTATCCACCATGTTCATTGTAAGTTTTATTGTTTTATTATTATTATTATTATTATTATTATTTTAGGGTAATCAAATAGTGATTTTTGTTTATGTGTTTTTGTATACAGGAACTAGATTGTCCTGCCAGTGTCAGAAAACAACTAGGAAGGCTGTTTGCTCAAGCTCTCACAGCAACTGTGCCTACTCAACCTGATGTAGTGCCTTTGATTGATGCATGCATTGCAAAAAATGGTGTAAAACATGCTGATTATCAATGGTAACTTGTTTAGATACATGTTAAATTGATTAATTAATGGATTTATAACATGTTTGGAACTTTGGATTGACTTATTTAAGTTTATATATATGACTGGCATAAGCACTTGTGAGACTATATGAGAGGTTAGGGAAACAACTTATGATCGACTTATTTGAGTTTATATATTTATATACTTTACTGACGTAAGCACTTGCGAGATTATTTGAGAGTGCTTATGAAAATAATTTATGATTGACTTATTTGAGTTTATATAGAGCTTATGAAAATAATTTATGATTTAGTTATTTGAGTTTATATACATCACTGACATATGCACTTGTGGGATTATTTGGGAGAGGTTATGAAAACAACTTATGAATTATGATTGACTTATATGAGTTTATATACATTGACTTAAGCACTTGTCAAACTATCTGAGAGGTTATGAAACAACTTAAGATTGACTTATTTGAGTTTACATGCATTATTGACATAAGCACTTGTGAGACTTTTTGAGGGAGGTTATGGAAACAACTTTGGATTGACTTATTTGAGTTTATATACATTACTGGCATATGCATTTGTGAGATTATTTGAGAGAGGTTATGGAAACAACTTATGATTTAGAGAGATTCTCTGAATAGCCTAAGAAAACATGTTGTAAGTTCAGGTATGTGGAATGGATTTAGGGCATGTTTGGATTGAATTATTTGAGTTTATCAATTAACATAATAAGCACTTGTCAGACTAATTGAGAGAGGTTATGGAAACAAAGTATGACTTCTATAAGCTCTATAAGATATTTTATGAAAACAACTTGTGGCTTATATTAGAATATTTTGATTTTGTATTATATTCTGCAATGAAATTAACTTATACATAAATGTTCAATTAAGTTGTTTACCCAAACAGCCACTTAGTGTTTTAGTTGCACTGTATATTGGCAAAAGAAGCTTATTTGTAACTTAAATCAATATATATATTTATTTTTTTGAATTCTGGGTGCAGCAATAATGCAATGAGTCTTTTTGCTAAGATTAAAGGAAAGCAAGAGGAGTTCAAAAATCCACGTTCACTTGGAGAGGTCTAATCAGAGATAATTTCCTTAGTTTTTCCCCTCCTTTGTTTAATTTTTTTTAAATCCTTTCTATTAATTACTGATTTTGGAATTACATTTTGTTTGTTATTTTTGTTTAATTTAAATGTGTGTTTTTGTTTGTGTAGGGCATTATGAAAAATCTTCCTCAATCAGAAATGATAGAATCATGCTCTGTTGCTGGTCCTGGATTTGTGAATGTTGTCTTATCAAAGAAATGGATAGCACAGGTGATTGATTGCATTTATATCTGTAGTTTTAAATTAGAAAAGTATGTATTGTGGCTATGCGTGTCTCCAAAATTTATAGGCTAGTGTCTGAATTTTAGTGTGCTCCTAGTGTGTGTTGTTTTGGATTATGCACTTAACAGAAAAAAATTTTCTCCTGCAGAGCGTACAAAAGCTGCTTACCGATGGTATTGATTCCTGGGCACCTCGCCTTCCAATCAAGAGGGTTATGGTTGACTTTTCCTCACCCAATATAGCAAAAGAAATGCATGTTGGTCATCTGAGGTCAACCATTATTGGGGACACGTTGGCACGAATGCTTGAATTTTGCCAACCTGAATGTCTGATCCGCCGAAATCATATTGGTGACTGGGGCACTCAGGTAGATTTAATTTCTAAAGTAAACTATATTATTTTGTTCCCTGTGTTTTAATATAGTTTATCTTTGGACTATGGTTTTCTTCTGGTTGTGTTTGGGACCAATAGCTTATGTAAGTAGTTTTTTTAATCTCTTTCATGATGAAGAACATGACTTGCATTCCTTCAAATTAAATAAAATCGTGGAGCCATAAAAAAATAATTTAGATATTGAACTATTTCAATTGCGACCAAATTAACAATGTTTACTCATGACATACTTGCTTGAGTTATAGAACATTCTTTTCTGAATAATCTTATTTTGGTATTGAATCATATGGCTTAAAATCCATGCATTGATTTTGCAGTTCGGAATGCTGATTGCATACCTCTTTGAGAAATATCCGAACCCAGACGCTGTTAATGAATCTGATATTGGAGATCTACAGGTAAGATAACATTTGGAAATGAACTTCATACCAGTTTTTAGTTTGCTAGTTGCATGCTTATTGTAATTGAATTAAATGTAAATTAAAAACTATGCATTTACATTCCTAGATATCTAGAAGTTAATTTGTTAAAAATACCCTGAAACCTAAATGGATAATATAAGCTGCTACTGTCTCATGAAACTGCCAACAACCTTTAAAAGATAAGTATTTGATTTTCTTGGCAGGTATTGCTTTTATACAGTGTTTGCGAATAAACTTTTTAACCTAACAGTTTTTTCTGTAAATCAGATCAACACTTCCATTTCCACTTTCTGTTGTTTTTTTAATTGGAAAATGTCAATGTGAGAATTCAGAAATAAATGTACAGATACTAGTTATTAGTATAATTGAATAATCAGCTTTGAAGTGACAATGTTTATTGGTCTTTATGGATAAGATATTTATGTTTTCATTGTTATTTAGCTTCGATGCAAAATTATTTTAGTTATTCTGAAATTATTGGAGTTGCTGCATTTTTAGGCATTCTATAAGGCCTCAAAATTGAAGTTTGATAGTGATCCTGATTTTAAGTTAACTGCACAGCAGTCTGTGGTTAAGCTCCAGGTAAATTTTACTTCATTTTTTTCTGTTTCTGCCCCCTAATTGCGAGGTCACAGGGAATTGGTTATTCATTTTTTGTATGCCTGAATTTTGATTTCAGGGAGGGGATCCAAAGTATCTCAAGGCATGGAAGCAAATTTGCGATATTAGTAGGACTGAATTTAACAAGGTCTATCAACGCCTTGGAATTCGTTTGGAGGAAATGGTAATGGTTCTAATGTCTTTTGTATCTCCCATGAGGAATTTCTTATCTTTTTAGCGAAGCGAAAGGACTACTAGATAGAATACCTGTCTTACTTTCGTGTTGGGCCTCTTAGAATTCTGTGTGCGCCCTGTATATGTTGGGTTTTGTAGATATTCTGCATATTGGTGTGGCTTTGATTATGTATTTTAGCCAGATATACCACATTATATATGTAGTAAATTTTGTGTCTTCTTCCTTGTTCCGTGTCGGCTGTAAGCTTGGCTAGTTGCTTGAATTATCATTAGGGAACTATGCGTTATCTAGCTCATTCATAAGCTTGTTTTTTATGTTTGGATTCTATTCTTAGTTCAACTAGACTAATGTCCTTTATTTTCCCGATTTCCTTTATATAGCTATTGTTGCAACAATAGATTTGATCACAGTGAGTGTAGCTGTACATTGTAGCAAGAAATTGATCAAATATCTTGAATTTATTTTAGCAGTCATTATAGATTTTTATTTATTGGTTAACAATAGTGTGTTTTCCTTTGTACTGACGGGTGATTGGTGATGTATTTGGCCACAGCCAGAGAGCTTCTTTAATCCATTAATCCCTCCAACTTTGGAGAAACTGGAGAAATTAGGGCTGATTGAAGACAGTGATGGTGCTCGTGTGATATTTGTTGAGGGTGTAGACATACCACTAATTGCCGTGAAAAGAGATGGTGGCTACAACTACTTTTCAACCGATCTAGCATCACTTTGGTTAGTTTTTTGGATATCTTCTCGACACTTGTTATGCGACTCACATGAATATTCAAATTCTACTATTATTTAGTCAAATTAGTTTATCTCGAATGTCACACACCTTGTGGTATGAACTTTTGTGGTTTCAATTTTGAAGTAGAAAACATATTGAAGTACTAATAAGAAGAGTACAAGAGTAGGTTAGGTCAAAGCATAAGGTTATTCCAAATAGTTAGACTTGGAGGTATATAATACAAAGAAAAATGTATCATTATCAACAAGCATTTAGATTTGAATTGTTTGCTATCAGACTGATTTTGTGATAGGATATTGTGATCGGTGTAACTGGACTTTGGTAGGAAAGAGTTTTTGTTTAAAATTTGGTATAGGTGTTTCTATTTGTCTGTACTTTTATCTGAGTATGGAACAGGAAATAGATCTACTGTGGAAAATAAACAATTTTAGTTACCTTAGACACTTGACCTTGTAGGTATCGTCTGAATGTTGAAAAGCTGGATTGGAATATATATGTTACAGACGTTGGGCAGTGGCAACATTTTGACATGCTTTTTAAGGTATGTTCCAATTAACTGATATATTGTTAGTGCTACTGATAATAATATTCTAATGATTTTAATAGCCTGACTGACATGCCTTTTGATTTATCTATCAGGCCTTCAGGCGTGCAGGGTGGCTTCCAAAAGACGAAAATGAATATCCAATATGCACTCATATAGGTTTCGGTCTTGTTTGTGGCGATGATGGAAAGCGATTTAGGAGTCGCAGCAGCGAGACTGTTCGATTGGTTGATTTACTTGATGAAGCTAAAAGGCGGTGTAAAGTTGCCCTTCTTGAACGTGGTAAATACCAGTTACCTATTGCAGTTTTTATTTCTTCCTTCCTGCTAGCCAGAATTGAATAAATGGAGTTTCTGTTTGTTTTAGGTCTGTGAAACTGATATTTTGCATTAGACAGTTAACCTTTTAAGTCCTATGTCATGTAGATAATGCTAAAGATTGGTCAGAGGAAGAGATTGAGAAAACATCAGAGGCAATTGGATATGGGGCTGTTAAGTAAGTTCTTTACCTCAATAATGTTTACCTATATTTAAAGTATAATAAAACTACATTCTTTCCAGCAATAATATGTAGTTAGCTTAATTGTATGTATGCATACTTGATCGTGTTAAATTGGATCCAGATGTATATTCTTGCAATTTCATGTTTACTTAATTTCAATAGTTTGTGTTTTGAATTATATTCTGTTCTGAATCTGGTTTATATATACCTAACTTTACTGAGGTTTAGAGTGTATGTTCTAGTTTCTATATAGTATCTTGTAATTTGTAATGGTCAATGGAGCTTATATTTAGGGATGCTTTTTTCTTTCAAAAATGGTTTGTATTTAGGGACATGGGTAGTAAAAGCTGAAGCACAGGTTGCTTTGGTTTGCCTTTGTTCCCCCCTCATGCTAAATGTTTCTCATTCATCTGGATTTTTTTTTTATCAAATGACTCTACACATGGTTTTGGTGTGACTTTAAAGTATTCTTGTTTTCTGCTTATGACTTCGTGCTTGGAATGCTGATTGAGCTGGAAACTTGTTGCCTATCATTTTCATGCTTTTGACGTATTTGCAGATATGCTGATTTGAAGATCAATCGAACAACAAATTACACTTTCAACTTTGATCAGATGCTTAATGACAAGGTGCATATACTGTTTTCAAATGCTTGTCAAGTTACAACAGAAGTTTGTAGAATTTGTAACAATTATTGATGCCCCATTGCCCCCAGACCTGTCATGCCTCCCCCCCCCCCTAGAAAATATTTATGAAGTCCGAAGCTATACATTTTACTCCAATTTACAATTGCTGTGAGAACTGCTAAAAAACATCTTTTAAGAAATGTTGAGTTCATTCTTCATCACCCATGAAACAACTAATGTGAAGTTATAAATGTCTCACCTTTCTAAGCTTTTTGTCCAACAGGGAAATACCGCAGTTTATTTGCTGTATGCACATGCTAGGATCTGTTCCATTATCAGGAAATCTGGTAAAGACATAGAAGAACTAAAAAAGGTATTTTTTCTAATTTTCATGATAGATTTGTTGAAAAAAGTATTTTAATCACTTTTTGTATCATATGCTTAATTTAACAATGTTGAACATATATGTATTGTGCTTAGCTTTTATACTAGAGTATATCATGGTTGACTTGATATGAGTCGGACTTGATGAGTCAATTAAGCACTGATCTATTATGTTTGTTGTATGCCTTTGTACTACATTTGTGTTTATTTATACATGCATAATGATATGCCGGCTAAATATCAACTGATGCAAATTTTATATGCTTCATATTTTTGTTTATTAACTCGTGACAGACTGGGACTGTGGTGTTGGATCATGAAGACGAGCGCACATTGGGTCTTCATTTACTGCAATTTACGGAGGTAAAGTGGAACATATTTTCTTGAGATTTCTACCTAGCAGCTATACTTTGTTAATCTGTCCATAAGAAAACACCGAGTCATTAGGCAACTATTCGATTGTGTGTGTATTATTTTACAATCCAAAAAATGTGTACTTACATGATTTTTTTATATTTTTCAGGTTTTTGTCGAGTCATGCTCGAATTTGTTGCCAAACGTATTGTGTGAATACCTATACAATTTGTCGGAAATCTTCACAAAGAAGTTCTATTCTAGTTGTCAGGTATCCAAAGTTATTCATATTATTTCTTCCATGTATGAATTTGAATGCGCTTCTTTATCCAATTTGCTGCAATATTAATTTGAATGCCCCTTTGTCAGGTTGTTGGGTCGCCCGAAGAAACTAGTAGACTCTTGTTATGTGAAGCAACACTTGTTGTGATGAGACATTGCTTCTATCTCCTTGGAATTGAACCAGTTTACAAGTTATGAGCTATTTGAATGAGGAGTTCAAGAGCAAGTTTTTTGGAATAGAGTTCAATTATAGTGCACAGAAGTGTAGGGAACTTCTAATATTAAACTTATTGTTCATGAATCACCCTGCCTCTTCTGTTTTGTTTATTATATTTCAAGGTGATAACTTGAAAATAGTTAGTATTGATATTAATTTTATAACTGACAACAAGGTCCTTTAAATTTTCAGTTCGTGTGGAGACAATTGTTTTTCAACTGTTTGTAGACTTTTTTTTCCAAAGAATGTACTAACTTTTTAAGATCCATTTTTGTTTTTCAACTAGAGAAATATAAATTTTTAAAAAATGAAAACGTAAACTAAATTAAGTTTTTTCTTTTTTTTGAATCTTAATCCATATGTGGAAAGATGTTCAGTAAAAAAACATTTACACATTTGATGTAGAGATTATCAAAATATACATTTAGTTTTTCAAAAACCAACTCTCTAAAAAAGTTTGTGTCGAGGTTGTCTTCCGACGTGAGTCCGATTATATCAATGACCTGTGAATTGTGATGCCATTGCCCTATATGTGAGAATACGATTGAATATGATGTCCACATATTTTTTTTATTGCATTGCAACTCGGGAAAAACCACGCATTGGTTGGGCGAAATTTAATGTTGATGTTTTTTTGTTGTTGAAGCCAGGGTATCAGTGATGGGGGCCTGTTTCGGGATCATGTTCGTCACTTTGTGGTTGGCTTCAAGCAGAGACATAAGTCCAACTTGTCAACAGTGGAAGGCGAAATATAGGCGCTCATGCAGGCCATGAACGAAGCCAATCATAGAGGGTTGGATATGAGTCAATTTGAAAGCGACTCACAGGTGTTGACTGAAGTTATTCGAACCAGGCGAAGTGGTAACTCGGAATTTAGTTTAATTGTTGCTGACATTATCCAAATTATGTTATCGTGTATAAACATTGAAGTGAAGTTTGTTATGAGAGAAGCAAATATGGTTGCTCATATTGCTCGAGCGGCCAATTATTGGGCTAGTTTCCGTAGATTTGAGATTATTCCTTTATGTATTGAACGTGTACTAGTTAATGAAATGCATTAAATTTGTTTGATTCAATTGGTTTTTTTTTCACCACCATAATACAACTCATTGGACCGTCTAAACTTTGTTTTAAGAATACCAACAATTAGGCTTATAAGCTTCAAGGTAGAATCTCTAAAATAAGCAAAAACAGTTTTACTCAAAATCACTAGAAATCAATTTCATAAATTTTGAATATTTTTGTCATTCTCAAAACAGTTTTACTCAAAATCACTAGAAATCAATTTCATTAATTTTAAAGCACATTTTTAAAAAATAAAAATAAAAAATTTCATATCATATCCACCTCCAATATCTAAGTGGTTCATTTTTTTTTTGTTAATAAAGAGGTTCATTTTTTGTCCCCGTGAGCTTAGCTCAGTTGGTAGGGACATAGCGTTGTAAACGCAGGAGCCAGGGTTCGATCCTTGGACACTCCACTCATCCTCCTTTAAGGTGGAATTTCTAGCCACTATGCTACTTGACCAAAAAAAAAAAAAAAAGAGGTTCATTTTTTTTATACCAATAAAGATGCGTTGTCTTTATAAATTAAATTGACACTTATGTTCAATAAAAATAAAACATTTGACAATAATTCCCCCGCAACTGCGATTGGAAGGGGGCTGAAATCACTTGATGGCAGAACTGACCCCCAAACCAGATTAAACCGGTGGAAAAACCAAAAAAGTATTGAGATATGAAGTTTAGTTCATGCTATGTGTATTGCTCATCACCTTCACCTAACCGTGTCATTTTTGAAATAGACTCTAACCTTTGTTGTAGCTGTTGTTCTCAATCGTTCTACCACCATATCTTATCTCAAACTTCTCCTAGAAGAGGTTCTTAATCTACTAAATCTTCTAGATTGGATTGTCACTATTCGACACTATTTTAGAGAGGTTAACTCACGTGCAGATTTCCTACCCAAAAAGGGATTTGATGCTTCTTTTGTCCTAGTTTTAATTAATTCTGATTGTAATTTTTTACATGATCTTTTAATTTTAGATTGTAAGGTGCTACTATCCATCATTTAGTTCGTTAATTTAAGACTTTTATTATAAAAAAAATAAATTGATAGTTGTTTTTCAAAAACCTAGCTCCGCCTGGTTGCTTCTGTTACCGACCGCTGCTTTTGTTGGGATGTGGTGGTGGTTTGGATTTTGTGTCAGATTCGGCTCGGTGGTGATAGATATCATCGAATCTGATTTTTTTGGCGGTGGTTTTAGTGCGGTTGGAGGTGATGAATGGGTGTTGTGGTGGTGAGGTGCTGATGTGGTGGTGGTTGGATCTGGCGTTGCCGGTGTGTGGTTGATGTTGTGTGTGATTGATTTCTACGGTACTTGATTCTTTGACCGCATCCAAATCTGTTGAGATTTGAAGCGTTCTTTTTGAGTCTCTAATGGTTTCAAAATCTGTTGAGGTTTGCAGGTTTGTTGGTATCTGATTGACCTCTACCGCGTCAGTGTTGACAGTTTGGAGGCAGACTGCGAGCTGAGACTTATCTGCCTAGGTTTTCTTTCTACCGTTGCCCATCAACTTTTGGCTAACAGAACTGCTTTTTGGATTCTGATGGGCCGGTCATTTTTTATCCGAGATCGGGATTTAGAGTCCAGTGACATTTTTTTGGGCCGGGTTGATGTTTTCTCTGGTGATTTGGAATACGTGGGGCACAAAAAATGAGTTCTTCTCTCTCAATCGAATTTTGTTCATACGAAAGAGCCAAATATCAAACTTTCAACCACGTGTTTAAGGGACCTAAAACCTTTTACCGGTTAGACCAACTAAATTTTTTAAGTAAAGGGTTTTATTTTTAATAATCTAACACTTATAATTATTTGAAAATATAAATAATTTAATAGTGTAAATACAAATGATAAATAATATATATAATTATAATTATAATACAGTAATCATAAATTCTTAATTATATAATGTAAATGATAAATAATAAATATAATTATAAATCATAATATACTAATTGTATATATATATATATGATATAAGAGAAGAAAGAATATGCACCGACAATGTAAAATAATTTTACAATGTCAACCAATACCAACCATGTTTCCGCCACGTCACCCCACTTTTTTTTATACGACATGACAAAATGATAGTTGTTTATTTGATGATCGTTGAAAACTCTCGTTTAAGAAGGAAATTTGATGTTTTTGAGCTTAGAATAAAGGAAAGTGCATAAGGAATTGAGAATTGCTTGTGCTGGAAGAATCAAGAAAAAATGTGTGTAATATGGGTTCTGTCCCCTGCGTCTAGCGCAGAGGAGGCTACACCTAGCGCATATGTCTGATGCTTTCTGGTTTTCTTTGCTACTCTCTACGCTTGGCGCAGGAGGTACTGCGCCTAGCGCGGACGCGATCTATTTTACCCATTTTTGCACTATTTAAAGGAGAAAAAGGACCATTGGAAAAATGTTATGAACCTTGGGAGTAAAATTGAAGATTGTAGCTCATTGGAAGTGGATTCAAGCAAGGATCAAAGGGTGGAAACACTCCAAAACCTCTTGTCATGATGAAATATTCTCTTCTTCTTCATGTAATATATCCTTTTAATATGAATTGTTAGATTCTTTGATTAGATTTTTATGGGATTCTCTTTGTATCTTGTTTGAGCAATGTGAACTCGATTCTATGTGAATGAATTATGAACTAGTTTTGATTGATTGTTCTTTGTACTTAAAGCTTTACATTATTTGGCTAATTGTGTGGTGAACTCAATAGTTGATTTATCATGAGAATGAAAATTAACTATGGACCTAAGAATGATTGAACAATTGATAATCACTTTCGAGATTTAGGTTTATTGATTGTGATTAAAAGATCAATGTTCTTAAAACCTCACTTAATCACAAATTCACTTATGAGATTAGGGAGTTGTGATCAAGGGAGAGGATTATTATCCAAGACATTGGAAATAGTCATGTTATTGATCCAATCTTGAAATTAGTAGAGTAATTCATTGGTATATAATATGATTCACCAAAAAAGTACGAGATAAACCGAAGAAATCCAACCGCCTTCCAATATTCGATAAAAATCCCAATATTTGATTTCAACAAAGTTTCATGAACAAAACCACCCAATTGTTATTTGATTTTATTTTAAACATTGGTTTGATTGTTTTGGTTTGATTGTTTGGATTCGATCTTAATTACTACTTGTCAATAATTGTATACCTGCAATTTATCTATCAATCATGTAAAAATATTTTACACATCCGTGCATCTCCATTAAACTCATGATATGTATCATATGATATATTATATTTATGTATGTGAATGAGGAAGAGGGGGCCTTAGCCACTATCCGCCCCCTCTAGATCCATCTCTGCTCATGAATCTTACAACTCTTCCATAAATTTCACATTATATACTTCTTCTCCTCTAAAAGTCATGATATTTTTTAGGTTTAATTACACTTCTGGTTCCTTATCTTTATTTTAGGTTTCAAGTTGGTACCTTATCTTTTAAAAGTTTCAAGTTAGTACCTTATCTTTTCTGCAGGTTTCAAGTTGGTACCTTCCGTCAAATTTTTAACTATTACCGTTAAATTTGGACACGTGGCAATTTTTTTGGACATATAAATCAATGACACGTGTCCAAATTTAATAGTGATAGTTAAAAATTTGACGGAAGGTACCAACTTGAAACCCGAAGAAAAGATAAGGTACCAACTTGAAACTTTTAAAAGATAAGGTACCAACTTGAAACCTAAAATAAAGATAAGGAACCAAAAGTGTAATTAAGCCTATTGTTTAATATACACATAAAAATAAAAGGTTTAATTAGTCTATTGGTCCCTTAAAGACATTCTAGCTAGGTTTCACAATGGTCCCTTCCGTTAATATATCAACTCCAAATATATTAGGTGAACTAACATTGTAGGTGGTCTACCATATATCTCCATACATCTTTTAATCTTAACCATTTGATTCTTCTGTAAAAAAAGTAACCATTAGATTTTGTATGTTTACCATATCTAACAATACACCATTGGCTTAATTTTTTTCATTCATCTCCTCCTTCTTCATCTTTGTAACAATAATAAAAATCCCTCATATCTTGATTTTGGAATAATATATAGAAGCATTCAATTGATAAGTGACCATGTTTTGTCTCCAATTTTAAAAAACATGGTAGAGAGCAACACAACACAACTTCATCACCATCATTAAGTTAAATTCACAAATACATCAACACAACACAACTTCAATTTTTGATCTAGGTTTAATTTTTTTGGATCTAGGTTTGATTTCTAGATATGAGAAATCAACATCTTCCTCTTTTTTACCAAGCTTCTTTTTCCTTTTCACCATTTTTGCTCTTGATTCTAACTGATTTTCTTTCAAGAAATTCAAAATCCAATTTTTTTCTTCCCTCAAACTCATTCCCAAAAACCTTTCCAGAAATTCATCAACAACATTTTTTTTAAACAAAATCTCTCGGTACTTTTCAATGTTTCAACAACATTAAAAAACAACAACAAAATTATTCATCAAATCCATTGCCATAAAAACATTCCCAAAATCTGAGCATTTTGAAACACAAGGGAGAGAAACAGATCTATGAAGAACATAGATCTAGTAGAAACTCATATTTGAAGAACACATAAATCAAATGAAATCGAAATCGAACATAGGTTATGAATCGCTCAAAACCGAACACAGAAATCAAACCGTGGGTCAAGCCATTGATGATATCAGTAGCACTATTTGGAAATCGACGACACAAAGAACTTATTCAAGCAATAACAGATTGAGTAGTAGTAGTGTTTGTCAAGGTTTGATTTTGGTTCTTGCACATATCTGATTTTGATGATGAAGTGTCATCTTGTTGTTATAGATTGTTGTTGATGATGAAGTTGTTTTTTTTTAAACAATGATGATGTTGTAACGATGGTTCTTGCTTGAAACGATGATAATGATCTGGATTTTTGTTGTTGTTAAGTATGGAGATGTTGTTGAAGATGAAGAATTAGGAGAGGTAGAAGATGAAGCAAATTAGTTTGTGGTGGTTCACACTGATAACTACAATAGACCTGCAAGATCTAAAGGTGTCCTTTGTCACAAAAAGATCACACAGTTAAAATTTAAAATATAAATGAGGTCTACGGTGGATCACTATATATATGGGCTCATCATAGATAGTCACAGTGCCACCTATCAGTGGTTAACGTTTTTTTGGAAAAAATAGACGGAAAAGACTATTATGAGTAACAATGATATTAATAAGAGACCAATTTGGGTTTTTTTCTTTAAGTGACAATGTGAAGTCTAAAATGTCTTTAAGGGACAATGTCTTTTAGCTGCAGCCAGTGTAATAGGTGTTTTACACTAACATCCATTCATAATTTTTCTTTAATTTGTTAAAATAGTATTATTGAATTGCCACAACAACCCACGTTCTCTTTCACCTCTTTCACATTCATCTTGTTTGTCAGGTTCCATATTCCAAGCACCACATTCAATCGAAAATAGAAATAAACTCTGAACCAAAATTTCTTAATTTTTTTTGAAAAGCAAATATATTATTATTAATAACCGGTCTCTGCACAAAACGAACAGAGATCGGGAAAAACGGAACTACAAAACAAAGACGCCATATTTAAGCGAAACACCAATGAAGAAAGCTAAAAACATACACCACCTAATAGGAGTTTGCTTCTAATCCCATTCTTAGAAGGACGCTCCACAGTCTCCAGACCACTAAAGAAAACCGTCAACCCAACCGGTAAAGATGCCATTAGACGATAACTCTCAATCTCGAATCAAAAATGATCGGCCCATCAGAATCCAAAAAGCAGCACTGCGAGCCAAAATTGATGGGCACCGGTAGAATGAACACCTAGGCAAATAAGTCTCTGCTCCCGATCCGTCTCCAAACAGATAACGCCTCCAAACAATAAACACCGATGCATAAGAGGCCGACCAGATACAAAGACACCTGCAAATCCCAGCAGATTTGGAAACCAGCAGAGACTCAATAAAGAAACTTGCAAATCTCAACAAATTTGTAAATGGTCACAGAGTCCCATATCATAGAGAGCCAATCACACACGACATTAATCACACACTGGCGGTGCCGTATCCAACACCTCCACGTCAGAACTTCACCACCACACCCCGCATCACCTCAAACTCAGATCCATTGCAGCAGCCGACACCCCCATCACAGATATGTCGCAGCCACCACCACCCCATTGCAGATCCGTCACAACCACCACACCCAACACCTCCATCGCATATCTGTCTCAATCACATCCAAGCAGATGGAATAAAAAATCAGACTAGAATAACACCCTCACGCAACAAGAAAACGCGTGAACCAAAAACACATATAACTTAAGGTGTGAAAAACACAAGAAGGGGGGGTTGAATTGTGTTTTTAGAAGTTAAAACTTTTCTACCTTTTGTAAGAGAAAAATGCAGCGGACATGAGAAAGCTAGATAAACACAATGCACAAATAAACAGAGAGAGAGAAAGAGAAGAGTGCACACACAGATTTATACTGGTTCCTCTCACAAATCGAGAGTAGTCCAGTCCCCTTGCACTTCCAAGGGATTTCACTATAATCACACAAGATTATACACTTGCTCCAGAACACACAGCAGGAGACTTCACACTTGCTCAAGTCACACAAGACAAGAGACTTTAAAACTAACTTAATACAAATTAAGTAGTGACTGAAAGTTTCTAAGCTAGAATCACTAACACTTAAACTTAATCCTAAGTGAATACAAAGAATTAGACTCAGAGTCTAAATAATATCAAAAGATATTGTTGCTTAGAGTTACAAAAAATGAACAATTCTATGGCTTGAAATTCAAATTGCTCTCAATGTATAATTGTTCAAACGTTCAGTGCTTCACTCGTCTTCTCTCAAGAGATAAGTCTTCTATATATACTTCAGTAGATTGAGACGTTGAGATAAGACCGTTGATAATACATTTGCAATTTGCTGATATGGAAATGATCGTGGTTTCCAAAAGGAGTAAACCAATTCCACTACGTCGTCCTTTTGAAATGGCGCTTCAGCATTTTGAGTAAACAATAGTACAGAGTACTACACGCTCCATTTGAAGATAAGGATGATGTACTATTTCATTAGCCATGAGCTGTCAATCTTCAGAGAGTGTCACTGGAAGCTTGTAATGACGTTTCGTTGTCTTCTGACTGAATTACACAAGCTCCAGGACATGTAAACTTTTGGCGTTTGAAGGACTTGGTTCAGAGGCTCTGAAGGTGTTGTTGTTCAGAGTCTTAACGTTCAAAATGTGGTCTTCAGAAGCTCAAAATGATGATCTTAGTGTTTAAATTTTTACTTTGTTCCTGCACACTAGATCAATAATTAGTAATTCCAATTGTCCATTTAATACTTTGTTATCATCAAAACTTAGGGTGTTTTATAAATAAAACTCATTTTATTCCAACAATGTCCCCCTTTTTGATGATGATAAACATAAAATATTAAATACAATTGTTGTTGATTTAATTTAATTTTGTCAACTTCAGGTTGTTGAGGTTTGTAAGCTCCCCCTGAGTTTGATAAACCATTAGGGTTAGGTTTGTAAGCTCCCCCTAAGTTCTATCCATAATTAACTTTGAAATCTGGCACGCCCAGGAACTAATGTTGAATACAATGTTCCAACACTTCGGTGAACACAGTGTTGTAACCAATGTTCCAACCTTATACGAAGCAGCAGTAAATATAATCTAAATGACAGAAAACAATAAAAACACAAATGATTTGTTAACCCAGTTCGGCATAAACGAACCTACTCTGGGGGATACCAATCCAGGAAGGAAATCTACTAATGTAGTGCTAGATCTAAGCCCTCAGTAAACACCCCGTTTACAACTTATATCCTAGACACCTACTTGTGCAATTTCTACTTAAGAACTCCTAAGTATGAGATCCCATCTCACCTCCAACTTATCACGCACAGTGATCACAATAGCACAATGATGATTGCGAAGACACACTTCAAAAACACGAGTTAACTCCTTACTTAAAAGCTTAAGAGTATCTAACACACACAACAAAATCAGTCCTTATCTTGTGTTATAGAATCCACAAGAAAGGCTCACAAAATAATACAAAAACTCAAAACCCTAGAATACTATTCTTCAATGACGGCTTTGATAACCCTACTGGGTTTTTCGTTCTTCATATATATACTCCAAGCAACACGGGCTGAAGTTCACTTTGGGCTTAGAACACACATTAATCAAGAATCAGAACTATACATAAAGTTTCCTAAAATGTCAGAACATCTTCAGGAAAATATCTCATCGCTGATTCTGTATAAAAATATACTCCTTGGTACACAAGAGTAAAAACGTGGTTTCCTTTAAAAAAACGCGCTTTCCTTATATAAAACACGCGCGCAAATCATTTGGACACTGGTTGTACCAATGTTGAAACATTTGGTCCAACATCTTGCTTGTATATTTGTTTTAGCAAAATGTGGCCAATTCAAATATCCAACAATCTCCCCCTTTGGCAAATTTTTGGCTAAAACAATCTGAGATTACTTCAACCATTTCAGAGAGATACACAGAGATGTAATTTCCACAGATCAACATGAACACACAACATATGAGACAGAACATCATTTCTTCAAAGCAACTTAGTCATTTGAGCTCCTCAAGATAAATTGCAGATCAGAAAAAAATAGTATCACTCAGAAATATCAGAGGCATACAACAGCGGAATAGTGAACACAACTAGCCTCACAGGATAAGCCAACAGAGAGAAATGGTCTCTCACACAAACTCAGCCACTTAGGAAAAATAAATTCCCAGTAACTGGATGTTTCAACATTTATCAGAACATAAACGTATACATAAATCACAGCAAACTTGCTCCCCCTCAACATCAGAATCAGAGCAAACATGAACAAGATCTTTTTCAAAAGAAATTTTTCTCCCCCTGAACATGTTGTCATACTACTCCCCCTCAAAACATACATCACATGCATAGCTACTCATACATGCATAATAAACTACTACTACACATACTAGCAGAATGCTTCAACATCTGATTCCACATCACACAACAGGGAACATGCACATACTAACATTGCACATACTAACATTTTTCTCCCCCTTTTTAGCCACAAAAGTTGACAAATGATCTTCAGGCAGAATAACTAACAGTACCATAAGGACATAAGTGTAGATTATTACAGACCAGCATAGCACAAGGGTGCTCAAATATTCAGGGCAGCGCCCATGATAAGAAAGACATAATAGAAACATAACAACATAAAAGAAAAACAAGAGCTAAGAACAAAGCAGTAGAATCAGTCTTCAGAACTGCTAGCAGTAGCTTCTCCCTCATTTGTATCATCACCAGATGTTTCAGCACTGGTCTCAACATCATCACCACCTTTGTCATTACCCACACCAGTTCCTTCCTCAGCATCAACTGCAACATCACCTTGCATATTAGCAGCATCTACAACCACAGGATTTTCTTCACGCTCCAGAGCAGCAATCATATCCTCAAAAATCGTCTTCTTAGCATCAAACATCCTGTCCAGCTCCTCTTTCTTCTCACCAAATTCCCTACAGACATCCTTCAACCCAGCTATAACATCCTTCCTTGTCATTTGCACAGGGGCAGCTTGGGAGGATGTTCCAACAATGTCTGGAACATGCTGCTTACTGAACAGCTTATAGTGGAAAATCAGAGGAGATTCCCTCTTTTTAGCCACATCCTCAGAAGACACAATACCTGGATGTTGATTGAGAATGATGCCACACAGCAGAGTGGGAAACGCAATAGGTAACTCACAGCACCAGATTTACCATGTCTCAGAGTTTGATCAAAAATATATTGTCCAAAGTCATATGGAATTTTATTTGCAACAATGTAGATAAATTTTGCCAAACCTGTTGAGATGTCAGAGGTGTGCAGGGTTGGAACCCAGTTCACTGAGCCAATTCTGTTCAATAAGGCATACTTCACAGTGAGTTTCCCAGCAGGGACCTTTGCTCTAATGGGCCACGCCTTGACCTGTCCACCAGTAAGAGCCTTGCATAAGGCATTATCAGTGACCTCCACTTCAGCGTGATGTTCTTCACCATCTCTGCCCAAATATCTGTTGATTACCTTAGGGGAAAAATTTACCACCTTGCCTCTAACATGCACCTTCTGGAAGTTGCTACTCAGAGGATCATTGCAACCTTCAGGGAGATTAACCAGAAATTCTTTGACTAGACGTTCAAAACAGTCTCCAAAGTCTGTGACTGTTTTCATCAAACCAGCAGCTTCAATAAGCTCCATCACATCTTCACGTTTGAGAGCTTCCTTACCTAACTCTCTCTCCAGGGCCATCCTCCTATGGTAAACAGAATTCCATCTCTGAGCACTGGCAATGGAATGAAAGGACACATTATCCATAGGGGCATCTTCAACAGCAAGAGAAGCCTTCTTGGCACTTGGCTTACTCTTCTTAGTAGGAGGAGGAATAGCTTCAACATCCTCTTCAACATTGTATTCAGAATCATCAGAATAAGCAAGCCGTCTCTTCTAGGGCTTGTTCTTACTGGATTTAACAGGGGTGCCTTTGCTCCACCCACGTCCTGGTCCAAACAGCACAGGCTTACAAGATGAGTCCTTCTTCTTTGCAGCAGGGACAGTCTTTGTGACAGTAGCTGTCTTCCTTGTACTCCCTCTCAACCTAGTCTTGATAGTGTTCTTCATGACTTGGGCAAGGGGCTCAGTAGGATAGGTTACAGCATCCACATCAATAAACACATGATCATTATTAACAGTATCCTCAGAAGAATCCTTCGTAGTAACTTCAACAGTCTTCTCAAGGCTTTCAGATTGTTCTTTGTCAGTTGTCACAGTTTTCTCAGTAGTGGCATGAGAAGCAGAATTTGTATCAGGTTGAGCCAAGGATGTTTCAACATCCGGCGCAACATCGTTAGGTGGAGGAACACTGGATGTTCCAACATCCTTCACCACGTCAGTAACATCACCAGTTGGTTTTTGTGACTCCAACTCAGCATCAACAACACCAGCAGTTTCATCATCAACAATCGTAGGTTTCTCAGCAACATTTGCATCAACAGTAGAAATAACAATATTCTCAACAGACTTCCCTAAAACATCATCAGATTTGGGATCAACAGAGCCTAGGGTTTTGGGATCTAGGGTTACAGATTTATCAACAGTTCGAGATGTTTCAACATTTGATTTTCCAGAATCAACCGCAACATCAACATTATCGAATGCAAAGGGGTTTGGATTTAAATATAAATCCGTCATAGTAAAAGCACGCTTAGACGCAGATTTAGTACTCTTTTTCTTACTACCCTTAGTTTTACTAGGAACAGAGATTGGAGACTTACACGTTTTCTTTGCCTTGTCTTTCTTTGCAACAGATTTACTTCGAGTTGAGGGAGTTGATTTTTCTTCCACTTCACTTGCATGTACCGACGTCAATGGGTCAACGAGGGCGATCAAAGAGGATGTTTCAACCTTTGATTTGGAGTGATCGGAAGAACTCTTTGTAGGCGAAGCAGTTGTTTGGTCTTTTGCAGAGGAGGATTTTTGTGAAGTAGACATGGCGTAATGAGGGTTTTGGTGAAGAAGAGTTTTTGTGATTTTACGGTTTGCAGAGAGAAGGAGGTTTGAGAAGTTGGAGAGGTTGTATGTGGAGACAGAAAAGGAAAATATGAAAAGGTTTAGGAAAGTGTATATTTGATTTCCTTGATTTTCGTGCAACGCTAAAGTAAGGGAGTTGGTTATAACTGCTGCACCCCCACATAACTGTAATTGCTACAGCTCTTCACATAGGCAAATTCCTAACTTGCCCCTTAATTTCTCAAACTGATTTGCATCCAATGCCTTAGTAAAAATGTCTGCCAACTGTTCCTCTGTAGACACATGTTCTAGAGTAACCACTTTGTCTTCAACTAAATCTCTGATGAAGTGATGACAAATATCAATGTGTTTGGTTCTACTGTGTTGAACTGGATTTTTTGAAATATTTATGGCGCTCAAATTGTCACAGTACAATGTTAGAACATCCTGCTCAACATTATATTCTTTCAACATTTGCTTCATCCACAACAATTGCGAGCAGCTACTTCCAGCTGCTATGTATTCAGCTTCGGCAGTTGATAGAGAGACACTGTTTTGCTTTTTACTGAACCATGAGATCAAATTACTTCCAAGAAAGAAACAAGCACCTGATGTACTTTTCCTATCATCAGCACTTCCAGCCCAATCAGCATCACAATAGCCAATTAGTCTAGAATCATTACCATGTGAGAACAGGATACCATAGTCACTTGTTCCATTCACATATTTCAGAATCCTCTTGACTTGAGTAATATGACTAATCTTGGGCCTGCTTGGTATCTTGCACAGACTCCTACAGCAAACGTAATGTCAGGCCTGCTTGCAGTAAGATACAACAAACTGCCAATCATACTCCTATAGAGACTTTGATCAACACTTGTACCACTTTCATCCTTAGTAAGCTTTAGATGTGTAGGTGCAGGTGTCCTTTTGTGTGGAGCATTTTCCATTCCAAATTTCTTCACAATGTTCTTGGCATACTTGCTTTGAGAGATGAAGATGGTTTCTTCCATTTGCTTCACTTGAAGACCCAGAAAGTAAGTTAGTTCACCTACAAGACTCATCTCAAATTCAGATTGCATCTGCATAATGAAATGTTGAACCATCTGATCCGACATTCCACCAAAAACAATGTCATCCACATATATTTGTGCTATCATCAAATTACCCCTTTCTTCCTTAACAAACAGAGTTTTGTCATTCCCTCCTTTTCTGTATCCTTGACTAATAAGAAAATCAGTGAGTCGTTCATACCAAGCCCTTGGAGCTTGCTTTAATCCATATAGAGCTTTCTTCAATTTGTAAACGTGATCTGGATGAGTTGGATCAATAAACCCCTTGGGTTGTTCAACATAGACTTCTTCATGTAAGTACCCATTAAGGAAGACACTTTTCACATCCATTTGGAATAGCTTAAACTTGAGGATGCAAGCTACTCCCAAGAGTAATCTTATAGATTCTAACCTAGCCACAGGAGCAAAGGTTTCATCAAAGTCAAGACCTTCCACTTGAGTGTATCCTTGTGCAACTAACCTTGCTTTGTTTCTAGTTACAATTCCATTCTCATCAGATTTATTCTTGTACACCCACTTTGTACCAATCACATTCAAACCACTAGGTCTAGGCACAAGATCCCACACCTCACTGCGCTTGAACTGATTCAACTCATCTTGCATAGCGCCTATCCAAAATTCATCAGTAAGAGCTTCCTTTATGTTCTTAGGTTCAAATTTTGAGACAAAACATGAATTAGAGACCACATCAATCGTTCTTCTTGTGGCAATTCCCTGTTCAGGATTACCTATGATGAGCTCCTTTGGATGATTTTTCTGAACCCTTACAGACGGTCCCTTGTTAGTTGGATCATTCTGAGAACCACCTATGAATTCATCAGCCTGCTCATTTGATTGTTTATCGCTGCTGTCAGCTTCTTCTGATGGTTCAAATGTTGCAGCACCTTGTTCAACATCCTTTGCCTTTTCTGATGGTGAGTCATCCACTACCACATTGATTGATTCCATCATAACTTTGGTTCTTGAATTAAAGACCCTGTAGGCCCTGCTGTTGGTTGAGTAACCAAGGAATATTCCTTCATCACTTTTAGGGTCAAGCTTTCTTCTCTGTTCTCTATCAGCCAGAATATAACACTTGCTTCCAAACACATGAAAGTGTTTTACTGTGGGCTTTCTTCCTTTCCACAATTCATAAAGAGTCATGATGGTTCCTGTTTTTAGTGTGACTCTATTATGAATATAGCAAGCAGTGTTGATTGCCTCAGCCCAGAAATTCAAGGGCAAATTCTTTGCATGAATCATCACTCTAGCAGATTCTTGCAGTGTTCTATTCTTTCTCTCAACAACACCATTTTGTTGAGGTGTGATGGGAGAAGAGAACTCATGCTTAATACCTTCTGATGAACAGAATTCAAGAAACTTAGCATTCTCAAATTCTCTTCCATGATCACTCCTAATCCTTATGATTCCACTACTTTTCTCCCTTTGTAATTGTTTACACAATTCTTGAAATACTTCTGTCATACCCCATTTTTTGACCTAAGATTCCACTTCATATTTTCTTCCTTGCATTTTATGCATCAATGACAAAAATACAAAAAATATGTCAGTTTATTTAATTTTGTTTTTTGTTAGTATCTTTGTTAAAAATCCAAAAAAATATGTTAAGAATCTATTTTATTTTTCAAGATATCTTTGTTTTATATTTTGATAAAAAATCTATAAAAAAAACGATAAATTAGGAGTCAAATCTTTTTATTACTATTATTATTTTCTTTCCTTTATTATTGTTGTTGTCATACCCGATTATTTTGACCATATTATTTAATCGCAACTTTTTCAAGAACTTTCGACATTAGTTTAAAAAAAATTACTTCGAGATTCGAGAAAAATTTCGGTAGAGAGGTATTTTAAAATACCTCATTCTTCTTTTGTGTTTATCTTTATTTTCTTTTATTATTATCTTTATTATTATTTTTATTATTTTTATTAAAATAAAAACAAAAAATGTAAAAAAAAAAAATGCAGCACGTGGCTGCATCTTCCCCTCTCCCCTTTTTTAGTTTGTTTGTGTTATTATTATTATTATTATATTTTTTATTATTATATTATATTGGTTTTTTTTAATTAACAAAAATTTGGAAAATAGAAGCAACAGCAGCTACTGCTGCGCCACCTTCCCCCCTTCTTTTTCTATTTTCTTATTCTTATTATTATTATTTGATTTGTTATTATTATTATTATTACCAAAAGGCAAAGAATATAGAACAGAACACGCAAACAAGCAAAACCAGGTCACGCCCTCTTGTCCAATTTTCAGCTTTTCTTCATCACTTTTTCTTCACCAATTTCACACTCTAATAAAAAGCAACAATCACTTCATTCTGCTTTCAACTTTGCAAATCCAATTTTCCTTCCAAAGCACACTTTAATCCAACATTCGAATTATCCATTGAACATTAAGTTGGATCAATCAACTCTATAAATTGAGCAAAAAATATCAAAATGGGAGGAGGAAGAAAATTTTCATCAGCCACAAACCATCTTTTTCCAAATAAAAAACAGATCAAAAAAATATCAAAAAAATAGAATAATATCATCATCATCTTCCTCATCAAAAAAACCAAAAACAGTAGACAGAATCAAATCAAAATCAGGAAACAAACCCTCATAACCGAAATCAAAAAATCAAAAAAATCCAAATCATTCCCAAACCCTTAAACCACATCCAAACCAGATTCGATTCCAAAACCCAGAAACCAAAAATCAAAACCAAAAAAAACAGAGAAACAGAGTAGAAGAAGAAGAAATTGGAAGCGAAACAGAACCAAGAACACCAAAGGTTGAAAAATTTCCTTTTCCTTTTTTCTTGGATCTGGACTAGGGGTATTTGGTTTGTTTTTTTCGATTTTAGATTCGGGTATGGGGGGTGTTTTTTGATGTTGAAAATTGTTTGAAATAATGGAGTTTGTGAGAGAAAGAAAAATGACAGAGAGAGAGAGAGTGCAGCGGCGGGTGAGAAGAAGAAGGGAGGAAGTTTGTGATTTGTGATTTTTTTTAGGGTTATTTGTATATATACCCTGTTTATGATCCTGTGCGCGCAGGTGCACAGCCTTATCGTGCACCTGCGCGCCTACGTCCATCTATTTTCAATCAAGCGCCCATAGTTAACTCCTCCTGTGATCAAATCAGGGACGTCTGATCAATCAGACGGCCCTGATCAAACCCTTTACTTTTTGTGCAGTTGGGCCTCTTCTGGACTGGGCCTGGCTTGTTCTGTTACTTTTTGCACCCCCTGTCTATTTCGTTTTACTGTTCACACCCCCTGTTTTAATTTTATTTTATTTTTAGCTTATGAGATAAGTGCTTTTGGCATAAGCTATTTTAGCTTTTATTTTAGCCAATCAAGCATGATGTTAAGGCTTATTTCATTTTCCTATTTATTTGATATTAAAAAAATTGTTAATATTACTTTGTGTCTTTAATTATTTTTAGTTAATTTTATTTTTAAGCTTATGAGATAAGTGCTTTTGGCATAAGCTATTTTAGCTTTTTTTTTCCAGCCTTGTAAAGCATGATGTCGAGGCTTATTTTCATCTTTTAATTTTGTATTTATTTATTTATGTTATTTATCCGTGCATATCATATTATTTCATTACATCCCTCTACTTATCATTTTTACCTTTATTTTTATTTTATTATCGTAATATTGAGTATTTATCGCTTATTAATGGCAGTTTATTTTTGCTCTTGAATTTAGGGTGTAAATAGGTCAGTTGTAAATATTAAATAAAAATTGCATAGCATCCTCTTGCATTCATTACATATTTATTTTTCTTGCAAATACCTTAGAATGTAATTAGGAATAAATGTACACTATATGAAAAATTGCATCTCATGCATATTTATTTTTTATCGCTTTCCGCAAAAAAACGTTAGAATATTAATTCCGAGAGAAAAGACACCGTTTTGATCAAAATATCATTACGAATTGTCTTCGTGCTTAATTTGCTTATTGCGACGTTAGTATTATTTTTCGCGCTACCTTTTTATTAATTTGGAACCCAACATTCCAATGGAAATAATTAATCACTTTATTCTCAAAAAATGAGGTCAACACCTCTTCAAAAATCAAAACAATTTATTCTCAAAAAGCACAAAAATATTTTGTCATCATACATTTTCAAAACGTTGGACTTTAAACCAAACGTTTCTTTTTATCGTGAAAATCTTGGGTTTTAACCCAAGAGTCTTTTTTTCTCGCAAAACTTGGATTTTAAACCAAGTGCCGTGGACTTTAAACCAACGGCGTCTTTTATCGTGAAAACCTTGGATTTTAACCCAAGAGTTCTTTTTTTATCACAAACTTGGATTTTAAACCAAGTGCCTTGGACTTTAAACCAATGGCTCCTTTTATCGCTAAAACCTTGGACTTTAACCCAAGTGCCCCTTTTTCTCGCCTAAAACCTTGGATTTTAAACCAAGTGCATTTTCTTCATTCATACATCTTTAATCATGCATAAACCTTAGATTTTTAACCAAGTGTCTTTTATCACTCAAAACCTTTTCTTAACAAACCTTGGATTTTAAACCAAGTGTCCGCGTCTTATTTCACAATCAAACATCAATCAATTTAATCATATAGACTTTCTTCATAAACTAACATCAATCAAACTCATATTTTTGCCACTTTTGGCTTTTGGTATTTTAAAACCATTTTCAAAACCTTAAAATCAAACAAACAAATTTACTCGCAATGTTTACCCCGAACTACGGTGGTTTGATCCCTCGGGTACCTAGGCATGAGACTTGTCTCTCCAATCAATAAAATCAACAAAAAACATTTTTCTTCTTTTCATTCTTTAAGCATTTTTTATCATTATTTTAATTTCCCACTTATACATTTTTTTACAAGCAATTAAAATAAAGCGCATAGATAGAATAAAAGCAAGAGGTTCCTATAGAGTACTATAGATACTTAGGGTGCTAATACCTTCCCTTCGTATAACCAACCCCCGAACCTTGTTCTCTAAAAAATAGGTTTTTTTCGAACTTTTTCCCTTTCCCTCGGATAAATTAAAGATCGGTGGTGGAATATTAATTTGCGATTCGAAGTTAATTAATAACTCGATATCAAAAAATCACCGCGACAACTTCAAAGGTATCAGACTTTTCTCTAATAAAGCTCACCCAAGTAAACCTAGAATAATCATCAACCATTACAAAGACGTACCTTTTTCCACCAAGACTTTCTACTTGCATAGGTCCCATTAAATCCATGTGCAATAGTTCGAGTACACAGGAAGTAACAGAATGTTGGAGCCTTGGATGCGACATCTTGATTTGCTTACCAATCTGACATTCACCACAAATATGTTTTTCTTCAATATGTAACTTAGGTAATCCCCTGATAGCTTCTTCAGAGATGGCTTTCTTCATTCCTCTGAGATGGAGATGACCAAGTTTCTGGTGCCACAACTTTACTTCTTCTTCCTTGCTTAATAAACATGTGAAAGAGTTAGCTTCCTTTTGAGATGTCCATAAGTAGCAGTTGTCTTTGGACCTTTCCCCCTTCATTATCACCACTCCCTCTTCATTTGTGACAATACATTCAGCTTGTGTGAAATTTACTTTATATCCTTGATCGCAGAGTTGACTAATGCTGATCAGATTAGCTGTAAGACCTTTGACCAATAGAACATTATCAAGCTTTGGTAAGCCATGATTAATTAGCTTCCCTGTACCCATGATTTCACCTTTAGCTCCATCTCCAAATGTAACAAAGCTGGTGGCATAAGGTTCAATATTTTCAAGGAACCTGCTAATTCCTGTCATGTGACGTGAGCATCCACTATCAAAATACCAGTCTTCCCTAGATGAAGCTCTAAATGAAGTATGAGCAATGAGAGCAACACTTTCTCCTTTAGGTTTCCATTCACTTTTAGTTTTCAAAATAGGAGGTTCAGGAGGAAACTCCCTGAAGTGTTTGGGATACCCATTGAGTTTGTAACAGTAAGGTCTGATATGTCCCTTCTTACCACAGTGATGACATATCCATGAACGTGACCTGTTCATGTGAGTCTTCTGATGTCGCTTAGGATGTTGAAACATCTGCCTGGGCACTGTGAAGTGATGATTACCTTTAGCAGTCATAAACTTCGTATCTGGATCATACATCTGCTTTTTGTTGAGAGCTTCATAGTCAAGCCCAATGGGTTGTGGCTTAACAACCTGTTTTTCCAGAATCTCATCTAAAGCATGTGTACTATGGTGCATCATTACAACCTGCTTCTTTAAGTGTTCAAGTTGAGAGTTTAATTGAGTTACCTCATCATTCAAAGTTTCTATTTTGGCAAGATGATTCTTCCTTTCAGTCTTTAGTTGAGTAACCAATTTCCTTTCAGCTTCAAGTTGCTCACATACTTCCTCACTTCTGATGCACAGAGACTTAAAAGATACAGCTAACTCATCATATGACACTTCCTCATCAATTGAATCAGAATCAGATTCAACCACTCCAGTTAAGGCAGTTACATGTCTGGCTGCTTCATTCTCAGCTTCTTCTTCAGATTCATCCTCTTTAGACCATGTAGCAGTCATGCTCTTTTTCTGTCTTTTGAGAAACGTGCCACACTCAGCTCTAATGTGCCCAAAACCTTCACATTCATGACATTTTACACCCTTGGATTGTCCCACTTTGTCATCAGTTTTTGTCCTTCTGAAATTGTTTCCAGGTTTGCTGATGTCGAATCTGATGTTTGGAACATTTCCTTTTGTCTTTCTATCCATGCGTCTCATAACCTTGTTGAACTGTCTTCCCAGCAGTACCATGGCATCTGAGATACTCTCATCAGTGTCAATGTCATCTTGATGATCTTCATTATCAGTATTTGACACAAGTGCTATGCTCTTATTCTTGCTACCACTGCTTCCAGACCGCTCATTAGCTGACATTTCAAATGTTTGAAGCGATCCTACCAAGTCATCAAGCTTAATAGTGTCAAGTTCTCTAAATTCTTCAATGCATGTGACTTTCATATCAAACTTCTTTGGTAAAGATCTCAGCATTTTCCTCACCATTTTCTCTTCTGAGAGCTTCTCACCTAGAGCATCAAACGTGTTGGCATAGTCTAGAATAGTCATATGAAATTCATGCACACTTTCATCCTCCTTCATCCTGAGTTCTTCAAACTTTGTAGTGAGCATCTGTAGTCTAGAATTCTTTACTTTAGATGTTCCCTCTTGAGTGGTTATCAGGATTTCCCAAGCTTCTTTAGCAACTTTGCAACGTTTAATTAGTCTGAACATATTTTTATCAACTCCATTAAACAATGCATTCAACGCTTTTGAGTTGCCAAGAGCCAATTCATCTTCCTCTTTAGACCACTCACTTTCAGGCTTCAGCTCTTCCAGTTTCTTTCCATCTTTGTCCTGCAATACTGGTGCTTCCCATCCAATTAAAACTGCCTTCCATGTTTTGCTGTCAATAGACTTTAGAAAAGCTTCCATACGGGACTTCCAGTAGTCATAATTAGTTCCATCCAACAGAGGAGGTCTATTCACGAACCCTCCTTCTTTCTCCATTTCTACCAGATGTATACGCCCTGAATCTCACCCAATCCAGAACAGGGTGCCTGCTCTGATGCCAATTGAAATCTGGCACGCCCAGGAACTAATGTTGAATACAATGTTCCAACACTTCGGTGAACACAGTGTTGTAACCAATGTTCCAACCTTATACGAAGCAGCAGTAAATATAATCTAAATGACAGAAAACAATAAAAACACAAATGATTTGTTAACCCAGTTCGGCATAAACGAACCTACTCTGGGGGATACCAATCCAGGAAGGAAATCCACTAATGTAGTGCTAGATCTAAGCCCTCAGTAAACGCCCCGTTTACAACTTATATCCTAGACACCTACTTGTGCAATTTCTACTTAAGAACTCCTAAGTATGAGATCCCATCTCACCTCCAACTTATCACGCACAGTGATCACAGTAGCACAATGATGATTGCGAAGACACACTTCAAAAACACGAGTTAACTCCTTACTTAAAAGCTTAAGAGTAACTAACACACACAACAAAATCAGTCCTTATCTTGTGTTATAGAATCCACAAGAAAGGCTCACAAAATAATACAAAAACTCAAAACCCTAGAATACTATTCTTCAATGACGGCTTTGATAACCCTACTGGGTTTTTCGTTCTTCATATATATACTCCAAGCAACACGGGCTGAAGTTCACTTTGGGCTTAGAACACACATTAATCAAGAATCAGAACTATACATAAAGTTTCCTAAAATGTCAGAACATCTTCAGGAAAATATCTCATCGCTGATTCTGTATAAAAATATACTCCTTGGTACACAAGAGTAAAAACGTGGTTTCCTTTAAAAAAACGCGCTTTCCTTATATAAAACACGCGCGCAAATCATTTGGACACTGGTTGTACCAATGTTGAAACATTTGGTCCAACATCTTGCTTGTATATTTGTTTTAGCAAAATGTGGCCAATTCAAATATCCAACAAACTTGAATCAGTTTTAAGAAGCAATTTGATAAACTTGATTGTATTATCATATTTAACTCTCAGAGTGTGTGGTTTGCAAGCTCAACTCCTAAGTCTGATAAAAATAATTAAGAGCACAATCTTAATTATCTCCATCAATGAATACACAATTATGTTTATTAATTTGCTCTCCTTATCAATTTAAGTTCATAAAAAAATAAGAGCAAAACAAATTAACTAGATTAAGAAGAGAAGAGATTCTTAATGACAGTTTCAGATTCCATTTAAGCAGTATTAACAAATAATACGCTACAATTGTACAACATGTTACTCCCCCTTTTGTCATTATAAAAAAGTAAAAAAAAAACAAAAAAGGGTAAGTAATAATAAAAAAAATTGCATAAAAAGAATCCTAAGGGTTTTTGGTCAAGAGAAGATTAAGAATGGTTTGGAGTTGGTCTTCAGTCTTTCTTGAGTTCTCAATTATCTTGACAAGCTTGACACTTTGCTGAGTGAGATTCTGATCAATGGAGTTCTGAATCCTTGTCATTGTATCTTCTGAAATTGGTTCAGGAGCTAATTGTCTTGGAGCACTAAGAGAACTAGTCTCTTGATCATGCACAATTTCAATTCTATTAATTTCTGTATTACCAGTATCTATGAGCATCATAAGATTGTTGGCTGGTGATGAGGGTTCAAAGTGTGATTCTGTGATAGAAGTGGAATTGTACAAGTTTGGGTTGGCTAAAGGTGAGAGAGGTTTAGATGTAGTTGGAATGTTGTGTTCTGATGAAATTGGTTGGTTTTGTTCAGGTGGTGTGTCTTGGGGTTGGTCAGAAGGTGAGTCTATGTGGATAGGAGAGACTCTGTATGATGTTTCGTTCAGGATCTCTTCTGGTGTAAGAATTTTTGGTGATGATTGTGGGGATACAACATCTGAAGGTTGAACTATTTCCTCCTCAGGAATATGCTTGGCTTCAGTGTTTTTTTTCATTCTAAAGTTTCCCAATGTCTCATAATCTCATCAAACTCGGAATCAGAAGAATCTGAATCAGAAGAGGATGAAATTGAAACAGGTGGTGATGGAAAGATAGTATTCAAGGGTTGGACATTTTCAATGACTAATGGGCTAGGTATAAGAGATTTTGAGAGGGTAGATGATGCTCTAGATATAGGAATACAATAATCAGAAGAATGGAGATTACCTGCATCTGATCTCTGTCTCTTGTTGCCCTTAGTGGTTGGAGTGTCCTTGAATGATTGTTCTTGCACTTTCTCTTCAACAACTGGCTCTTCAATCACATCATCTTCTTCATAATCACTGACCACTTCCTCTTTGACCATCTTCATTCTCTCTCAAATGTTGGACCAATTCCTCTTCCAATATCTTTCATTGTAACCTTAACTCCCCTTTCCTTCATAAGTCTCATGTATTCCAAAATAACTTCAGGAGGTTCATTATCAAAGATAAAAGCTTCTTCCCTTGGTCTGAACTTTTCTCTATTCTCCAATAGAGGTTGCTGAGGGTAAATGAGTTTCTCTGATCTCTTAAGACACATATGAACCAGAATCTTGGCGTCTAAGATTGGTGCTCTGACTTCCTTAACATCATAAAATACCCCAGCAGCTTTGAATCTGCCAGGAATTGCAAGCTGCTCAAAAATGTAGCTAAGAAGTCTTGGATGAGAGATCAACTTGGAAGGGTTAGAATACCTTTTACATTCACAAATAGTTTCACAGAGATGTTGGAATATATAAGCTGAGAGATTCATTTGTCTTCTAGTTGATAAGAAATAGATAAAGTGTCTGTGATCCCAAGACAATTTATCAGTTCCTGTTTCTCTTGGAAGTATAGAAGAAAATAGAATCTTAACCAATACTCTCTCTTGAGTATTCATCTGACTGGCTTTGCTTGAAACTATCTTCTGATCCTTGAAACATTGAGAGGACATTGCAGAAATGTAAACTGACTTCTTTGCACATGAAGAATTGTATTGTCTGACCATCCTAGAGTTTGAAAGGTTTAGCATCTTAGCCAGATTACTTCTTGTAAGGATAACTGGAAATCCTCCAATACTTAACCGTATTTCTGTTTCCTTGAAATCTGTCACACCCAATTCAACTATAGTTTTAGCCTTGTTCACAATGGGGTTCTGATCAATTATCTTCTGAAGCTCTTCATTAGCATCTGCCCTTGTGAATACATCACATTTTCTCTAGAAATAAAAAACTAAATCAGGGTAAATAGGACCATTTAACATATTGAAGTAGTTTTAGAGTTTAAAAAACTTTTCAAGATATAGATCTATCAGAGTCTTTTAGCAGCGGATTAATAACACAATTAAACAAAGATAGAGCAGAAAATCAAAAAGCAAGAGAGAGAGAGAGACAAGGATTTTTATACTGGTTCCCCTCACAAACCGAGAGTACTCCAGTCCCGTTGCACTTCCAAGGGATTTCACTATAATCACTAAAGATTACAATCCTAGTGCTCAAGCCCACAAGCAAGAGACTTCTCTATTGCTCAAGTCACACAAGACAAGAGACTTCACAAATGCTCGAGAACACACAGCAGGAGACTTTTACAATTGCTCAAGTTACAACTAACAAGAGACTTTTCCAAATTACTCACACAAGAGTAAATCCTAAACTTCTAAGCTTAAAAACTATTACACAAAATAACTTTCAGAGGCTCAGACAGTTTGTTGTTCACTTAGATGGAAAGATAATATCAATTTAGTGTAAGTGTGTCTCTTCTGTGTATTATGCGTATTGTTACTTAGAACCACACAAAAATTCTTCTAACTCTACATATATATATGAGAGAAGAGAGAATTTGAGACGTTGTAGAATTTGATCTATGTAGCTTCTGAGCGTTGTAGGCTTCTGAACGTCTTTTGACTTCTGAGTGCCTTTTGACTTCTGAACTCTTTCAGAATGTAATGCTTCAAACTCTATCAAAGTTTCTTTCAGAGCTTAAATTAAATGTGCTCTTTCATAAATATAAGTTTGTCCTGCACACCCAATTTAAAACATTAGTAATACCAATTGTCCATTTAATACTTTTGTTATCATCAAAACTTAGGGTGTTTTATAGATAAAACTCATTTTGTTCCAACAATCTCCCCCTTTTGATGATGACAAACATATGCATTACATACAATTGTTGTTTGACAAAATTCAGCTATATTGACATTAGGCTTCTGAGTTTTGCAAGCTCCCCCTAAGTCTGATACTCCATAGGGTTAGGTTTGTAAGCTCCCCTATTTTATATCTATAGTTGATTTTGATCAGTTTCAGAGTTACTTTATTATATGTCTTAAATTATTCATATTTTACTATGCAAAGAACAAGGTTTGTAAGCTTCTTCTCTTCATAGTGAAATAATTTTTTAATAAGGTTGCACCCTTACTTAAAAACTATCTATGAATAATAAACTTCAAATAATAAATATATTCTCCTTGCACAATATAACTTAAGAGAGTAACTAAAGTCCAAATAATATATTTTTAAATGAATGAAAATAACATCAGATGCGTTATTGGCAGTAGGATAAGATACGTATACCTTAGGTTCTCATAGGATGTCATGTGAACGATTTCAGAGTTTTAAAAACAAATCAAAACATTTTTATAATAGAAAATGTGACCAATACTCTTTACTCTTTTTACCCCGAAAATTGTACAGAATTAGAAAAGCTTTATAATAGCTGAGAAACACTTTTATCAACAATTGAATTACCAATACTCTTTCTCCCCCTTTTGTCATTATAAAAAAGGTTGTATACCACAATTAAAGCAATTGTAACGACCAAAGTAGTCAAGTCAGAAATATGGTTACAACAATGTCCATCATAAATGAACGTGTTGAACGCATTTAAGACCTTGGCATTGGAATGAGCTTATAAAAGGAGAGAGCCTATTCATTTTATTCTCACAGAATAATCTTAGGAAAAAGTAGTTCAATTGAGAGAAAAAAATG